>LPNX011136632.1:128865-286680 GCA_001517045.1 Pseudotsuga menziesii | reverse complement strand
AATGTCTCTGAACAGTCTATAGACTTGACTAGCTGATTCCCAGAAGAATCCCCCTCCTCAGGTGTGCCTCTTGTGCCATATTTCCTATGCATAAAAGGGATAGCCAACTCCCTCAATCTTTCCACAATTGTAGCTTCAGTCACTCCATTGAGCAATGCATTAAATTTTTCATAATCACAAAGGTGTTCCCAAGCACTGAGACTTAAATCAAGGTCTCTGTTTTCCATATCTCCACCAAAAAACACAAGATGACACAAATCAGAGACATCATCAAAGAATAATCTCAACTCTATGAATCCTTTGTGATGATAGCCAATGTCCAACAAGAAAAGGCTATTCTCCAGTTGCCCACTCAGTTTGTCTATAGTCCTTTCCCGTTCCTGGTACCACTGAATCACTTCCATAGTAGATGGCCAGAGCAGTCCACTACATAGTTTAACCATATGTTCCGTACTCATTCTAAGATCAATTTCCTCACTTCGATCTTTCCAATGACTGTCAATGCAAGCAATAACTTCTTCATTCTCAACCCAATCCTCATCCCTCCCAGTGGTTTCAAATTTTGGTAATCCAGGAAGCAACTGACTATAGTTGTGGATTGGAATGGTTTCAGGAACTGCATCTAATATTCTTAAGATAGAAGGCTCTAAGGAGAAGGTATGTCGCTTGAAAAGCAAATTCAAGGCACCAAATTTTCGAGTCTCCGCAAGATTAATGGCAATTTCATCAAGATGCCGTTTTCAAAATATTGAATACTCCTGTGAAGAAAACCTGCACTTTAACATGATACCACTATTCAGCAATCAAAAAACATAAATAAATCCCTCTCTAAAATATATAGGTCAATAATCCAGGATACTTTTGAAATTTATGATGTTCACAAAATAATTACGAGCATTTAACCCAATACAGGGCAGGTCTTTACGTTCACCATGATGTAAGGGATAACATGCCAAAACTAAAATCATCATTATTATCATAAGTATTTTAATCATTGCTCTAAAGCCCTTCAATTTCTTTCCCTTTTTTAATGTTGAAATCAAACCACCAAACACTGATGTTAAATAAATAATTACGAGCATTTAACCCAATACAGGGCAGGTCTTTACGTTCACCATGGAACTAGTGAAGGATAACATGCCAAAACTAAAATCATCATTATTATCATAAGTATTTTAAGCATTTCTCTCAACCCCTTCCATTTATCTCCCTTTTTTAATGTTGAAATCAAACCACCAAACACTATGCTCTACTTAAAACAACTTCCAAAAATTGATTGATATATATGTTTTATTTGGAAATATGGCTTCAAAGCATACAAAGTTGACACAAGAAATTACATAGCATCCATATAATATTATCCCACTTTTCACTTCACTAGAGTGCCTGATATTCTTACAAACATACAAAAAACTAAAAAGCAAAGCATACCTGCCCATGTTGACTCCCAAAAATGTTTCCAACCTGTCAATGTATTGCAGTAATCGAAGCCTCCTTAAACGGAATTGCCAAACTATATCATAATCAATGTTTTGTATTTCTTGAAATATGTAATATTCCATCTCAGAAATCCCATATGAAAGAAGAGCTTGTATAGAATCTACAGTTGAACCTATTTTATCCACACACTCTGAAAGCACCCAACTTTTGTCATGAATATTTGATAAAAAAAATTGTACTGCCTCTTTTCCATAATCCGAATGCAGCCATTGTGGTTTTAGCACTTCATCCTCATTAAGGCCATGCTTACTTGCAAAATGATGTGCAGCCTCGTATTTTTGACCATCAATTAGGATCCTATACATCTCAGGCACTGACTGCTCCAACAAAGATAACAGTTTCCATCCTGACCCTCTGTTTTTGAGTTCAAAAGAAGTAGAGTGAGAATTCTTGGCCCCATCTTGTACATTGTCAAAGCTTACTTCGTGTAGTGACCCAATAGAGTCTTCTAATTGATGAGGAAATATTCTCTCTAATACAAAAACCTGCCCTTGAGAACTAGGGTCTCTAGCAAGCAAGGGAGAGGAAAATCTGGGTATGTCCTCCAAAACATTCTTAGCACTAGGGATCTCGATCAAATTAACAATACCATTAATTTTTGCAACCATAAGTTTACCCTTAGACCACCATGCAACATCTATGATGCCATCTAGACTTACATTATTCCATCCTTCATCAGACATTTCCATACAGTTGTCATCACTGAGTGAAATTTCACAAACAGAGTGTGGGTTTCCTTCTAGGGTTAATATATGTAATTTTCCTGTCAGATCCAACATTGCAAGATGACTGGCACAAGATGAGATGACAACTTTTGGAGCAGAGAATGGCCCTGAATACTTTTTTGGAAAGTTGAGAACACCTTTAAGCTCTGAATTAGAATAGATTAATTCTATATTTGATGTATTTCTGGTAACACAGGTTCTATATTTCACAGGCTCCCAGGCAAGGCTGAGACTAGTGTCTAAAAGAGGACGCCATTTTAACTTAATGTAGCTTTTTAAGAGATGACACCACCTTAACTTAATGTATGTAACTCGTTAAGAGAGGACACCTTGGAAGTTGGAACTTGTAGCTTATTTCCTGTTCTTAATACAACATTAGCTGCCTGTGCATTAATTAATTTATTTTTTGTATATGATAATCTGGGCCCTAGCAATCACTATTTAGAAAACTTCCCAGTTTAATCAATGACTATTATAGTATTATACCATACTAATCATTATACAATCACCTATATTGGGTTAGTAGGATTGCATTTACTTTTAGTATTTTACATATGTTTGGATGTGTTTTTGTAAATGTGGTTAGTGGGCACTTATGCATCTAAATGTTAATTAACAAACCCTTTTTTATTCTTCCTTTATTCTCTTTTTCGTGTTTCAATGGCTTAAATTTAAAGCATTATTCTTACTCTTTTTTTGTTCATTTGTGAAGTTTTAGGTTTCCAGCAAAGTAGGAAGAAGCTGATAATGATGGAACTTCCAAGTATTTTTCTTCCAGAGGATTGGCCTTCACTTTTTTTGAGGGCATAAATAGGTATCTCGACTCCATGTTTAGGGACAGGACAGTTTCTCAGCTAGGGTGTGGTAATGGTTGGATATCCATTGCTCTAGCTGAAAAGTGTTCTCCCCTCAAGGCATGCTTCTATTAAATTTTTAATATTTTATTATACTGCTAATTTGAGTTCCATGGTGTTGGAGATATACTTTACATTTTTTTTGCATCTCATCATTTTTTAGGCTGGGAACTAATCACAGACATGATTTATATGAAAGTATGGAAGCTTGTAAACCACATAATGCCTTTGTTTCTTCACAATTTAATGCCATGCTTTTGTTCACTTCAAATATGGATATTATCATATATTCATATGTTGTTTCAATATAGTTCAATGGTTATCAAAAATTCCTCGACATAATTTTTCATGGGTTGTATTTATTATCTGGTTTCTCATTTGCTTTGCTACAGGTTTATGGTCTTGATATAAATCCCAGAGCCATAAAGGTTGCCAAGATAAACTTATATCTTAATTCCTTAGACGGGAATGGATTTCCAATTTATGACGACGAGGGGAAGACTTTGCTTGAAAGAGTAGAGTTCCATGAGTCAGATTTGCTATCATACTGCAGAGAACAGAATATCATACTAGATCGTATCATAGCTTGTATTCCTCAGGTATCTGGTTAGCCTTTCAGCATTCTATTTGACTGTGGATGTTTTGACTAATTTAAAGGTGAAAATTTGAACCTTTATGGAGCAAAGGTTGGATCATTATCAGTTTTGGAGCTGGTCAAATGAATTCGATGTCTCATACTGATAAGTGATAACTCAGAATAGCTCAGAATTTTCTTTCTCCATGGCAACTATGCAAGGAAGCCTTTCATAAACATGTTACAGTTTTAACAATTCCACTAATCACCCATGGTCAAGAACAGGTTACAATGACCAGAATTCTTTTAAAAGATCTGATTCTCACCTTAGAGAGATCGAAATCAGTGGTTTTGATACCTTCATCAGAAACTGGAAACTTATGAGGATTGCAATGAGCCTGCTCAGTACTGACATCCTTTCCATGACGGGTAGTAATTATCCAAGCAAAATTTCATGGACAACAAAGTTTCTATCAAAATCATCAGATGTGCTAAATTATAGCATACCCATAAAGTCTAAAACAAGCAAACAAACAAGGGATCAAACATACCTGCAATATCATTCTCTCTTTGTCATTTTCCACGTCAAGGTGGTTATCCCATCTTGACAGACCCAAATTTGATGTTTCGTACCTATACCAAGCATTTAATCATATGAAACTCTTAAGTTGTCTCAATATAGAAAATAACACTCTTTTCCATGAAGTCCTAATTTCCTAGTTTAAACCAGAATCAAATACAAATGCATACATCATAACAAGCTTTCCCACATTGATTATGACTGCTCTTGTACAATGCACAGATGGTAGTAATCATAGTGCTGATCTAGAATTTTGTAGTGCATTTCAAGAACAGTAAGGCAATTAGGGTGGCTTGTCAAAATATAGGCTTCCAAATCAAACCATGCAAAAAATGAGGGTATTTATACTATAAGTATAAACAAACCAAATAAAAAAGAAACAGGAACAGTTTGTCCTGTTAATGACAAATTTCTTTTGAACAATAAGAAATAATTTTGCCTACCAATCACGAGGCATTACAGCTTCTGCTCTTGCTTCATAGTTAAATGGCCCTTTTAGCTCCACATCAAGCTCCTCTAACAGCTCTGTAACAAACATGCAATGTGCAATACTACACCAAAATTATGTATGTCATAAAAGTAAGTAGATGAACAAGGGTAGATCAACGAAAATGCATGCTTGGGGCATGGCATCTAAAGGATTATGAAGTTCACATTCTAGATGTATCTATTGGGGTTCATATTTCCATACAGACCTGTAAATGTCTTGTCAGGCATGCAACCCATCTTTCTGCATACTGTCAGAAACCAAGACATGCCCACTGCAACATGTGCAATTTCTTCTTCTGCAATGCGTTTGACAATATTGGATGTCCTGTTATCGCCGAGGCCAACCAATTTTTGTACAATCCTAGGTCCAACATCAAGACCTCTAGCCTCCTAAGACAATCAATATAAAGTTATTGGATACTGGAGAGTTATCATTTGCTCCAAAATAAACAATTGTTTGCTACCAAGCTCAGATGACTGGAATATAACTACGAACTTGGAGGGTTGTAAAGGGTAACCTAAAATAATAACAGTTAATATAAAAATCTTGAACTTAAACTTCATTCTAAATGAAAGAACGAGATCATTTGCCACACATGACCTGGAAACTCCTAGGATTTTCTTCTAAAACCACTACATCATCAATGACAATGTGGTTTTATTCTTTCATTGTTTTACATGTGTCGTGGGATAGCATAACATTAACGTAATTATGAAGCATTTCACTTTCAACAAAAACATGCTACAATTTTGATCAAAATATTGATTAGAAGGAAAACTTTCATCATTTTTCATATTCAATTCCGCAAGCATTTGGCAAAGAATTCATTCTCAACTTGAACAAACATGGAATGAGTGGTTGTATCTAAAACCTTCTTAGTCGGGTATTTTTCGACAAGAAGTTCACAATCCTAAATACCATCACCACTAATGCTCTGAAATAAACTATTAATCAAGACTGAAGGACTTGATTTTTCATCCACTTGGGGCCCGATCTGGTCTTTAATGAGACCAAGATTTCAGAGGATACAAATTATACTCATTCTCCCAAGAGTTATTTTCATCATGGATTCAAGGGTTACTTGTTGGGGTTGCTGCTCATTTACTAGAAAATTTTGGGTAGATATTCCCCGGTGGATTGATGTTCCTAATATCTGGACTGGTGCTACTGTAGAAAATTGTCTATTTCAGTTGTTTCATAGATTAAATATGAAGAACCTAAAGGACTATTCCTTTTCTAGTTCTCTGGGGCATTTGGATAGCTCGTAATGCATCATTATTCAAAGACAAACATGTGCCCACCTTCCAAGTCATACCTCAGGTAACTACATTAACAGACCGTAGCCCAAAGTTAAAGAGAATCAGATTTCTGTCAGTAGAAAACATCAAGTGACATACAGGAATTAGACCTCATTCAGATGTTAAAAAACATAGAAGACGGGAAACAAATACCTATAGGTGACCCAAAAGCACCAGGGGGACGTTGATCAAATTCAACGCCAAGGATAGGGCCGTCATCATATAATGGCTCCCCAAGCTTAGCTTCCACGACAGCAATAGCCTGGAGGAGTGTTGTGGGATGCAGATGCAGGTTTTGCACTTGTGAATTCTTTTTCCATCCTCCTCCTCCCTCGGAATTAAGTTTCAAAGTCAGCCGTTTCCTGGCATCATAATCGCCATAGAAATTAGTTTTTGTGGATGTTGGCATGCGAGAGGCAGAATGTGCTGGTGCAGGTGGAGGTGCAGGTTTAGCTTTCTCTTTCTTGGGTTGTTTCTCCTTATCTTTTTCCTTCTCCTTCTCCTTCTTATCCTTGAGTCTCCTGTGGCAGGATCACATACATACAAAATGAAAAGAAGAAGAACAGAAGCCAGTGAGAAAATGGATGGTTCCCGCGCGCCCTATGTGAGTTTTGGATTTTTTTTTTACTAACGCGCCATCGGTTAAGCGACGGCTCTACGCCCTATGTGAATTTTGGCTTTTCTTTGGTTGTTTGAACGACCTTTTTGACCAATGCGCCGTTGGTTAAGCGACGATTATGACAATATCCGTCGCTTAACCGACGTGTGTGGCCACATTTACAAAAAAAAAATTTATCTTTGTGATTTTTGGTAAGTTTAAAAAGAGAAATCCACGCACCGTCGGATTTTGGATCAAAATGTAGTAGTGAATTTAGCCAATTCGTGAGTATATTCATAGATAATTTGGAAAGTCTTTCTTGCACCTATGGGGATTTGACTAGTTTTAGTAAGCCTTCTTTTGACCAATTCGAATATCAACCTTATGATTTAGAATATTTGATGTAATTATATATTTGAGAAGCCTATTACTTCATATGCTTGGATAATCTACACTTATTTAATACAGGTTTATGTTATGCTCCAATTTCAGTCTCCTTTTCTATGAATTTCGCATGTTTGATTAGCAATTTTGTGAGTGTAATTTTTCTATCACTTGGGTTCAATTTCCACATTCTTCACAATACATCACAAAAATATAATCTCATTATATTAGGGCTTATGCCCAATCACATAATAAATAAATCAAGTATCTCGAGGCCTATGTTGAGTACAATAACAATATTCCTTGTCCATCAGGGCCTATGCCCAATATATAATCATAGAACAAAAACCATAAAACATGTGCATTGGGGCTTATGCCTGGTATATATATATGACCAACATCAAATTAAATCATGTGCATTGGGGATCATGCCTAATCTATAGACATAAACATAACATCAAAGTAAATCATGTGTAGTGGGGCTCATGCACAATATAATCAAGGTCAAAATTTAGGATATTACATTATATAGGAGTAGTTTACCCAATGGTGTACATGGATTAGGTGGATTAAATGATTCTGCATGCGACTATGGAGTGGTGTGTACACGCCTACTATAGCTACATCATCAGAATCCATTATTATGCAAACTGTCATCTTGGATCTTGGCATGTGTACCTCTTGAGCAGAGAGCTTCACATCGTTGAACCTACATGCATTGGTGGTAATGTTCTCGGAAGAGAATGGGCGCTCATTGTATTGTGGACCTTCCTTACCCTCCATAGATTGATATATAGATAGATAGATATAAGAAAAATATAATACTTCTTCATTATTAATTATATATGACTATTCTTATCGCTCTTATGTTAGATATGTGATGAAGTTGAGAACACTAGTCATTTTTCCTCTCTTAGATTTTCATTTGTTCTTGGTTTATCTCTCTTTGAGTCATTTAGGGTTTTATATATTCTTGGAGCATATCAAATTCTAGGGTCATGGTTTTACCCCTTAAATAATTGAGATTAGGTTTTTGAGATGAAATCTTAGGGTGTACATATTGATGCAGAAGGGGAAGAGGAAGATATTTATTTCCTTTGAAGGCTTGGTGTAGTGATTCATGCATGTTGGAGATCCTTGGTTGAGGTAGGGTTTTTAATGTTTTCCCTAATTAGGATTTTGGAGAGCTAGTGGATTGTGCTATCCTTGTGATAAGGATTTGGTATGTACAACAACTTCATCTGTTACATATGAATGATTTTTTTAGCTTTCCAATACTTGCATAAATTGCACATTTCATTTTCATCTATTTATGTTCTTCATGGTTTGTAATTTACATCTTATATGTATTCCTTTAAGTGAAGGGAAACTGTATAATTGAAGAATATAAGGGTTGTATTGCTATTGTATTTAGTATTGTAAATGAGGGTTTTCAAATCTCATTATGCATAATAAAATTTCTCTAAACGACTGAAACATATCATAACACTTTGGTATCTTTTCTCCTTGGATTTCCTAAAATTTTGGGTTAATAATTATTGAATGTGAAGTCATTGTTATGCCATCCCCTTAGTGGCATTTTAGGGGATCTCACTTGTTCAACCATTACAACAGGGATAATTTTAGGGGTGAATTTTAGCCCAGTGGGCTATTTTTCCATGCTTTTCTTCCAAAAAAGATTCGCCATTTTTCATTTTTTGAAGCCCTATTTCGCCCAATTTTGATGGGGTAAAAAATTTTCACCCTAAAAATCACCAAATGATTATATAAAAAATATAAAATCCTTGGAAATTAAAATATTTTTTGAAAAATATCGCCAATCATTTTATAGTTGGCCTTTTAAGAATTGGTAATATTCACCAACATTTATACACTTTTAAATAAGTCACAAATAAGTATGGTTCCTTAAAATCATCCTTGCATTACATTAATATTTTGACCCATCTTTATCTATAATTTTTTCTATCCAAAGACCAATTAGATCCCAAGACCAATTATTACCAGTGCTGAAAAAAGTGCTAAATATTGTAAAATACTATTATTAATTAATGGTTGTGAGGGTTGTTTCATCCTCCCATACATTAATTCCACCATTTTATCTCATCCTTAATATTAACCTTATCAAATATTTTCAACGCCCATATTCTCTAACATATGCATTACCCAGCATTTTATCTCTCTCATCCCTTACTTGATACGATGGTCCTTGTTATCAGGAATATTGCACCTTCTGCGGAGAGAAGCTGTTCCTCTGGTCTGAATGGTTCAGATCCAGAACAAATGAGTGAACGAAAAAGGATGAAGACCTTCTCTGAATGTTGTAGACACCTGGAATACTAGTTCGATTGTGAACCTGTGTACCTACAAATATATCAAACATACAAGCACATCAAAGCTACCAAAAAATCATCTACTTATCCATGTTAGTGACTAAGGAATGTAACAACATGTACATGTGAAATCAAAACAATAGTAATGTGGGACAGAAATAAGATTTGCATTAAGAATGTATGGAGAAGCTTACAATCGTTTCCTTAGTGTCGACAATCCCCTCCACGAGACAAACACTTCATCCCCATAAGCTCCAACTTTGCTCTCTATGCTCTCCAATGACTTGGACTAGGTAGTCAATCCAACAACATAACAATACCTCTATAGTTCTCCCCCTCAACTATGGATATGAGCTTGTATTTATAAGGCTCAAAGGATAAGAATACTTGAGAGAATTGTGGGTGAGATGGCTCTAAGATCCTACCATGGGGGATCTTGAGCTCAAATTAACCCATAATGATAGGGATAAGGGAGGACACGAGGCTCAAGTTCTAGAATCCTCGAGAAACTTCTCTTTTTCCCATTTTACCCAGGGTACCGCTTTTCTTCCCCTATGATAGAGTGGTTTAGGTGAGAACCACTTTAAGACCAAAGACCATAGGCGGTGGCACCACTTCTCTATAACAGGATACAAGCGGTGCTAAGCAAGGTACCGCTCATCAGCCACAAGGTAAGTGCGGTGCTAGGTTTTTTCAAGTAGAATTGATAAATAGAGAAAGTTTCCACTCCAAGTGTTGGGATTAAGGGAAAACAAGGAATTTAAGGGTCTCATCACATGATGGTGATAGGATTTAGGTATAACAGAATTCCCCCCAAATCATGATACTTAGAGGGATACAATAAGCAAGAGCTTTGAGAGAACAAGTTGTCACTTCAAGGTGAAAATGTCAGCTCGTTTCGGAGAATGTCATCCAGTAGGCATCTGTAGTACATCAATACTTTTGATTCATAGACAAATGTAACTGACTCATGGCTGTGGACCAATACAAGGTAGATCCATGGGAGGAATAAACAAGCATGGCTACTAAAATACAACGTAGATCCATGTGATAGAGGACTCAAACTTGGACATAGCTACCAGACATACAACATAGATCTATGTCATATAGGTGCAAATTTGAGCATAGCCACGACTATACAAATGTGGATCCATGCTATATATACAAAACTCCATCATAACCTAGGGAAATCAATGAGTGATAAAAAAATACCCAAGGTATTCGTCTCGTCTTCCACAAAGTACGATTCTATCCATGTGATTACAATGATCTGAAGTCAAACATGGTAGAAACCACTTGATTACCGGCCAATGATGTGAAGCATTAGCAAGTGTGAGGGAGATCACCATTGATGTCATTGATTTCCAAGGTACCCTAGTAAAATCTACTGAGCGTGAATAGATGTCTTGATGTCGAACACCCAGTCGATTCTATCGATCAAAGGTCAATGATGTGAACCTATGTCGAGAGCAAGAGAATCTGTCATTAAGGCATACAGATCTCAAGGTACTAAATTTTGTTTCTAAGACTATTTCTCGGATGATGAGCTGATGTCGACGGGAATGGTCTCATCAAAGGAGGGCCATGATGAGTCCCACATCGATGACACGAAACTTGAAACATAGTTTTGGAATGATGTGAACGTAGTAATGATAAGACTGACTCAAAAGTACTGACACAGAGACTGTTTTGACTGCAGAGGTAAAACTTCTTCAACTTCCCTTTGAACATCAGGCAACACGACAAAAGACTTGACAGCATGACTAAACCAGACAAACACATAGTGCGATGGCGGTAAATGCATTCTTTTGAAAGACTCAAAGGAGTGGCATGACTCATGAAAGTGGATCATCATGGAGATCAGCTGAATACCCAATTAACTGAAATGATATGCAGACAAGTGCCATGTTCAAAGGTAACGACAAACTACTGCCATTTATTTGCAAAATTATTCCCTTCCCATTTTCCCCATCATGATTGATGAGTGCCTCTTTTCAGTTTTATGAGTTCAAAGAGGGTAACAAACACTCGTTATAGCTCATTCAAAGACAATTCCAAACTCATATGTTTTACGAACCTGAGAGAGGAGGGATTTGTTCCCAAAAGAATGTCTCTCAATGTTTAGTTTAACGAGTCCAATGAGAGAAAACTCGGTATCGTTCATGTTGAGAGAGTCTGAACGACCACGGAAGAAGACTCCATAGTGTCCTTTTTCATAAAATAGTTCACCTAAACTGAAAAAGTGATAACCTACCATTAGATGACTGAATCTTCAAATGCTTTAATGAGCGTGAAGAAGACAAGATCACTCGACAATCTTTTCGTATTTAAGGAGCCCGAAAAGTGTTTAAAGAAGACTCCACTAGGTCTCTTTTCATGATGAGAGATTTTACGAGCCTGAAAAGAATGAAAAATGAACTGGGACATTTGATGCTAATTTTAGAGAGCGTGACCAAAGTGTCACAATAAACGCTCAAAGACTTTTTCTGTTTTATGGTAGTACAAAAAAGTAAAAAAAAAACTCCCATAACTTTACTGCTACTGCTCTTCTATCCTGCAATGGCTCAAAAACAAGTGTTAAATGCCCCAATAATTGACATTAAAGGATTACGACTGATAGATTTTGAGTATTAAATGATTTTAAAACAAAACTATAGCATTTCAAACCCTAAAATGTATATAAAAGTCATGTAAATAGTTAAAAATCAAAACATTTTACTATTTACCCATAGTGGAGAGCCTTTGGAGCATTTTCTTGGCCAGATTTTCAGTCGCTGATATCGGGAGCATCCACTATCGGATTTGCACACCATCAGTTCCAGGTAATAGCCTAGACCCTACTCTTTCATTTTATGCCTTCAATTTTTATTTTTAATGGTGTTTTGGGCTTATATGGCAAGCCTTAAAATCATGGAAGCAGGCACCGCTCTTATCCCTTGCGGGATAAGCGGTACCCCGCTAGAACCATGCCAAAAACATAGTGTAGAGGCAGTGTCACCACCTGTCCTCAATAGGACATAGGCGGTGCCAGCCGTGGTGAAATAAAAGTGGTTGCACAAGAAAAATTAGCTCATTTTTATTGATTTGAATGATTAAGACTGCTTCTAACAAGTCTTGTGATGGTTTTTAACAGGTTCTTGTTGATTGAAAATAGTAATATGGAAAGAGAGACAACATGATAATGACGATGCCTTTGCCGAACGAAATGCAGGTTGCATAGCCACATTGAGAGACTGCAAACTCTTAAAGTTCTTCCGCACACCTAGTATGGTATTGCATGAGCGACTACTAGAGCATATACTCCGGATGTGGAATTCGTAGCAACAATATTTCGAGGTTGGTGCTCACATATTGATGGTTGAGGTAGAGGACATCTACTTCCTGACTAGCCTTTCGATACGGGGTGCTCCCATCTCACTGACTGGTTCCCGTGGGGGGGACATTACTACTCAGGAGTTGATATACTGTCACTGCATTCTTGAGACCAGGACATCGAGGAATAAAATCCCCATAAAAGCAGTGATGGATGGCCCTCTACAAACCATGTTGTTTACCATGCAGTGAGTGGTGGGAAGCCAAGGAGTACACTAGGCGTCTAGATCACATATGCTCTACGCCATAGAGGCCATGGCGCCTACAGTATTTAATTGGGTGGAAGCTCTACTTCCGATCTTCAAGGATCAGCTGACCAAGTGTCGACAGGGGCAGATGAAGAAATTTGGTTTCGGTTCCATTCTATATTGCTTATTCTTCGAGCGGGTTCCACAGATGAGACCCCGGGTGGTATTTACAGAGCTGAGGGAACGAGACCCTCGCATGTAGAGGTGGGTCTCTATTATGGCCTGTACTGGAGAAGGAAGGGGGAAGGTAAAGTTCGGTGACCCATTCTTTCGATGGTTGAGAGATCAGGTCCTCATGGTGGAGGATTATGCATATACAGCCACTGACTTCGGTGATGACCCTGACCTACCGCTCCCACCTGGCGGACAGTGGGGTGACATTGGTAAGAAACAAAAGACCCTAAAATGGAAATTGTGTATTTATGTTTTATATTTTTTTATGTTAAGTAACGAATGTTTTCATGCAGATGTTGGAGCAGCACGACCTGGGGGAGCCTCCCCATTGGATAGGCAAGTCGGAGCCCGTTTTGTACTATAGGGTGATGATGTGGTAGGGGAGTTAGAGGAGAACCTAGAGAGGTTGACTATAGACATCCCTGATGCTTCTATTGATGACCTCCCACTAAGGTATCAGAGGCCTACAATGGGGGTACCGGGTTGCTTTAGCAGACTGCTACGTAGAGTAGCCCAGGCAGTGATGTGTTACCATAAGCATCATTAGACGATGAGTGCATGATGTATGCAATGAAAGCTGATAGCTTTAGGATTTTTTTATGGTGATTTTTTACCTGAAAGCCTACGTGCTTCAGATGAGGTCTCGTGACCTATTTTTTGTAAGACATGTTCATATATATATATAAAGACTTTTACTTGGTCTTTATATGTCTCAAATTGTGAATGTATTTTACATGAGTCTTATGTGTCTTTAATAATTTATTTACAATGAACCAAGTTTGATTTTCATGTCATGAATGGGAAATATGCCAATCTAGGATGTAATTAGCCAACGAGTTGGAAACTACATTATGTTCCCTAGGGATATGCCTATAGGTGATAGTTTCAAATGACCTTTCTAACAAGCGTACCCTCCGGAAGAGATGAAGAAGCACAGGATTCCTAATGGTATAGACAAGGTTTAGATGATAAACCACTGGTTGTGATTCCATCAAGACTACCAAGTTGCGAACATCTTGCGAGGAAACTTCAGTCAAAATACCTATGATTGCTTGATACTCGACTATATTGTTGGTAGCGGGACCAATACAAACCACTCTTGAACTGACTAGATCGTAAGTTGGGGAATAGAGAACCCAAGAAGCTAAGGAAAGATTCAAGGTGTGGAGGCAAGCACCATCAGCAAAGCCGTAGAAAGCCATATGCTTTGCATGACCAAAACATGGTATAAACAGATACGGACACTAAACTCAAAACCATATTGAAAATACTTAAGCACACTGAAAGTGAAGTAATATACATATATACAAGATACTATCCAAGAGAGATCTAGGAATAGTACCTCTTCAGGTACAACCCATTGCGAGGTTGTCCTAAAGGGATTCCATCGTATTCTACAAGCTTGTAGGCCCCTTTCTCTAAAACTTTAGAAATAACGAAAGGACCGTACCACATGGATTCGAACTTTCCTTTCCCTAGTTTGTCATATCTTTGATCGTAAGTCAAAACTAGGTCACCCTCGTTAAAGGCACGAGGTTGGACAGATTTGTAATACCGCGCCTTGATGCGTTTCTTGTGTGCCTCATTAGCCAAGGAAACATCTCTCCTAGTTTCATCAATTTTGTTCAAGTATAAAAATCTCTTTTCCTCTACGAAAGTGTTTGGGAGAAGTTCGGCGACAAGTTTCAAGGATGGAATCTAACATTGAATCAGAAAGATAGCTTCAAGTCCATAGACAAGCTAGAAAGGTGTGAAACCAGTAGCTAATTTCACCAAAGTCTTGTAAGCCCAAAGAGAGGAAAAAATGATATGATGCCAGTTGGATTTATGGTCTCCAACCATCCGACGAAGCATCATTTTCAAAACTTTGTTAATGGCCTCTACCTGACCATTAGCTTGCAGATAATAGGGAATAGAGTTTTCATGATGAAAACCTAGCTTGGCACTTAGTTCCTCCATCATTTGATTATGAAAATGTGATCCATGATTAGTAACTATGGACTGCAGACTCCGAATCTAGCTATCACATGATTGAATAGGAAGAGAGCGGTAGTCTTACTATCTTCTGCATATGTAGTCATGGCCTCAGCCACTTTGTAAAATAGTCAATGGCTATGATGATGTAACCATGCCCCCCGGCTGATGTAGGCTTACAATGCATAAAATCAATCCCCCATTTGGAAAATGGGCCAACGACAATGACGGGGTGTAGTGGAGCAGGATGAGTGTGCTTTTTTGGATAAAAATGTTGACAAGGTGGGAATTTCTTGACAGCCTCATGACAATATTTAAATACTGAAGGCCAAAAATAGCTAGCGCGAAGGATTTTCTAGGCTGTAGCCATCCCAGATAAATGACTGCCACATGCTCCATAGTGGAAATCATTCAACACTTGTTCAGCTTTCTCATGGATGAGGCATCACTGGAGAACGGAATTGATACCATGTCTATACAAAGTGTCATTCAAGAGGAGGTAGTATTTTGTGTGTGTTGAGGCCTGGAAAATCACAGGCAACAACAGTAAGGGATTCTCCCCAGTCAATGTTCCCAACTAGCCTGTGACTGTTTGGTGTAGGGAATCCGTCCGGTTTGCGGTCCGGCTACCGTAGGTCAAGTAACAAAAAACAGAAGGTTTTACCGGTTGCGGTCCGGTCCACCGTGTATATTTTTTGTATTTTTTGACTTAATGTATGAGATGCACATGCCTAACTAAATGCAGGGTGATCAGCATGCAGGGAGCAGTCACAACATGATGCGCAGGTTCTTACCTCTCATCTTAGCGCTCACAAGCATCTAAATCATACAAACAGTAATAAAATAAAACTAACTAAAATATCTCTAGAGAGTTGGATTTATTCATGAGTAATGCAATACTGTTCAGGTGTTATGGAAAATCACAGATAGCTGTTCTTATAACCAAACATATAAACAGAAGTAAAAGTATACATGACAAGATAGCTCATCAACAATTAAACATCCCATTACTCATAGTGGAAGAACACCATAAGAATACCGAAAGAATCTTCAGACAAGAACATAGGTTCAAGAAATTAGAACACTCTTACAGCTAATGAGACACAGCTGAAAATGAAATAGTTCACATTCAACATTGCTCATTTAAACACATTGATTCTTTCCACATAGCACTTTCTCCAACAGGTAAAGTTTTCACTTTCTGGTTTGTAAAACGAAATAGTTCCTCTTACAAGAAAAAGGTTTACAAGTTTGCCAGGGAAAAATCCCTTGTCCAAGTTCTACTTTCAAATATTTAAACTATAACTGCAGACCGCTTGGGCTGCCCTCCAAACGTATGACCTTTCGGTTTCTCGAACGTTTTGTATCCCTCTCTCCATCTTTTCTTCGTATGCTCATGATCAGTTGGGTAACTGCTGGACCTTTCAGATCTGTGTCCCTGTCGCTATTCATTTCGCCCCTTGAGTTCCTGTCCCCCATCTATATCTTCGCGCCACGAAAATATGAGCAGTCTTTTGGATTTTTCTGCAATTGATCAATAGTGCATCATTCACCGGGATTGCATGCTAAAATGAAACGTCAACTTAAATCAATTAAAGCCGCTAATCCACAAGAAATGTCCAGGTGCATCACTTATGCTACTTTGTCCACCTACAGGTTTGACAAACCTAACCAATGACGGTCAACATGAAACTCTTCGGCAGCTCAAAATACTGACGTCGGAAGGGTAGACCAATCTGTCGATGGGAAAACTTTAAATCGGAAGCCGGAACGATAATAAATTCGGAAGCCAATTGGTTCACACAGCCACAACGTCGGGAAAGGAAAAAGAAAACGAACAAGTGACTGGCATCAGCAGTGAAGCGCTTTTCACTTCGGGTGGAAAATTGATTTGGGAGCCGCAACGACGGAAGCGAAAAGGTTAGGGACACGAGACCTGAGGGTGGGAAGACTCTCAATCAGAGGTCGAAAGACATTTTACATCGGATGCTTAATGGCTTTCCCATCTGTAACGACGGAAGAAGAAAAGTTACGGGCAAGCGACTAAAAGACTGACGCATCAGCTGGAGGAGCGTTTTGGACTTCGGGTGCTGAGCTGCTTTGAGAGCTGCAATGGCGGAAGCGAAAAGGTAATGGCCTCCTATCAAACATATTTTTGACACCCGATGTAAAAAAATTATTTAAGTGTTTTGGACAGCCCTCGAATTTCAACAAAGGACAAAAACTGGCTTCACCTCTGAAACGGCAACCCAAAACAAAGAAACTTGATCCAATCGACAAGCAAATAAAACTGCGACCCGCAACAATTTCCATCACAAACAAATTTGAAAACCAGGGCGAGAGTTAATCTTTAGAATCATCCAAAATTAAACATGACCAAAATTCAAAGGATCCAACGATTAAAACAACGCTAAATCACGAGGAGGGGCCCAGAATTTAAGAAATTTGGGGAGAACAGTTGCAGCTGCAACAATTGGCGATTACCTGGTGAACCTAGATCTCTGGGCAATTATTCTTTGAGTGACAGACTATTTAACAACAAATGCATCTATTAAATTCTTCCAGCTATTTGTATTTCTCAAATTATGGATGTGTGTACCTTTAATCATTGATGATGGTCCAATTTAAGAGAGTGGAAACCAAGATTTTCAAGTCCAGATAACTCTGCTGAGGCCAGAGGATGAGTTTCATTATTGCTTTTGTCTTCAGGTAGCTGATAGCTTGGACACCACAGGGTTGTAGCATATGGTAAACGGAAATATTCGTTTGTTCCTCATTCCCATGCCATTTTAGCACTTTTTGTGCTTCTGGGATTTTATCCCTTTTTATATGAGTCCTCCTGCATGCCTTTCTTACTGAATTTTAATTCAGGATCCTCTATCCCATAGTGTCCTTTTGTGTGAGCGATGTACTTCATGTTTCAGCTCATGGATGGAGAGGATCTTTCGGCAATTTAGTACTTATGATTCAGCATCTGCTTTGATGTATGATGCTTGCATAGGAGTTTTTTGACTCTTACTTTCCTTTTGGGATTCGTTTCTTGGCATGGGATCATTTATATTTAATATACTGTTCACCTTGCTCCTTTCCATGGGTCCTCTACTGTCGCTCCTTAGAACATTTTAAGTGTGACCTGGATGGAGCCTCAACATAGTATTCCAGACTCTTTGAATCCGTTTTATTTCACAGGGTTAAGCAGGACTTCAATGCACACAGAGCTTATTCGAGAAAATTGCTAAACTGGAAGAAGCTCTTTTAGACAAACAACAACACACAGTCTGAAACCCAAACATGTTTATCATTCCCAAACATTTTGATGTTCTTCATGCAATTGCGGGTTCGTTCCCTTTATTGGAACCAAAAAAATCAAACTAAAACAAACTGAAAAACATGACTCAAAAGACAGTCAAACATATTATTTATATACAAGACATAAGAACTTAATGAAACTCAAGAAAAATAAGGCTTGAGAACCAAACCATTCACTGGTAAGTTCTCTTCCCACCCCTGTAGATCTTGTAACTTATAAGTAGAAGGGCCAAGCTTTGCTGCAATCTGGAAAGGGCCTACCCACAACTGCTGGAATTTAGTGTGCTTTCCTTTCTCATCATGGGGGTGATCCCATTTGAGGACTAAGTCTCCTACTTCAAAGTATTTTGTTCCAGCTTTATGTTTGTCAAACCATCTCTTTACTAACTCCTATTGTTGCTTAAAGCGTTCCCTAGCTTTAGATCTAGCCTCTTCTGCTTTCAGAAGATTGCATATCCTCATCTGGAAAACTTCATTCTCCGACCCTCTGGACTCTTGAGATATTATGGAAGAGGGTAGTATGATGTTGGGGGAAGAATGGCTTCTTTACCATACACAAGGGTATACGGTGAAACTCCTATCGCAGACTTGGGGGTGACTCTATCGGCCCAAAGGGCGTTTGGTAGCGCTGAGTGCCAGCTCCTCTTGTTTTCTATCACAGTCTTCTTTAAAATCCTAATCAGGTTTTTGTTAGTGGATTCAGCCAGGCCATTTCCTTGTGGGTAGTAATTAGCAGAATAATGCAATTTTATGCCTTTATCATGAGCAAAAGCAGTTAATTTAATTGATGAAAATTACTTAGCATTATCAAAAACTAACGAAACTAGAACTCCAAACCTGGTCATGATATGATCCTGCAGGAAGCTGATGACCTCGTCTTCATTTATCTTGCACAGCGGAATAGCTTCGACCTAGCGAGTGAAATAATCGGTTGCGGTCAGAATGTATTTGTGTTGGAGGGAGGAATTCGGTTTTATTTCTCCAATGATATCCAACCCCCATTGCTCGAATGGTTCTATGATCATCACAGGCTTTAGGGGTGTTGCTTCTTTAGGTTTTCTCCCACTACACCTTTGGCAAATATCACACTTCCTGACGTGTGCGTGTGCATCTTTGAAGAGCGTAGGCCAATAGTAACCGGCTCTGAGGATTTTGTGGGCCGTAGTATCCCCTGAATAATGTCCCCCAGCAAGGCTGTCATGCAATTCTGACATTACTTTCTTTGCATCTTCCTTTTCTAAGCATCTGAGAAGAACCCCGTCATAATTCTTTCTGAATAATACTCCTTCAACAAGTTGATAGGAGGCTGATTTAAGCCGCAACGCTCTTCTTTGCTTAGAACTCCAATGTTCTGGCAACAGTCCTGCCTGCAGGTAATGCACAAGGTCTCTATACCAAGACTCGGGAGCTGTAAACAAAGGACATACCTCCAATACATGTAATTCGGCTTCATCTTCCTCGGCGTGTTCTTCATTTTTTCCATTTTCAGTCATCTGTTTGCACAACCCTTGTCCTTTAACTATAAACGCTGGCTTGAATTCAAGGTCATACTCTTGAAGAGCTATTACCCTGTTGCCTCTTCTTTCTCCTAACTCCCTCTGTATAAGAAGGGACCTTATAGCTGGGTAGGGGACTATTACCTTGGTTCGATTCTTCAAAATATAAGGCCTGAATTGCTTCACGTCTTTGAATACTGCATAAGCTTGCTTATCAATGGCTGGGTAATTTAATTCAGCCCCTTGTATACCAATGCTCATGAAGGATATTGGGAATTCATCCCCCCCATCTTCCTTTTGCGTAAGCACAGCTGCTAGCGAATCGTCAGATGCAAAGGTATACAGAATAACGTCTTTATCAAAATTTGGGCTTCTCAGGGAGGGTGCGTGTGCAACAACAGTTTTAATTTTGCTGAAAGCATTCTTCTCGATCTCGATCCACTTGAATTGTGCATTTTGCTTCACCATCTGCTGCAATGGCTTGACAATCTAAGCGAAATCAGGCACAAATCTTTGCACAAAGTTAATTGTTCCCATAAATGATTGCATCCTTTTATTATTATGGGGTAAGGGAATCTGTTCAATGGCCTTAATTCTTTCGGGGTCTATAGAAATTCCCTCCTTCGATACTATGTGACCAAGTAGCTCACCCTCCATAACAACAAACACACATTTTTTGGGATTTAGTGAGATGCGATATTTCCAACAGCGTTCAAAAATATGCCTTAAGTGAAACGCGTGTTCTTCTTTCCTTTTCAAGAATATAGTAATATCGTCAAGGTACACTACCGCACTAAGGCCAATCAATCTGTGGAAAGCTATGTCCATAGACCTCTGAAATGTCACTCCAGCATTTATCAGCCCAAAGGGCATCCTTCTATAGGAAAAAGTTCCCCATTTGGTCATGAACGTTGTCTTCAATCTGTCTTCTTCGGCTACTAATACCTGATTGTAGCCAGAGAAACCGTCTAATAATGAAAATAGTTCAAAGCCTGAAACCATTTGTAGCAATTGCTCCATGGGTGGGACAGGATAGTTATCTTTGTCTGATGCACGGTTTAAGTTCCTGAAATCCATGCAGAGTCTAATTTCTCCAGACTTTTTCCTTACTGGTACCAGATTTGATACCCACTCAGAGTGTCTGACCTTGAAAATGATTCTAGCATCCAATAATTTCTTCACTTTACTTTGAATAAGCGGTTCCAATTTTGGATGCATTTTTCTCAAAGGTTGCTAATACAGCTTGACACTGGCTTTAATGGGGATGACATGCTTGATGATGTTGGTGTCGTATGTTTTCAAATCTTCGTACGTCCATGCGAAAAAATATTTATATTGTTTAAACAGACTGACGAATTTGTCTCTTTCTGTTGGTGAACAACATTTTCCGAGGTTCAAAAATTTAGGATTCGTTCCAGTCCCTAAATTAATTAGCTCGTACTGCAGAGATGAGCTGTGGGTCTTCACGTTGGCTGGTCTTCTGAACTTTTCATTTAAATCAAACATTTTTTCTAACGTTCTGACTCCTTTAGGAATGAAATTATCGTACTTCAGCTCAGCCTGATGTTCTTCATCATCTATAATCGCCCCTTTGAACACCTCGTCATTTGTGATCATATCCGGTACTGAGGGCCTGAAAAGCAATTCGATAGAGCATCGATTATTAGTGGGTACGAGCCTAGTGGCTGATGTGGCCAACAGGTCAGCTGCTACATTTTTAAGTCTTGGAATTGAAATAATATTGAATGCATTAAAACATTTAAGCAGGTCCCATACCTCATTTTGGTAAGCTTTCAAGTGAGGGGAAACACAATGTATTTGGTTCCGGATTTGTTTCACAATAATTTCAGAATCCCCAAAAACTTTTAGATTACTTACCTTTAATTCAATTGCTTTCCTCAAACCCTGCACCAGCGCTTCGTACTCAGCTGTATTATTAGTACACTCAGACTCTAATCTACATGAAAGAAAATGTTTATTCTTCTGGGGGTCGATCAGGACACAGCCAGCCCCTGACCCCTCTAATGTCTTAGAGCCATCAAAAAACAAAGTCCAAAAATCACTAACTACTGAATGTGAATCTATTCCTACTGCTAAATCTACTATGTTACAGTCAATCTCATTAGCCTGTGAGAACCGAAGGAGATCAGGTTGAGTGTCTGATGTGTTGCTGGCTTCTTCTGCTTGGTAATTTCCTGGTTCCAGCTCAATAAAATAGTTTCCCAATACAGAATCCACTGGTTCATTCTTATCCTCCAGTCGAGTGACATTGTATTTCATGTGAGGCTCCCTTAAAATCTTAATCTGGTTTGGAATTCCTTTGTATCGCAGCCACAGATGCGACCAATCCGAGGCAAAATATCCATTTAGTTTGGCTGACCAATCTTTGCTCAGGACCAGACCGTAAGCATTTGGTATATCAGCCACCACGATATTAATGACTTGGCACACTTTATCATTGGATTCCAGATGGACTAGGATGTCTTCCATCTCACCAATCACCTTGACATCCATCCCTTCCAACTGAAAAACCCTCCACGTGGATGGCTTAGGCTGCCCATTTATCTTTTTACAGACGGATATTGGAATGACATTAACCGATGCCCCTGAGTCTACCAGACAATTGTGCACGTTATGATTGAAAATTTCAAACGTGAGGAGGAAAGGTGGATGTTTGCTTTTAGACCTACCTCCAACACTGGTTTCACCGATTTCTTCTTCTTCCTGAGGCTGATTATCAATGGGCAGCCCCTCATTCGAAGCTTCAAGTGCTTTCAATAATCTTTCCTTTTGTTGTGGTACTTGACACATTTCAAACAGTGAAACGTTTGCCTTTATTTTCTTTTTGTCCTCCACGATATCATAATCCATCAGTGGCTCAATGAGGTGCGGTTTATCAGCAGTCACCTTTTCTTCATTGGGATTGGCCAGCGTATCTTTTTTGCCTAGGAGCTTGGCTGTTAATAGTGAATTTTGGAATCTTATTGGCTAAGGATTTATTTTGAAATTTATTTACATTTCTTTGTAGCCTTTTGATCTTTGGTAGAATGAGACTGTTTTCTTTAATTGGCCCTTGGCTCCTTGTTGCCATGTTGGTTTCCATAACATCCTTGTAGCCCTGATTCTTTTCCTCTTCCGCATCAAATAACGAAACAGAATCCCATAAAACCATGGTTTCCTCTTCTTGTTCCTTTGTTGGCGTAGTATTCTCTTTTCTCTCTTCATCTCCATCTTCTGTTAATCTAGAATCCAACAGCTGATTCATGACCAATGTCATCAAGTTTATCCATTAAGGATAATTCTTTTCAGAATGTGGCTGTTGGTGGAAAGTACAAAAATTGTCCATGCCTACCTCTGTTAAATTCATGGATGCAGTATTGTGAGGAGGAGGTTGATACTGATTGCTATCCTCTCTTTTCTTATAATATGGCTTATAAAACTTTTGTGTTTCCTTCCCTTTCTCCAAATCTATGATTTTGTTGGAAAGCTTCTGCATCATTTTTGCCATATTTTCATAATCTGGTGATTTCTCTTCCTTAGGCTTAGTAAACAATAAGGCTTTCCTTCCTGCACCTTTCTCTCCTGACTGTTCTCGATAATATTCAATACTTTCTCTTTTAGCTTCCACTACTTCTGCCTCTTCATAGGTTTCCATCAAAGTAGGCTTGGCCCTACCTTTGGCAAACATGGCCAAATCAGGGCCTAAAGCTGAAGTATAATATTCAATCAGAACTTTGTTTGAAGGTTTATCTATTTCAGAAAAATTGTTGAGATAGGCTGCAAACCTTTGTGTGAAACTGTGCACCTTTTCCTTTCTTTCTTTCTTCAAGGTGCATAGCCCTTTCATGAGGGCTGCATGAGTTTTCTGAGTTGCATACTTACTTCTAAAAATTCTTTCGAAGGTATCCCAATCAGGGATAGAGTTAGCAGGAAACCCAAAGTACCATGATGCTGCAGCTCCTTTAAGGGTATGCGGGAATAGTCTGCAGACTACATATTCATATTCCTCGACCCTTAATCCTTCAATTGCCAAGTAAAAACTTTGTAGGTGATCATCTACTAGTATTTTCTCATTTGGGTCGAACTTGGGCAACATCTTGTCAAAGGATTGAGGTAAATCATGCAGCGGAGGTGTTAGATTTAATGGTGATCTGGCTCTCCATGCGGGTGGTGGATTAGGTGGGTTAGGTGGTTGATTTGCGTTTACGCCTGCCATGAGTCTGGGTGGAGAGTGAGGAGGTGAGCCAACTGGAGTATGAGCAGGAGAACTGTGAGGGGTATCTGGGCCTTCTTGATTCAAAGGTAGCATGAATTCCTGTAAGGCTGTTTCTACAAGTTCTTCCCAGTCTCCAACCAACACTGAGTCTTCTACTATAGGACGATCTTTCCTTTTATACTCTCTTCTGGGCAATTCATGGATGATTGGCAATCCTCCAATCTTCTTTACATATGCCCTGGTGTGTCTTCTTATATCATTAACAACTTCATTTCCAACAACATATAGATGTTCTCTATTTTTTTCTTCCGGAATTGGATTATGAATCCCACTGCTTTCAGAACTATTACCGGTGGAATAATCTCGGGAAAACGGGTTTCCTCGGCCAGCCATACACTAGCGGCCCTCCTTCTAGCGCCAAAACTGTTGAGGCCTAGAAAATCGCAGGCAACAACAATAAGGGATTCTCCCTAGTCAACGTTCCCAACTAGCCCGTGACTGTTTGGTGTAGGGAATCCGTCCGGTTTGCGGTCCGGCTACCGTAGGTCAAGTAACAAAAAACAGAAGGTTTTACCGGTTGCGGCCCGGTCCACCGTGTATATTTTTTGTATTTTTTGACTTAATGTATGAGATGCACGTGGCTAACTAAATGCAGGGTGATTAGCATGCAGGGAGCAGTCACAACGTGATGCGCAGGTTCTTACCTCTCATCTTAGCGCTCACAAGCATCTAATTCATACAAACAGTAATAAAATAAAACTAACTAAACTATCTCTAGAGAGCTGGATTTATTCATGAGTAATGCAATACTGTTCAGGTGTTATGGAAAATCACAGATAGTTGTTCTTATAACCAAACATATAAATAGAAGTAAAAGTATACATGACAAGATATCTCATCAACAATTAAACAT
Source organism: Pseudotsuga menziesii (assembly GCA_001517045.1). Lineage (NCBI taxonomy): Eukaryota > Viridiplantae > Streptophyta > Pinopsida > Pinales > Pinaceae > Pseudotsuga > Pseudotsuga menziesii. The sequence goes on along the minus strand of LPNX011136632.1, from coordinate 261,645 downwards.
CCCATTACTCATAGTGGAAGAACACCATAAGAATACCGAAAGAATCTTCAGACAATAACATAGGTTCAAGAAATTAGAACACTCTTACAGCTAATGAGACACAGCTGAAAACGAAATAGTTCACATTCAGCATTGCTCATTTAAACGCATTGATTCATTCCACATAACACTTTCTCCAACAGGTATATTTTTCACTTTCTGGTTTGTAAAACGAAATAGTTCCTCTTACAAGCAAAAGGTTTACAAGTTTGCCAGGGAAAAATCCCTTGTCCAAGTTCTACTTTCAAATATTTAAACTATAACTGCAGATCGCTTGGGCTGCCCTCCAAACGTATGACCTTTTGGTTTCTCGAACGTTTCGTATCCCTCTCTCCATCTTTTCTTCATATGCTCATGATCAGTTGGGTAACTGTTGGACCTTTCAGATCTGTGTCCCTGTCGCTATTCATTTCGCCCCTTGAGTTCCTGTCTCCCATCTGTATCTTCACACCGCGGAAATATGAGCAGTCTTTTGCATTTTTCTGCAATTGATCAATAGTGCATCATTCACCGGGATTGCATGCTAAAATGAAATGTCAAATTAAATCTATTAAAGCGGCTAATCCACAAGAAATGGCGAGGTGCATCACTTATGCTACTTTGTCCACCTACAGGTTCGACAAACCTAACCAATGACGGTCAACAGGAAACTCTTTGGTAGCTCAAAATACTGACGTCGGAAGGGTATACCAATCCACCGGTGGGAAAACTTTGAATCGGAAGCCAGAACGATAATAACTTCGGAAGCCAATTGGTTCACACAGCCACAATGGCAGGAAAGGAAAAAGAAGATGAACAAGTGACCTGCATTGGCAGCGGAGCTCTTTTCACTTCGGGTGGCAAATTGATTTGGGAGCCGCAACGACGGAAGCGAAAAGGTTAGGGACATGAGACCTGAGGGTGGGAAGACTCTCAATCGGAGGTCGAAAGACATTTTACATCGAACGCTTAATGGCTTTCCCAGCCGTAACGGTGGAAGAAGAAAAGTTACGGGCAAGCGACTAAAAGACTGACGCATTGGCTGGTGGAGCGTTTTGGACTTCGGGCGCTGAGTTACTTTCAGAGCCACAACAGCGGAAGCGAAAAGGTAATGGCCTCCGATCAAACATATTTTTGATGCCCGATGTATACAAATGATTTAAGTGTTTTGGACAGCCCTCAAATTTCAACAACGGACAAAAACTGGCTTCACCTCTGAAACGACAACCCAAAACAAAGAAACTTGATCCGATCGACAAGCAAATAAAACTGCGACCCACAACAATTTCTATCACAAACAAATTTGAAAACCAGGGCGAGAGTTAATCTTTAGAATCATCCAAAATTAAACATGACCAAAATTCAAAGGATCCAATGATTAAAACAATGCTAAATCATGAGGAGGGGCCCAGAATTTAAGAAATTTGGGGAGAACGGTTATAGCTGCAACAACGTGGTGACGGATACGGCGGTGATCATCATGGGATATATTTGGCTGAAATATTTGTGTTTGGGGATAAATGAGCAAATATCCATAGCATGGGTCAGTAGTGCTTATCAGGAACAAGAATTCATCTAGAAATGAATCACTAGGCTTAAATTCCATCGAAGCACAGGAAAGATCACACATGCGCTAGGAAAAGACCAAGGAATTATTTGATGTGGCTTTGGAAAATTCGAGATCAAACTCTTGTAGTATGACTATCCATCAGGAGTACTTGCCCCCGAGCATCTGACGACTCAGGATATAATACACAGGGTTTTGGTATGCCAATACAGTGGTTGTGCGGAGAAAAATGTAGTGGAAAAATTTTGAACAGCAATGACCGTGGCCAATGCTAATTTCTCCACACATGAATATCGGGTTTCGGAATCCATAAGATTCTTACTAGCATAGTAGATCATGTGTTCCTCACCGTCAGGATTTTCCTGCACCAAAACCATAGCGATGGTAGTAGTGGAAACAACAATATATAAGAGAAAATCCTTTGAATAATCTGGTGAGTGTATCACAGGTGAATGAGTCAGAGTGTGTTTGAGATTATCAAAGGCTCATTGGGCTTGGTCATCCCAATATAACGGAGTGTCCTTCTTAAGGAGACACATATAACCGTGTGTTTTCTCTACAAAATTGCACACAAAACAGCGGAGAAAGTTTGCCTTCCCTTGCAAACTTTGGAGTTCTAGAAGGTTGGTTGGGGTTGGTAGAGATAAAATAGTAGCAATTTTCAATGGGTCTATCCAGATGCACTCCTTGGAAACCACAAAACCTAATAGGCGTCTCGTCTCAATGAAGAAAACACATTTATGAGGATTGAGCCATATATTATAATGACGGCATCTCAGGAAAATGTCTCTAAGATGACCAGGTTGGTCCTTTTGTCACTGTGAATGAGCAGGGAGGTCGTCAAGGTATGGTTCAACAATATGTTTTATATCGTGAAACGCATAGGACATAGCACACTGGAAAGTGGCTCCAACATTTTTTAAGCCAAATGGTAACTTCCTATATGCAAATGTTCCCCATGGGAAAATGAATGTCGTCTTGTGCTGATTGGTGGGTAAAATCTCAATCTGATTATAACCTAAAATGCCATCCATAAATGAGAAGATGACACTTCCGGCACAGTTGTCGATAATCTGGTCGATATGTGGAGTAGGAAAGTTGTCTTTGGGACAAGATTTGTTCAAATATATAAAATCGATACAGAATCTAATGGTTCCCTGTTTTTTATTGACAGGGATGACATTCGATACCCATTCCGTCAGGGGTATGGGATATATAAACCCAGCTTTGAGAAGTTTCTCTATTTCAGCTTTAATAGCTGCGACTTTCCGTGGATGGACTTGCATTAGTTTTTTCCTGACACGTTTAGCAGTGGGATAGGTTTTTATTTCATGGAACACAATGGATGGGTCGATCCCTGGAATTTCTTCATAAGACTAGGAAAAAATATCACGAAATTCTTTGAAAAGTTCCCTTTATATTTCAGATTCTTCTACTGAGCAGTTCTGCCCAACATGAACATGCTCAATGGTACCAAGCTTGGCTGATATGTCAATTGGATTTGTTTGAGTAATGTTGCATAAGTTTCCTTCAGAATATGTGTCTTGCAACAATATAGGATTTTTAGGTGTGATGACAATATTAGTGGAAAACAGGGATGCAAAATCATGGTTTACCGAACTGGTGTTGGGGAGGAACGAGGATCTATGATGGTGGTCCTCCCAGATAGTCTCATTTGTACTCATGATCTCCATAATGGACTCATTAGAAGAAAAAGTCTCAGAGAGATAATCCAGAATAAGAAGAGAGGTTTCTAACCAGTAGGGCAGGTGGTAAGGATCCGAAGCCACCAGATGAAGTTCATCAGTGTCGTCATTGGAAAGGGTTTGAATGATGTTGTACATTTCTTCATGCGGACTCAACGAAGTGGACTCAACATTTTTTTTCCCCTTTGGATCATAATCCAATGACGCAATCATATTTACTGTCACAGTCTCTATGTTAGGAGGAGTGGACAGAAAAATCCCCATAAGGGATGAATCCTTCAACATGCCTACCCCAATCGACTAGTAAGGAGGAGGGGACTGGCCTAACATAGGGATGTTATTAGCTGTAGAGGTAGTAACATCTGGCATACAAAAATTGAGCTGGTCAATGGTGACATTTCTCCCTAGATGTGGAAATTGGACAGTTCGAAATACCATCAAAGCAACAACAGTCATGGCGTAAAAACAATTTATTCCTAGAAGGAGGTTGTAATCTAACAGGGTGTCTACTGCTTCTACTTGAATAGAAATAGTTTTTCCCCCAAGCTCGACTGAAAGGGATGATATGATACCATCGGTCTAGAAACCTCATCGATCAAAGTCTTTCAGAGTCATAGGTGATTTTACAAGCTCGGTAGAGCCAATAACTTTCCAATAAGATAGGGACAAAACCGAAGTTGAAACTCCTTCGTCTAAGACAGTTCTAAAGACTTTCTTTCTAACTACTTTCGTGATGATTTGGAAAGCGATTTTGTGAGATATTCTAGACTTATAGTTCTCGACATTGAAATGAATCAAATTAGTATTGTCCGAGTCTAAAGCTCCTAATGCAATTAACAAGTTTTTGCGTTGTGTAGGACAACTTTGGAGTACTTCCAAGGTAGACATTGCACATGGTGCTTGAGCGAGATATTCAACTACATTATAAAATTGAGCAGCTCAGGCATCATGGTTAAAAACATCCTTCCTAAGAGTACTCTTGGGTGGATGCAAAACCATGTCAAGAGTAGGCTTCTCGATGGTTAGGGGGACAATAGACGAGGATTCGAGAGAACCAGTAGAGGGAGCTTTTCCTGAAGAAGAATTGTCTTCTTTCTTGTCTGCGGGTTTGTCATAAATATGACTTTGAGTTTGCAAAATAATAGTATCTGAGGACATCATGCGAATTTCCTCTAAAGAACTTGAGTTTCCCTGATTAGACATGTGGTATATCAGTTGTTGTTGAGAGGGAAAAGGATCCATGAGAACTATGAGTGCAGGATTAGTTTTCAAAAATTGGGTGATTTCATCCCGATGAGGACACTCTTTTTTGAAATGGTCACCTCTGCATAGCAGACATGGATATTTTTCTTTTCTTTTCCCTTTATCATTATCGTTTGTGGTTGGTTTTGGAATCTCCTGTTGGTTTCCAAGTTTTTTGTTTTTAGCTTTACCTTTCTTTTTATTGTTGCTGGGCGTTTGAATACTCTGAATATAATTGACCTCGGCGGAAACCTTGGGAGTCGAAAGAGTGGGGATTGAAGTCTGGGGTTGCTTGGTAGGTTTTGATACTAATGGGGATTGGATTGAACCAACAATCCCATCAACAGGGACTTCTGCTGGTAGCTTTGCAGGATCGGTGCTTGGGCAAGGAGCTTGAGGAATCAAGTCATACAAGGTTTTGGACTGGAAATAGACCAAGTCTAGATATTGGGCTTGACTAATGGCTTGCTCTTCAGTAACAAGATTGCCCATAGCCACATCTCAGGCAATCAGAGGCAACAAAAATTTGGTAAACCAATAAGCTAATAACTAATTCAGGATAGGAGCCTTAATAATTCTTCTTCGCGTTCTCTACTCATGGATATGATCAGATATGTGGGTGGAGGTGTTCTGTCATAGAGAATTTAAGAGATCAGTTCCCATTTCATAATGGATAGGAAGATGAAAGTGCGTAAGAAATACAGTTGCAATGAGCCAAAATCCACAAATGAATGTTGCGGAAGTTCAATGTACCATTTTGCGGCTATACCGGTCAAAGTTTGCTGAAAGAGTCATAAACAAACTGAATCATCCATAAGGGAGTTTCAAGAACACCACAAATGGAATGTCATGACATGGTCTTTTGGATCATTTCCCTGCTTCCCATCGAACTTTGGAATGTTCGATGGTAACTTTACTGGAATGGGAGGCCATGAGGGGTTATGTCGAATGGGGTCATTAATCAACTTGGATGAATCAGGAAAGTCCAAGGTTGCTAGGAAAGGTAATTGACGATTGGGTTGCACATACTGGTAATATTGATATGGCATATAAGTACTAGTAGGACCGTAAGTGCACTGATAGACAGGTTGTTATGATGAATAATTACCAAAATATCCAGCTGCAGGGGGTTGATTTCCAGGATCAGGACTGTTAGGACCGCCTGGGCCTCCGGGAGGAGGACCACCAAGGTCTCTGGGACCACCAGGACCATTGGGATCACCAAGACCACCTGGATCACCAGGAGGAGGACCACTAGACCCTATAGGGCCCCTAGGAGGTAAAATTCCGGAGCCTCCAGAACCACTAGGAGAAGGGCCACCAGACCCTCTAGGACCATTACACCCTCCAGTGGGAGCACCTCCATAAGGTGGTCCTCTGGCACCCCCTGCAGTATGTATAGGTATCCCCCCCATAGCTGGCATGTAGGACCAGTTAGGTTGCCCCCATGGCGTGAAAGTACTACTAGGATATGGAATTCCAGCATAAGGCATTCCTGTAGGGTTGGGTGGATAATTAATGTTTCCTACAAGTACTTGATCTACTGTATAACCATACCCCCAAGAGGTTTGATTGGTTACAGGTTGTGCCCCCAAGGGCTGACCTGAACCGGATGGGGGGTTAACCACATTAGTGTGGGTAGGAGGGACATAAACTGTATATTGCTCTATACTAGAGGTCTGTCCATGACTAGGTACAATTTCGGTGATAGATAACGTAGGTCATGCCGGTGGTTGCCCCCCAGAACTAGAAGGTATTGATGAAACATGAATTGAATGTTGAGCCCTAGGTGCGAAAGACCTAGGAGGATTGGGAACAAACATAATATGGGAGGTAGTGGGGCTGGAAGTTTGACCTAGATTATGTGGAGTCACTGTGCGATCTAGAATTGGTTCAATGGGTCTCATAGAATCGACAAGTGAATGATATCCCACAAGAACAGTTGCGGAACGTGATGGTGGTGTGTCCAATATGCCATCTATTTTATTTTCAATTTCTTGTGCATGGATAATAGCTACCTAGTATTGTCTACATTCTTCTTCATTTGGTGAAACTTCTTTAGAAAAGTTTAAACGGGTGCCAAATGAGGCAATGGCTTGTCCTATAGAGGTGTCCCAAAATGGAGCATTGGGACCATAATCTAGATAGGTAGTATCATCAACATGACCTTCTGTGGGAGAATGGAACAAAGTATTACCCCGAGAAGGTTGTTGGACCAAGGGAGGTGAGTGTGAAGGATATGGACCTCAGCTTTCTACAACCATATCCTCTCCCACTTGGGAGTTGGTAGCAGCTCCTTGGTCGATATCTTCCATAGGATTTTCTCCTAAAACAGGAATAAAATCAGGTGGCAAGCGCCGTACTCTTCTGGACTGTCTTAGCTCAGCCATTTTGTATAGCTCCTATCTAACCTAGGGTCTCAAAACTAGAAAACACACCAAAAATTTCCCTACTCAAGTTATAGGCCAAACAAGAAAACTTAAATGATAGGAGGAGTTCAGATAGTTAGGTCTCTCACCAGGATTGTCAAGAAGGTGCCACTCACGATATACCTCAAGGGTACGTGTGTAGTAATCTCCCCGAATGCTATTTTCGGTGTATGGCTCCAAGCAAGACAGTCAAAGGGATTTTCTCAGATAGATAAGGTATCCTAGTGGGGTCTCCCGATATATGCAAGGTACGTGGGAGCTCAAATTGGTAGTAGTGTTGTCCAATGCATAATCGTTCACAAGGGGCCTTCTGATATACAATCGAGTACATGAAGTAGCTTTCTATATACCTCAAGGGTACGTGAAAGGCCGTTCGATATACCGATGGTACGTGGAAGAACCGCGCGAGTCTTGAGATGTAATGCAGACGAGTAACGACAGCTCCTACGCTTAACGATGCCTGAACACGTCTCTAGCTAATCACTCAAATTGCTATGTAAATTTTAACCTATAACTACCATTAATTTTAAAGTGGACGGTTAGGTGAATGCATGGAATTTTGACAGAAAAATTAAAACCATGCAGTATGTAGATGCAAATATTTCACTTTATTGTTTGTGGTATGCCTACCTACGGGAGGGAAAGAGAGTCTTTTCTTTTCATTTTAAAACAAAAATTCCCAAACAACTATTTTGAACAAATCAAAATCAAAGACAAGCAACACATTCCAATCTCATTTTCCTTTTTTGAAAGCAATCAAAAGGGGAAGAGTCTCTTTTCCTAAAAGAAAAACAAGAAGCACTCTACATGCATATGCACTCTATTTTTCGATTTTTCTTAAAACATAGAGAGATCTAACTTGAAACTACACTATTTTTTTTTCTTTTGGTGAGATAGTACTGATGCAAGAGAGACAAAAGAACACAGAGAACCTGAAATCTTGTGAGGCTGATCAGAGATCTAATGTCTTATGCTCAATAATGATAATAACCTAATCTCAGTCAAAAAAAATTCTTTTTTACAAGCAAAAAATAAGTCTTCTATGGAAACAAAAAATGAAATCAAGATGCTAATCAAATGGTTTTTATTTCAGTCTTTATAAAAGAAATGAAAAGAGATCTCACTAAGACCTAAGCTTTCAAAAACAAATCCTTTCACAATCACAACCAACAAGCACGGAAGGAAATGAATAATCAAGAAGCCTAGTCTAGCCTTTGAATTTTTCAATCAAACCAATATTTCACCACAAAATTTCCAACCATGAGCATTCATATTTTAACACACAAGCCTGATAGTGCATGGCTGAAAGCAAACAAACTCAATTTTTGCAAAAAATGATGAAAACCTAGTTCTCGAACAAGGCCTACCCGGCACCGCGATGGAGGGGTCTTGACAGAGCGATTCTGGACGAGCACCGCTTTTGGATAATGGAACTCAGGCGATGGAACTACTTATGGATAACAGAGTTCAGGCAGTGGTAGCACTTGTTTCCAACAAGACATGCGTGGTTCCCTGAATAGATCCAAAACACAAGGAGAACAAAAAATCAAGTTAGAAATTGATCATATCAAGGAAAAAATTGATGGATTGATAGTAAAAAAGAGCATATAAAGTCAAAATAGTTTAGATCTAAATAGATCTGACAGTTTCAAACCAAAATTCACTAAGTTAGATGGCAGATCTGACTTAAGAGAGATGGATATGGAGCCTGGATTCAGATAAGAGTTCAAGAACTAAGGAAGAACAAATCAACTGAGATTTGCACTGCTCCCCAGTGGAGTCGCCAAATTTGTTATCTGGAATATTGCGCCTTCTACAGACAGAAGCTATTCCTCTGGTCTGAATGGTTCAGATCCAGAACAAATGAGTGAACGACAAAGGATGAAGACCTTCCCTGAATGTCGTAGACACCTATAATACTGCTTCGATTGTGAACCTGTGTACTTGAAAATATATCAAACATACAAGCACATCAAAGCTACCAGAAAATCATATACTTATCCATGTTAGTGACTAAGGAATCTAACAACATGTACATGCGAAATCAAAACAACACTAATGTGGGACGAAAATAAGCTTTGCATTAAGAATGTATGGAGAAGCTTACAAACTTTGCCTTAGTGTCGACAAGCCCCTCCACGAGACAAACACTTCATCCCCATAAGCTCCAAATTTTCTCTCCATGTTCTCCAATGACTTGGACTAGGTATTCAATCCAACAACATAACAATACCTCTATAGTTCTCCCCCCCAACTATGGATATGAGCTTGTATTTATAAGGCTCAAAGGATAAGAATAATTGAGAGAATTGTGGGTGAGGTGGCTATCAAATCCTACCATGGGGGATCTTGAGCTCAAACTAACCCATAATGATAGGGATAAGGGAGGACACGAGGCTCAAGTTCTAGAATCCTCGAGAAACTTCTCTTTTTCCCATTTTACCTATGGTACTGCTTTTCTTCCCCTATGATAGAGCAGTTTAGATGAGAACCACTTTAAGACCAAAGACCATAGGTGGTGGCACCGCTTCTCTATAACAGGATACATACGGTGCTAAGCAAGGTACCGCTCATCAGCCACAAGGTAAGCACGGTTCTAGGTTTTTTCAAGTAGAATTGACAAACAGAGCAAGTTTCCACTCTAAGTGTTGGGATTAAGGGCAAACATGGAAGTTAAGGGTCTTATCACATGATGGTAATAGGATTTAGGTATAACAGTCCTTCCTCACCCCTAATTCTATAAATAAATGCCCTATAACATGGTCATTATGGATTCACTTATCATTTTCCAAAAATACCTTGTATACCATTTATCATGTGAAAAATTTGTGTATCATTTACCATTTTGCAAAAAATACGGTGTAACCCATTTATAATTTGGAAAAAATGTTTAGTATTAGTTTTTATTTCCACCTAATTTGCTGATTATATCTTAAAATTATTTGTTTTTTTAGGAAAATAAATAGCTACTTTTTATTCCGTGTGAATCTAAGATAGCCTTATCAAGTACATTCAAATATTGAAACTGGAAAAATAAGTTTTTATTCTATACATAAGAAAATTTATTATACTAAATACATCACAAGTCGAGACCTGTTTCAATAGTATACCCTTCACGACAAAATAGGATTACTACAGTCTTCCAACAAAATATTTACCAACTGTATTCAAAAAAATCTAAATGGACGTTACTAGAAAATAAAAATAGTTGGCTTAATAAGCCATGAGAGAACCCCTTGCCACCACAGAATTGTCCAAAATCTCTTAGGAAAAACAACAATCCTTCATGAGAACCTATTTCTTTCTTTGATAATATATATATACCATAACATTTGTTTCCCAATATATAAATGTTCATAAGATATATCAGTGAAAAGAGACTATATAGATCTAAGAATGGAACACCAATGGTCTAAGACAACCACCTGAAGTGATGTATTCTCATAGGCTCAGATAATAATGACTCTAGAGTCACCCAATACCCATAGAGACAAATAATTTTTGTAAGATTCAAAATAAATTAGTCCCCATAGCAATAATTATGCTCTAGTATTAGTACGAGGTCCACAACCCATCCACATGAGAAAACATTGTCTACTGTCAAGTTGTAACCACATCCCTCCACCACATGCACCTTGTTGTGAAGCACCTTCAAAGTACCTTGCGAGAAGTTCCTTTTAAAGGGAGAGATAAAAATAGCCTCCTTGGAACCTTCTGTTTCAAATCCTAAATTNTGCACCTTGTTGTGAAGCACCTTCAAAGTACCTTGCGAGAAGTTCCTTTTAAAGGGAGAGATAAAAATAGCCTCCTTGGAACCTTCTGTTTCAAATCCTAAATTTTTTTTTTTAAACCCCAAAATCCTTGAACAGATGACAAACACATTGATGAAATATTCTGAAACATAGCATAGTTCCAAGTTTTTCATATCCCCAACATGCAAAGATTAGATGTTCTTTGTGATGACGAACAATATTATACTACATTTCCAACTACACCCAAAAGAAAAGTCTCTCAATTCATATTTAAATGCAGACAATCCTTAACATCATTCCAAACTTGCTAAGAAAAGATACAATGAACAAATATATGATCTACTAACTTAGCATCAATGAAGCATAAACTACAAATACTTGAACAACTCTACCATGCTTAATGATATTACCCCATGTTAAGACTATTTTCTCTAAATATAACCAAAATAAACATTTAAATTTTAAAGACATATTCCATTTCCAAATTCTATGATACCACTACTTTCCTGTGGAAGTGACAAAAGAAGTGTTAAATGTACATCATCACAAGTCATTCTCCAATCCAACCTTGTGCATCCAATATTGGGCCTCATGTATTGAAGTAGGGAACTTGAGTTGGACTCAGGAACTTGGAGTAGTTTCTTGAGTTGGACTCAAGGATGACTATTTCTTCAGTGTAATAGGTTATTCGTCATATGTTGAGGTGAATGATTGATTTTTCAAAGTGATGATGTTGTAAATTCTTGTTTGACAAGGATTTGGATTTGTATGTGTCAAGTCATGATTCTCATGTGGATCTTTAGTTATAGTAGGTACCCATGGGGTGGACCTCCAGTTATAGTAGGTACCCAATTATAGAGGTAGATTATTTACATGTCAAATCATTAATGTTGTGTGATATATTACTAACCATGGTCACTAGATGCTATTAAATCTCCTCTAGAGACTTGCCACCTCTAGAATGAATTACTTTAGCATATGATCATTTGGTCAGAGAATAATATTTTATGAACATAACATCTCACAAATCTTCTTAGTATAATATGATATGATAGATAAGTAAAGTTAACACATATTGACCATGCAATAAAGATAAGAGATAAACATATAATGCATAGATATTAAATAGAAAATGGAGTTGCTCATGAGATGACTAAGTGAACTCGAATTGATTAGATATTGAGTTAAATATCAACATATGCCTGAGTTAAAAATTCAATGTTTGGTTCATTTAAAGCATCAATTAAAGTATTAATGTATGCATTAGTTAATTAAGGAGAACTCAATGATCACTTCAATAAGACTAATCAACACGATTTTAGTTAAAAATAGTTAACTAAAGTGTTAATCAAAATGGATTAGTTACTAAAGTGTTTTGCATGACGACACTTTAGTTAAACTAAAAGACAACATTTTAGTTAACAAAAGACAACACTTCAGTTAATTAAGTGTTCGCATGATGACACTTAAGTTAGCTTGTTAACTAAGTGATCCTACATCCAGTTAAGAGGCGAGTTCACTTTGGAGTCAATGAAACATGATTTAATGCCAAAGGTAAAAGGTAATTGAACATAGAAGTTCTTCAATAAGGCAATCTATAGTTTCTGCATGTGATGCACCATTCCTCATTCAACACCATTCATTACAGCTTGCTAAACAGTGATTTTGGCTTGTTATTAATGTGTTGGGAACATGGCAAGTTGATACAATTTATCTCTATTCTCTCTTGCTCGGTATTCTCTCTTATCTAGCACCTAGGGCATTGAAAGGAATCTGCTTTATTTTGTAAAATACATTCTCTCTGATCTATCATAATTATACTCTGAAGATTTTCTGGGGTTTTTCATCCTCATTGTTTTGAGGGTTTCCCCATTGTACATCTTTTTTGTGGTTGAATGGTTTGTTGGTACAAGTATTTAGTATTTCCACACATAAATCTTTGAAGTTCAAAGCTCATCCTATTTGCTCAAAAATTAAGAAGAACATGAAATCGCATCATAAGTAGCTTTAACACTAACATGACCACTAGATTTATTCAATGTCCAAAAGATGCCATCCTCATGATTTGTGAGTTTAATACCAAGGTGACTTAAGCCAACAAAGTTAAAATAATTTGTTATTATGTTTGAAAAACATCTTCCATTTTTTAAATCATGTTTGAAAATTCCATGAATGAGCCATGAAATGAGTTTGTGTTCATTAAAAAATCAACATTTAATGAAATTGCAATAGATGTTACAGAGAATATTATTAAATAATTATTTATTTATGATCTATGTGAATATAAATTAATTAGCTTGTTTAATAAAAGTGTTTTCCAACCTCAACCCTTAGTCTTACAAAGATGACACATCTTAGCTTCTATGCACTATTTCATATGTAGCTCATGAGAGTCTCTTTTTCTTTTCGTTGTGGATTTTCTAGAGTTAATGACCTCATACTATCTTAATTTATCTCACCTCTTCTCTTTGTACTTGGAAGTAACTAGCATAGATCCATCTTAAAAAGGATCTACCAAGTGAAGAAAGGGATAAAATCTCTCTAAGTGAAAACCCCCTTTCTAGAGTGGAAATGTACAAGAAATGTGAATGGAATGTTTATGGTTTTAGTTTGTAGTCTTATATATGTGTTTCTAAAAAATATTTTAAATCTAAATGTATATTTTAAATATATGCAATTTATATTTTATATATGCAATTTATTGCTTTGTTGGAAATTAAAAATGAATCTACAACTTTCATATAATTTTGAGATGTGATTGAGAAGCTCTTTTACCTATAAATATAAAAATAAGATTAACACATATGACATAAGATAAAACTCATTTAAATCAATCTTAAGAATATATTTTATTAGTTTTAATACTATAACTCATATTTTTAATAAATAAAATTAAAATGGATTTATATATATTCAATATAATTTGTTGTTTGAAAAATGGAGAAAATAGATTCATTGCATTTTTTAAACAAAGTGTGGACATTAAAACCTATGATTGAAGGAATCTATTGAAACCTATAAGAGATTTAGTATATGCCACACTTTTTTTCCTATAAGAGAATTGAGAGATGGTTAACACTTTTTTTTTCTATTTGTTGTAGTAGAATTATGGCAAGACAAGAGAGGTAATTATAAGGTAATTTACAACAACCTTATCAATATCTTGGTTGTTATTTTGTTTTTGGTTACTTATTTATATAATTTTTGCAAGTTTTTAAATATGAGACATGTTAATTTCTATTATTATTTATTTATTTATTACATACATACACATCTGGCCCATTTGAGTTGTAGAAAGTGCCTCTTTTTCTTTACAATTATTACGATGAAATAAACATGTTTATTTATAATGTTGAAAATATAATTTATATTAAAACATGTATCATTTATAATGTTGATAATATGCGAGTTAATTGATGAAAAAATCACTCAATTTAGTAAATTTCACTAGGTAATGATCTAGTAATTCCTTAAGTATTTAAAAGTAAACTATTTATTTGTAAATTTAATATTAAATATTTTAATATAAACATTATCATTTTAAAAGTAGGATGAAAAAACAAATACTTTTTAAAAGTTTAACAAAATAACATGACATTGAACTACCCTTTTATTCATTTGATGATGATGATGATGGTTAACCTCCACTAAGGCCAAACTTTGGTCTATGGAACCTAAAACAACCAATTAATTAGTTTGATTTGAAATTGTATTCCTATGCTTAAAGAGCTTGGTGAGAAGTATCCGGAGCTCACTATAATTTTGACAAGCTAAAAGGCTAGGAAGGTCAGTGTTACAACAAAGATTATGAATCTGGGATCTGATGTGGGTGTACCCAAGGCACTCTAAGAGGAAGAGATTTTCATCTTCAATGTCCCTATTCTCACAGAGATGACAAATCCTTTCCACCCATGGTGGTTTAGGAACTTTCCAACGACCTATTTCATTATGGAGCTCATGAGAGTTTGTTCTTATCTTGGCTATATTAGTTTTTTTCTTTAAACTCCTTAAAACACATAGATACTTTTGATCTTTTAGAGTAGGGTTGATGACCTCCTTATAATATCTTAATTTTCTTTTAGCCTCTAAATATTTCTCACGCCACACTTTCTCTATAAACTTAGAAGTAACAATGTTTTTAATGTTATTAATATTTTGCAATGCAATTTTTTTATCTAAGTGGTTTAAGGAGGCCGTGGTATCTTTATGCCAACCTAGCTTGAACCTTAGGTGGTTTTGGCTCGAATCAAAAGCGAGCTTAGAAGTCTATGGTCTCTCATGTTATTGATTTAAGCATGGATTGAACTTCATATTTTTAATCTTTTGTTATTTAATTAAAAAAGAAAACAAATTAAAAAAACAAACACACTCCATACTAAAAAGATATCAAATTTTATAACTCTTATGATTCAAATTTACACCTCTACATAATGGTGATGGTCAAAATTTTCATATAAAAGATTGCATTATAACATAATCTAGTGTTAGCAGTATGAAGCAATGCATTAATCAATTGTAAAGATAGAAATGAAAGAAAAACACTATTGTTGTCACTAATAATTTTCATTAATGTCTAAAAACTTTATCATGTAATGAGAGATTACAAGAATATATACAGTTTCTATTTGCAATAATAGAATAAAAAAAAATAAAAAAAACTAGTAAGACTTCGCTTAGCCTAGCTAAAAGTTAATTCTTCAAGAGAAAAAAAGTGATAAATCTATTAAATTATGGAGAAATCCATAGAAACAAGGAACGCATGCTTACTGTAAGCTTTTAGCCAAAAAAAATCCATGAAAATAAAAAATCAAGAACCAAAACTTAGGTCAAAACTTGGGTTGACCAAGCCTGAGGATTCACTCCTCAGGCTAATATTACCCATGAATTCAGGCCAAAATATACCAGAACCATTACATTGAAATAAAAAAAAACGAAGTTGACTAGTACGTACGTGACTAGTACATGTAATCCCCAAAGAGGAAGTTGTAATTTTGTTCCAACGAGCAGTTGATGTTGCCTACATTTAGCAATTCCGTATTTTAGTGTTAGCAGTTGATATTGACTTTACATTCATATTTCAGGAGAAAACCAAGTTGTCAAAACATCCTTCAACATTCCTATAAGACTCCGGATCGAGAGGCCAGTAGAGAGGATCCTGTGGTTCGCCGTTGTCCTCGAGTTCATCGCCGAGTGCTTTCAAGGTCGCATGGCCCAATTCACCATACAGCCGCAATAACAGTTTATTCAATGTGGAAGTGGAGAAATCGCCAAGGTCCGCCTGACTCTCCTCCAAGTCTTTTGTCAAAACAGAAGAATATGATGATATCTTATCCCCATCTTGACTTTGTTGTTGCAAAAGGAAGAGTTTCTCACAGAGGTTGTCATTTAGCAGTACCGAAGAACTAGAAGGGGAACAAATACTTTTTGAGAAAATGGTCTCCGCTGAGGGACTAGTGAAGCATTTGTCGTCTGAATCTAAATCCGTGAGGCTTTCCTCGCAAGTTGTAGTCTCGCAATTCTCAGCCACACTTCCAGATGATATATCTGCAGTTGCATTTGATGGGTTGAGAAGAAGGGCTGCCTCTTCAATTGGGTTGAACTTAGATCCATCAACGGGAGAGGCAATTGTTGGCTTTATCTCTTTTACGGATGAGAGTCCCTCAGGCTGCAAATTCAGCTCTACCAATGCCCGGTCATAGTCATGCCCTTTGAAAAGATCCAAGTGAAAATGATCATCATCCACAACATTCGCTGAATCAACTTGTAAAACTGGATCACATGAATAAAATTCTTCGTTTGGGCGCTTGAAGCCCTGGCGAGTCTTGGACAAAACCATTCCAGCAGCATCTCTTGCTTTTATTTGAGAAGGATTAACCCTAGAAGCCTTCAATATAGGGGTTGTACAATTCTTCGTTATAGGGGTTGTAGAATTCTCTCTTAAAGGACGTATCCCGAATCTTCCACCATGCGCTTCAAGTTTAGGGATTGCAGAATTCTGTCTTAATGGACGTCCCCCGGATCTGACACCTCGTGCTTCAGATTTAGGGGTTGTAGAATTCCCTCTTAATGGACGTTCCCCAAATCTGTCACCATGCGGTTCAACTTTAGGGGTTGCAGAATTCTGTCTTAATGGGACTTCCCCGGATCTTCCAACACGCCCTTCAAATTTAGGGGCTGCAGAATTCTCTCTTAATGGTTCTCCCCGGGATCTTCCACCACGCGCTTCAAATTTAGGTGTTGCAGAGTTCTCTCTTAATGGACGTCTCCCGGATCTTCCACAAAACGCTTCAGATTTGGGATCCATTGGCATTGTAATAGTACTGGCACTGTTTATTTGCAGCTTTGTGTCTCCAGCAACCACCATATTAATATCCTACGAAGGAATCCTTCGATATTAGATCGAGACAGGCTGAACCAAACCAGAGACACCTAATATCTAATATCTTAGCGTTAACCGAAGCAGAGATACCTAATATCTTAGCCTGAAACAAACCAGAGATACCTAATATCTGCTCAAACCGAAAGGCACATAAAATACCTGTTATCTGCGTTTGCAATCTTACGGCTTCGCAATTTCATGAGAAAGGGCGTTTGCGATCTTACGGCTTCGCAATTTCATAAGACCTTTCTCAGCCTTCGTCGTTTGTGGTCTAAAGGCTTCAGAGTTATGTAGATATAGATATAGCAAAAGGTGGTGAGTTTTGCCATCTATTTTGTTTTATGATTAAATATCTTCAAAATAAAGCTAGCCTAGTGATTTTAATTATAATTAACCCCGGTTTAAAGGTACATGTACATTTGAATTATAATTAACTTCAAGGAATAGTTTAATTGGTAAGATGTGTTTACATTTTTCATAAAGGAAGAAGGGGTTAAGAGTTCAAGCCTTTAGTCCTTTAAGGTTAACCTTTTTTTTTGTGAAGGCTACAATTTACCATCCTTTATGTCCATAAAACATCCTAACAATTAACCATATTCCCATGTAAAAAGAACATGAATTATCACTAAATAAATTTCAATTTCATTGTTTATGTACTAATGGGTTTATTACTAAGTTAATTGGTCCTATCTTAGTCTCATCTTGCTTCAGATTGGCCTTCCTCTAGGGGGAGTCAATTGGATCATGGGATGCCTATCCTCTGCAAATTTAGCTATTTTGATTAATGGCACTCCTTCTTGTTTCTTCACTTCCTCCAGGGGGATTAGGCAGGGGTTCCCTTTATCCCCTTTACTGTTTATTTTGGTGATGGAAAGGACTCAGTTTGCTGATAAAAGATGCAAAGGCTAAGGGCAGGATAAGGGGCATTAAGATCTCGACTTCCATGTCTCTGACTCACCTCCTGTTTTTCGATGATGTAGTCCTTTTTGGCATTGGCACATTGGAGGAATGGATGGCCTTTGAAGTCATCTCAGATACTTTCTGTGCAGCTTCTGGAATGTGCACTGGTTTGGAAAAGTCGGGGTTCCTTTTTAGTGAACTGGAACTGGGGTCCAAAACAACATTCAGTGTATTTTACCTTACAAAATGGAGCCCATTCAGAATGGCTTCAAGTACCTGGGTTACTTCATCAAGCTGTTGGGATATAAGGTAAAAGATTGGTTGTGGCTGATAAAGAGTTTTGAGAGGAGGATACATGACTGGGCTCATAAACTTCTCTCTCTCAAGGGCAGGTTGGTCCTCATTCGTGCGGTCCTCTCCAATCTACCAGTGTACTGGTTTGCTCTTGCACCTGTACCTAAATCCAACCTAAATCCATACTCAATAAATTGAGGAAGTTGATCTTTTCTTTCTTATGGGGTTCCACAGGAGATAGGAATCACTACCATCTTATGGATTGGAAGATGCTCTCCAGACCCATTGAATTTGGGGGATGGGGCGGGCATAAAAAACATTGAATGGTTCAACGTTTCTTTACGACTTAATAGTATGTGGTTGGTTCTTAATGGTATAGGATTATGGCATCAAGTGATTTAGGCGAAATATATGAAATATCGGTCTTTGGAAGTTTGGCTCAAATTAAAGCACTTTTTGGTAAGAGGAACTCCTATCTTCTGGAATGGTTTTTTAAACGCTCTGTCTTGGCTAGGAAGAGGTTTGGGATGGCAGGTGGAAAACGGTAAGAATATCCATATAGGATCACACCCTATTATTGGATCATCAGTGTATCCCTTTCTCCCTCACGATCTAATTGAGTATCTAAAGGATTATGGCATCTCATCCCTTCAGGATGCTCATAACCTTTCAGCAGGGGCACAATCCTACTAGTTATCAGCTGAGGATTTGGAGTTGGGGGGTTCGTGGGCATCTTGCTGGAACAAATATTATATCTCTAGCCTGGAGAATGGGGGCATAAAACTCAAGGTCACGTATGATAAAATTCTTTGGACTCAAAATAAAAAAGATGGTATGGTTACTGCTGCTTTGGTGTATGATTTGATGACCAAAACACAATTGGAACTATCCAGGGATTATTTCATGGTACGGATTTGGCATGGTTTGTTCCCATTAAAGATCAAGTGTTTTTTCTGGTTGGCTCTTTTTAATAAAATACTGACTTGGGATAATCTATCCAAGTGTGGATGGATAGGTCCAAGTAGATGTGTTTTATGCTTCAATGGAGAAGAGACTACTCAGTATATCTTTATTGATTGCCCTTTTGCCTCCTTGGTTCAGTCTAAGCTCTGTGGGATCTACAATTGCGAATCACCTCTCACTGGAGGCTCTCTTGCAAAACTTTTGAAATTTTGGTTTACAAATATACAGAGCACTTGTTTTGTAGATACTTCCTGATCTTTGTTTGCTGGAGCATATGGAAGGTTCAGATTCGAAGCATCTTTGAAGGATTGCTAGCGTCTGTCAATAGTGCGGTCTTTCAGATTGATTATTTGATGCATTTCTATTAGGTCCCTGTTAAAAAGTTAAAGCTCAGAGATATCGGTGCAGCTCTTGATAAGGTCTTTCCCCATGGTTTCTTTGATGGGGCAGCTACAATTTCATAGGGAGGTGCAGGGGGATATATTGCTATCAACAGTTCACACTCCCTCACTTTCAAGTTAGGATGTGGTCCTTCGACTAACACTAGAACATAGCTCCTAGCCTTGTGGTCTCTTCTTTTTGTGGCACATAAAATGGGCCTCCCTTTTCTGCATATTTATGGTGACCCCTCAGTCGTCATAAACTGGGCAAATAATAAAGCTACTCTTTCCTCTCTTGAGCTGACCCACTGGTGTGAAAATATCAGGTCACTTATTTGTGGTTTTTCCTGGCTGGACTTTCGGCATGTCTACAGAGAGCACAACCAGAGTGCAGACAACTTATCCAAAGATGCCCTTATCTTGACCCGTGGTCTCCTTTTATTCTCTGAAGTATTTGATGGTTCTACCAGCATGAGTGGTGAATTTGAGCTCTTTTAGAGCATTGTGCTCTGTCTCCTTTTCTTTTTTGGCACTGAAAGACTTGTATCTCATTGAGCTTTTTACTATGTTGGGTGCAGGGATGATTTTAAGGAACCATACTTATTTAAAAGTGTATAAATGTTGGTGAATATTACCAATTCTTAAAACGACAACTATAAAATGATTGGCGATATTTTTAAAAAAATATTTTAATTTCAAAGGATTTTATGTCATTTATATAATAATTTGGCGATTTTTAGGGTGAAAAAATTTTACCCCATCAAAATTGGGCAAAACGAGGCTTCAAAAAATGCAAAATGGCAAATCTTTTTTGGGAGAAAACATGGAAAATAGCCCACTGGGCTGAAATTCGCCCCTAAAATCATCCTTGGTTGGGTGGGCATCTCTGGATCAGTTTCTCTGGGCTCTCTTTGTGCTCCTGGTTTTAGACTGAATCTGTATTGTCCTCAACAAAAACCGTGTTTTATATTGTGGCTTCTCCTTGTCTGTTTGAGGATCAGATACTTTGTATATATTGGTATGTCTTGGTATTGACTCATAGCTTCAGTTACTGTTGGTAGCTTTTGTAACAACCCTATATTGGGAGGCACATTCTTGATGTCCTTTGATTCTCTTTGAATATCAAGGTCAAGATTTTTTCATCTAAAAAAAAACTTAAGTTACAAGTTCACTTTAAAGGATGCCATATAAGTAGAATTTAGTTGTAACACTTTTAAATTTGTTTTGTTTTCATGAAGTTGTTGTATCGAAGCGATGATTAAGTTTTAATGAATATTGTTAAATGTTTTTTTAGAATTATTTATTTTACTTATTAAAGTAAATTGTACTCATTTATTCAATTCATTATAAGATTCTAAGTTTGAATTTTACTATCTTTGAACCAAGCCCCTTTCCTAAGACACTATTAGGTAATTAGGATTTAGTTTCACAATTTATAATATAATATGAAAGTTTATTAAATTTATACCTATACAATATATAGTAAACATATTGTTACATTATAAGATTCTAAGTTAGAATTTTACTGTCTTTGAACCAAGCCCCTTTCGTAAGACACTATTAGGTAATTAGGATTTAGTTTCACAATTTTTAATATAATATGAAAGTTTATTAGAATTTTACCTATACAATATATAGTAAACATATTGTTACAATTTATTATTGTTTGATAGCATATTTTTGTCAATATATAAGAGTATATATATAGAATAATATGATTTAAGTGGATACTAGTGACCACCTACTTGTATCATTGATTTAGAGTGGTTCCACATCTTGGTAGTTTTTCACATCGTGAAGTTTCAGTGCATTTTTTAGGGTCTAAATAGTGTTTTTTATTCCTTTCAAACAATGGGATTGTTGATGCCATACCTAAGCCTAGATTGAAATTGCTCTTCTCATCGAGATATTCCTAATGGGATTTTGTACACCCAAACTAGAGTTTGTATGTAGAAGTTGTATTAGACTCATAGGGACCACATTCCTTTTGCCACTCCATCTCCTAAGGTTAGAGTTTTCAATATTTAGGGTTCTTGTCTCTTAGGGTTTAACACTCTGTGTTAAAAGGATACCCTTCAACCTCTTATGATGGTGTTCTTGAAAATGAACACCATTTAGATCATTATCCAAATTTTAGGGGGAATATAGTATAAATTCTGATGTATAAGTCATAAAATCATTAAATGGAGAGACCACCCTCTTCCATTCATCATAAAATCATTAAATGGGGAGGCCACCCTCTTCCATTCATCATAAAAGCTTGAAATGGAGAGGCCACCCTCTCCCATCCATGGTATTTGATAACACATGGTTTTGTTCCATGATATGGCAGTAAGACACATTGTCCATGGTATTTGGTAGCCCATGGTTTTATTCCATGGTATGGAACCAAGGCACATTGTAATAATTATACATAAAGTCTACATTCCTTCTCAATACACCATTCAAAGATTTTTGGCATCCAACCTTTATATTATTATATTAAGTTATTAAGTTATTTGTTCTAAGTTTCTTTCTTAGTATAGTTTGAGAGGTGAGGCTCAAAGAACCCTCTTTGAGCCTCACCCCTCCATGTCGCCTATTTACTCTGTGTTTCTCTATGTTACTCTATGCATCAAATCTTAACAATTTTTCATTTTTAATCTCCTCTTCTTACGACATTCAAGCCTTTGGGGTATTAGCCCCCAAGATCTAGATGAGTGGTATCCGAGCAGGTAAGCATTCCATGGGAATGAGGGTTTGAGCATAGTTCATATTCAAATATTCATAGGAATTTCCAACCTCCTTTTGGTACTCTCAGAGTTTATTTCTTGGTCCATACACCGGTTTATATGTTACACCTAGAGATTCTATGATCTCTACATGAATTTGTATTTCTTTACAAACCCTTGGCAACCTACACTTACCAATCTAAGGAGGACGAACCACTTATGAAAAATGTAGATAGATGTTGTCATATATACAATATATTTCAAGTGTTATTCCATATCTTATTTGAAATGATTTTTTTATTAATCTAAAATAGGTATTTCACGGTTTTTCATTTGGTTTCATAGTTTGTGAGATAAGTTTGTTTGAAGTAGCACATGTTTGTACACAATATGACCTCACATACATCAAAATTAAACAAGTAATACATACTACACATAACATCTCAAAGGATCTACCATCAGATCATTGGGAATTTTTTTTTGTCATCTAAAATGGGTATTTTGTGGCTTTTCCTTTGGATTTTTGGTTTGATAGATATAATCAATTGAAGCAACCCATGTCTGCAAAACTAGTGCATGCACATCCCTTGAGTTTCAACAAAAATTTTCTAATTCCTTGGGTGACCATAGATCAATTATGTTAAACGGATGGAAATGTCTCTTCGGTATCTCAAATGGGTCTTCAACGGAATTCAATTTCATCACTGGCATCAAAAGCTACGAATGGATTTGCAGTGAGACATCGAATGCACCAAAGACCATGATTTTTTCAAAACATTGGAATTTTATTAAATTCTATTGTAATCACAGTTATGGTTCAACCACCAAAAACCCACTATTATGGGTCAACCACACAAAACCCATGGTTAGGGTTCAACCACACAAAACCCATGGTCATGGTTATGGTTAGGGATAGCCACACAAAACCCACAATTATGGGTCAACCACACAAAACCCATGGTTATGGGTAAACCACAAAAAACCCACGGTCATGGTTATGGGTCAACCACAAAAAAACCCATGGTCATGGTTCAACCACAAAAAAACCACGGTTAAGGGTTAACCACACAAAACCATTCTATTCATTGGAAACTATCACATTGTAATCATGGGTCTCTTTTTCGCATGAAATGATGGGGACCATCATTTTCTAAGGGGGCAGTAATGATCTAAATTTTAGGGGTCATATGGTCTAAATTCATATGTATAAGTCATAAAATCATTAAAAGGAGAGGCCACCCTCTTACATTAATCATAAATGCATTAAATGGAGAGGCCACCCTCTTTCATTCATCATAAAAGCATTAAATGGAGAGGCCACCCTCTCCCATCCAAGCTATTTAGTAGAACATGGTTTTGTTCCATGGTATGGTGGTAAGACACATTATCCATGGTATTTGGCAGCCCATGGTTTTGTTCCATGGTGTGGCCCCAAGGCACATTGTAATAATGTTATAAAAAGGCTCCATTCCTTCTTAATAAAGCATTAAAGGTTTTTTTGCATGAAACCTTTCTCTTATTCTATTAAGTTATTTTTGAGTTATTTGTTGTGAGTGTCTTTCTTGGTATAGTTTGAGAGGCGAGGCTCAAATAACCCTCTTGGAGCATCACCCCTCCATGTGGCTTATTTACTCTATGTTTCTCTATGTTACTCTATGCATCAATGATGTTAACAATTTTTCATTTTTAATCTCCTCTTCTCTCAACATTCAAGCCTCTCGGGTCTAAGCCCCCAAGATCAAGATAAGAGAAAGTGGGTAAAGTGGATCATTTACACAAAATTCAGTGCCACCATCGCAACCAAAAAGATCCAACCAGAAAATCTAGAGGAGAAAAAGGAAGAGAAGCACATCTTCCATTCATATATATGGATGGAGGGGACTTTGCTACATTTCATTATTGATAGTGGTAGCTAGAAGAACCCGATATGGATTGCGATCATTAAGATATTGAAGCTATTAGCAATGCTGCACACTCAAGTATACACCATCATTTTTTGAGCCAATGATGAGACATTTGTGTCAATTAGAAATCCTTCCTATCCTATAACAACAAACCCTTGAAGGATGAGGTGCTATGCGAATTTTACCCACTTAAAGTTTTTGATTTCCTTTTAGGACAATACTATATGTGGAAACACCATGATATTTATGAGGCAAGGACCCATAATGTCATTGTTACTTTAGGACACCAACTCTATAGGGTACCTAAGGTAGTTGCAACAATCACAATTTCCTTGATTTTGACAAAGAAATGTCGAAGGGTAATATATCAAACCGATCAATGTTTCCTCTTCATGGTTCAATTAGAATTTTAGTGGAAAGGTCATTGCAACCACCAAATCCTGATCAACATGAGTATTTTCTACATAATAGAAGTAGGAAGAAACGAGATTGTAGAGGAATAAATCTAAATATCTTTTCCTCATCTAAGGGGGTGCCACTACAATGATAGGTCAAACATTCAATTGATTTTATACTTGGCGCTATTTTACTGAATGGGGAAGTATAAAAACCCTCTCTTATGGGAAATGAGGAAATATAATGTCAAATTTAAGAGCTTATCCAAAAGATCCACATTTGATCGATCTCCTTACATTGTGGGAGCCCATTTCTATTAATGCAAGATAAGGATGGGACATGGTGCCTCTCTATTTATTACATATCCCTGAATAAAATCATTGTAAAAAATCGATACCTAATCCCCCATATTAATCATTTACTTGATCAACTTAAGGGTGTCAAGTTATTTAGTAATATTGATATGAAGTCGGGCTATAAATAGGTCCCAATTGAGCAAATTGATGTATGGAAGAAAACATGAGACAACCATCATGTCTAAAGAAGACTTTTTTGATTGGTTGGTGATTCCTTTTGTCTTGAATAATTCTCCAACAACATTTGAGAGGATGATGAATGATATATTGTATCCATTACTGAACTATTTTGTGGTAATATAATTGTACAACGTCTTCATCTTTAGTAGAACTTAGGAAAAACATTTTTAGCACATTCAACACATCATGAGCACCCTATGACAACATACTTTATACATCAAATTTGATATATTCTCATTTGGAATGGAGATAATTCATCATTTCAGATACATTGCAGATGAACATGGGGTGCATGTGGACCTAGTACAAGATCAAATTCATTTGCAATTAGAAATCCTTGATGACTCTAACAAAGATTTGTAGTTTTTGAGCCTAACCAACTTCCACCCTAGTTTCTTGTTGGGGTTGTCTCATTTCACTTAGTCCCCAATCCAAGTGACCAAGTGTAGGTCCAAATCAAAGTTCATTTTGTTTGAGTCAACATAAACCATTCAAGGATGTAAAGTATTGCGCTTTTTAATCATTGTTACTGATCCTAATAGACCTATAAAAACCCCTCACAATTGAGAGATATGATTGCAATTATAATATTAGTGCAATCCTCACTCAATACAAATATATGGCGGATTATCATAGAGAGACAATCTCTGATTCAGTTCAAAATGACCTCACCCACGACAAGGATATGCACTCCAATGTGTAGATATGTCACTAATGAAAACATTACATCCAATGGAAGGGGGAAATAATCCACATTGATTAAAATCCCTTGTGTATAATGTAGACATAAGGGAATTTATATAACATTCTCCATCATAAGTGGCCCATATACTAACAATAGGGTAGCACACATCACATTGTATACTACCTTATCCAACCTCTAATCATAGAGCTGAATAACATGTTTAACTCTTGTGGACACAATACCTATAGGTGGCCCTAATTCTATGACAAAAACCTTAACTTTGTTGTTACCTACTAGCAATAATGCATAGGAAAACCAACTATAGTCGACATTCATCTCTTGGATGAACGCTTGTGCCATTTGGGCCACCTCTGTCTTCATTCAAGTGAGCATGAGAAGACGATATGGGAGGTGCATTATAATCAAGTGTAAAGGTGCTTTTAAGAGGAGAATATTGTGGTGATATTGAAAAAGTACATCTATTAGTCAAATCTATAAGAAGATGTCAACACGTATATCATATCGTGCACTACTTGTTCCATGGAAAAACCTTCCATCAATTAGTAGGGGTTGTACACTCCTCTACCTACCTCATACATACCATAGGATTGTGTTACCATGGAATACATTCAACCAAACGTGGAAATGACTATGTACTTGTAGTTGTTGATATTTTCTCTAATATGGCCATTTTAATTCCCTATAAAAAAGAATCACAACAAAGTTCATTGTTAAGCTCTTTTTTTAGTGTGTTTGGGTCCATTTTGGGATCCCATGGAACCTTATTTTACATCAATGCAATCCATTCTTGAGTACCTTTTGGTCCATCCTATGGTCTATAATGGACACCAATCTAACCAAATCAACTTCCTTCCACCCACAAATTGATGGATAGAGAGAGGTAGTTAACATGACGATTTCCCATATTCTAAGAATGTACATCTCTAAGCATCCATGAACATGACATGATATCCTTCCTTAACTTTAATTTAGCTATAGTAGATACCTTCGTAGATTTATTATCCACAACCATTTCCAATTGTGCTTGGGGTTCCAACCATTAGCCCTAATTGATGTAGCACTTCTCATTGCAGATACATATGACTAATCGTCCTATGTTAAAATCAATGCTAATCACGAAACCAATTTTTTCGAATGGATCCAACATATCCAACAATAAGTTCATTATATTTTTCATAAATCCAATTCAAAGTACAATTAGTGTGATGATCAAAATTGGGTTTCACATAAAGTATTAGGTGTGAAATAAGGTATTATTGCATTTGAATAAAGATTGTGACAAAATACCCCATCAAAATTTACGCCCATTCCATTATGGGAGTTACACCATCACCAAGCCTATCACTAAAATAATTTTGAATTAAGTATTCCCCCTTTATTGGGCTTGCACTCTACATGTCATATGGATATTCATTCACTATATTTCCCACATATCTTGTACATCTCATAGGTGTCCAATCACTTGTCACCTATATAATTCAATCCTATTATATCCATTGATAAGGTGAAATTCAACCAGATCATGGACACCAAGATCGATAGCACTCAATGAAAAAATATCCAAATGAATGCTGTCGTCAAAGTAAGACATATTCTCCACCAAAGAAAGTGGCTCACCAAGAGTCAAACTCAATATACATTTCCCCATATGATGGAGGAACTTGCCACAATCAATACAATTTATCCATAAGGGGAGATGACTGATCTAGGTTTATAATGGTGGCTTCACATTTCTTCCACTATTTTAGAATGGTTTCACATCTTGTATTTTTTCATGTATTGAAATCCTATGCATTTTTTAATCCTTGAAAAATGTTTTATGTCCCTTCCATGTCTTAGGAATATCAAATGATTACCTACTCTATGACTAAATTTTTTATTCTCATCGATAAATTTCAAATGGGTTAGCATGCACTCAAAATGGTTTTTTGTGTGGAAGTTGTATCTCAATGAAGTTGATAAATTAACTAGAATCCTAGGGGGCCCACATTCATTTTTCCCTTTCATATTCTAGGTTTAAGATTTGGTTATTTAGAGATTTTTTTTCTTAGTGATTGTCACGTTATGTTCAAATTCCATATTTTGGCTTCTTGTAAAGGTCTTCTTGGGAATGAGCATAGACACCACATCTCTCTTCAAAGGTAAGCTACCACTATTCTATCTATTTTTTTTTTCTAGGGGAATCGACAATTGGAGACTGGGCTGGTACTTGCGTGACACAGGGTCCAGGGATCCAATCTTGCTACCATTATACCCCTAGGTGCCCCACACACCTCGCAAGCATGGGACACGGGTAAAGACGGGTGTGATTTGAACTCATGAACTCCAATTTACAACATGCAAATTCATATAAAGTGAACCACTAATGAGACAAACACGTGCAAGCACCACTATTCTATTTAGTTGTATTGTTCTGTAGTTTACAATTCTTTTCCATTTCATTCATTCATAGAATTTGGGTTTTATTGTACTATTGTGCCCTCTGCAGCATCTTTGCGTATGAATTTATATTTGGTAGTACTATTTTTATTGTTTCTCTATCTAAAAATATCATAATGTTTGATTAATATCATATTGATAAGATGATGATTACAATGATCCTCATGATGGTATACTTATAAGCATTAACTAGTCACAAGATGAAGAGGTATATTCCCTTTCACTTTTCAGTATAATAATTATATTATTACTACTATTTTTACTATAGCATTGTCATCCCCTAAAGCATTTATTTGCCCTCAAATCATAATAAATATATTTCTCTCTAGTTCAATGTGTGCTCTTGTCAAATCATCTTGTTTATCTTCGTTTGGTTGTAGGGGCCATTGGTGATATTCTCTTACATTGTATGAATAATATTTTTCATTATCCTAGGTATTATCAATCCTCCTTGATGATATGCAAAATATTTTGTAGTTTGTTCCTTTGAGATGTAGTTTCCTTTTGGGGTGGCCATATCTTCATTCTCACCATATGGTGTGAACTACATTGATGCTAACAACAATTTTGGTTATCAAATTTTGAATTGTAACTTATATTAATTTCATATTTGGTTTTGAGACTTCTGCCTCCTTTCCATTTACCATTTTTAGATACTATAATGACAAGTCTTCACATATATTCCATAGAGTCCAATTGTTACCACATTTCTGACAATTGTTTTCCTCCCTTCCCCCCCTTCTTAATGCTTATATTTATTATTATTGTAACTAAATGCCTTATCTTGTGCTTCATAAGCTACCTCTTATTTAATAATGAAGTTCATTCAAATAATTGTTGTCATACTTCTAGAATCAACCAATTCGTTAGGTCTTAGTATCCTTAACTCACTATGGATAATGGGTTTTAAACCTAAAATGTGCATGTTTAGTAGTTGATAGTTTATAATATCAGTAAATCAAGTTGTTAGAAATTCCCATTCATGGGTATATTTTTAAACTATACCTATTTATTGTAAATGGGTGAACATGGTATAGGCATTGTCTTCCTCATCATTGTGAAATATCTTAAGAATATCATCTATGAACATTTTCCAATTAACTAAGAAACCACTAGTTTTCCTAGACCACCACATGAGCCAATTGTAAGCATATAATTCTAAGTATAAGGATGCCAGTGTTTTCTTCTCTAATTAATCTATAAGTGGATTCATCGAAATATCCCACAAATTTATTAACCCACAGTTGATTCTCAACATAGACATGAATTTGAAGTGTAGAAATAAAAATCTAAAGGAAAACCTACCAAATTTCATTACATTGAATTTCCTTCCTCACTGTCATGTCCAAGTGATGTACTCATCTTGTCCATGCTTACTTTTTCCATTTGCATCATCATCTAGTCTTCACACTGCTTGTGGACAACTGTTGTTACATGTCTCATCATAGTGCAACTAATTTTTTCTTGGAGTTTTATCATTTTTGTAAAGTGCATTGTCATACTGTCATTTTTGTACCATGAAGTCCTGGTCCAAGTACTGATCATGTCCATATTTTGTTCGGTTGAAGCTATCTTTGTTTGGCCCTTTCAATACCTTGTCGACTTTTTTGCAAGTAAGAGAATTTTTTAGTTTGTTAGCCAAAACTTATTGAGTTTGCATCCATTGAGTAATTTATCAATTCCATCAATTAATTTAGATATCACCGTTCCTTTTTATGGAAATCCAAAATTTACCCCTAGCATACCGTGCAAAAAAAATTCCTCTATCCTTGATTTTCAAAGAAAATTTCTATAAAACCCCTTCTAAAACCTCATACTCTTCGCTTCCCTTTTTCTTAGATATATTAAAAAAATGATTCGCCCCCCTTCTAGTTAAGTTAAAAAAACTCTTTGTTCCCATTTCCATTATTAAATTCAAAAAATATCCCTTTTCTGTAACGAAGTCCCATTATATATACATTTTTTCCCACCCTACCTTATCTCTTCCCAAGAATAATAAAAGTGAAAAACCCACCCCACTTTTCATTTTCTAAAACCCTAATTATTAAAAATAAAAATAAAAATATAATAAAAAAAGAAATGGCTCATTCCCCCTTGTGGAACTTGAAGCTCCACGAAGGGGAAACCTTAACACCTCTCTGTGGAGATATAACACTACGACAAACAGGGAAGATATATCCATGCACCCTTTAGGTAGTGCACAACTATAGGAAACTAGAGGGAACATGACATTGAAACTAATTATTTTGACGGAAATTTCACCTCTCCATTCACTCATGATTTAATTGAAAAATATGATCATTCATTTCTAATTACGGGTAAGAAAAATGGTTTTCATCGACCTATCCTTGAATTGAAATCTTATATATTGGAGGAAATACCTCATCCTATTTATCTTTCCTTTTCTAATACTCTCATTAAGGGGACTTACCAATTCAATCAAGAGTATAGAATAATTGAGGTCCCTAATATCCATGATCAAATCGTACTTGAAGAGATTTTTCTTATTCATATCTAACTCTAATCCAATTTATGATGATCTTTGTTGACACTTTCATTTATGGAATTTATCATGAAGAGATTGTGACCATGGATGATCATGTTCTTAATGATAATATTATGTCTAAAAGTGATTATTTTTCTTGGCCTATTTTTGACATTTTTCCTCGTGATTTGGTTAACATATATGAACTTGACTGTTTGGAACATATTAGCAAATATTCTTAAGTATAGTATTACTCAAAATTAAAGAAAAAAATCATATTGATCTCTTTTTTATTCACTTGATTCATCCCTCTGTAACTTTTCCATCAAGGTTTTACGCTCTTTTGCACTTAGATTGCAAAATTGAGCTTTCTTATTTTTTGGATTTGCATGTCACACATTAACCAATACATATTAGTTAAATTTACAAATAATTCAAACATATTAATTTAATACACAAATTACAAATAACTTTCCCTCTTCGCAATTTTGGATGTGCTCCCATCATGCCGACTAGAATTGTTGTTAATTGAACTCTTATCATGCATTTTGTATCAATAAACATCGTGGACCATTAAATAGAAAATCTATGAAGTATACTTTATAAATAAACTACATATCTTAAAAAAATGTAGTTTTCCATTTCGATGTGTTTTAGTAGATAAAACACATTGATGATTGTCGTACTTGAACACATGGAATCATTCTTGAACGAAGAACAAAGTAAAAAAAATCATATAGAACTTGCCAATGCAATTTATTTACTATAAAGCACCAGTAATCAAAACTGTGTGATTTTATGCATAACTCACTGGTGCGTTAGAACAACTTGCACTAACAAATGCATAAGCGTTTTCTAAGAAAGAAATTAAAAAAAGAATTGACCAACATTATCGATGTGATTTTAATATAAACACATCAATGTGTTTAATCAACTCGGTTGCAGTGAAAACTCCATAAGAATTTAAAAAAAATGACATGGCCAACAGTCTTTCAGACTTGACCCAAGGAGTGGTCCCATTGCAACCAACACCTTATATATCAAACTAGAAACTCATTGAATCTAAAATCCCTAAAAAAATCCTAAATGTGAAACAATAGAGGGATTTAAACCCTAATATAAAATTATACAACCACATAAAATGAAAGGAAACAACAAGAAAACAAGGGTTTTGGGGTTGAAGGTAACTATGGTTTTTTTCTTCTAAATTTATTTAAAATCTAAATAGGAATTAAATAAATTAATCATGGATTGTGATCAATACTAATAATTTACATATTTGAAATTTATACTATGCGGGTTTTGTTTTATTCACCATAGCTTACAAATTTTGACCTCCAAAATACTATGACTGTTTCAAACTCCTCCATAGTAAGTCTCTCTTCCAAAATTATTCCCTCAAAATTTTGAAAAAATAATGAAATAAAGATTAGTTTTTTTAAAAATACTTTATAGAATTAGTTTTTAAAATTGAAATTCCCGCTCCATTTCCATTTTTGGGGAAAATAATTCATACAATTTTTTAATTTTTAATTTTTAATTTTATAGACATTCGTGCACTATTTACATAGGCTTGCGAGTATGTCATAATATTAAACACACCGTAAATATATATTTCTAAATATTTTTATAGAGTAGTAGTGCACTAGAAATATATGAACGCACTAGTGCACTACTATTTTCATGATGCATCGTATTGACATACAATAAAAAAAATAAAAAACATCATACTATGGTGTGTATTAAAAATATGGTTTCACAAGTGCTCCTTGATATTATTAGCGAACCTAGGTCAACAATATTGAAAATTACATAGATAGCTATCCACTACCCAATAAAGCATATATTTTCTTTTGTAGGATTTTTTGTCAATGTTCCAACACAATGCTTTCGTGGTTTAGCTGCATCGATGCATCTAGTTACTCAGATCAAACCGACGTAGTTGTATTATTATGGAACATTGGTTTAATTAAAAATCCCTATGAATCTGTGTTTCAACTTAAAATGATATAGAACCACACAAATTACAATAATTTAGACACAAATGTTCTTGTCGGATTCAACCATCTCAAATGTTCTTGTCAGAATCAACCACACAAATTACAATAATTTATAATATACAAAGACTTCTTAAGCTCACCTTATTCTTACAAAATGGCTTTGAAACTATATTGGAAGTAACATTATGATATGGTTCTCAAAATTTATTTTAGGACTAAAGGCATGCATTGATTGTTGATTTAGATCAAATGCAAGGAAAATAGGTTATATAATTTATATTGGTCAATTCTTTAAATTCTAACTCATTGCATATTGTTCAAATTTTAATGAATTCTCCCTTTCCATCTCCAGTATGTTCATATTTTATTTATATTTCAATTGTATAATTGAATTTATGTTACTTATCCATGTGAATTTGAATAATGTATTCCATTTTATATAATCTTGATTTAGGATTGAGTTCATATGCACATGATATTCCACTAGTCGCAAAGCATCATAATCTCTTATTAGGAGCTAGAAGATGTAAGTAGTTGGTAGATGAAAATGGGTAGTACTTTACCCCGCCAATTGTAACATACCATCTTCGAGTCACAATCATAGGTCTTGAACAACAATTCATCGCGAGATGGATCTCTTTTAGGAAACCCCTGTAGTATGTGGTTGCTCAAAATGTAAAGGGTTGAAGGACAACCCTTGGCATGTCATAATCACCCATTATACTATGATTGAATACCAAATGTTGATGACCTAGTACCTCCTATTGCAGTAAAAAATGCAATATGTGATACAAAAAAGACACCTTTGATCATTTCCCTATGCTCACTTTTGGAAAAGATGGAATACAAGACAACTATGGTTCGCCCTAAATTGACCAACCCATCTGCTTTTGTTCAGTCAACTGAAAGTTCTAGTGATCTAAAGTATGATATCGATACCACCAAAAACATTTATACTAGGATATCCAAAATATTGCATGAGTTGAGAGAAAAAATTTCCATGTACTCACCAAGGTTGTTCCAATTCTTGGAGGGTAGAAATGAATTCTCTTTTCCCGTGATTTTTCAAAGTAAATATCAAATTCGTTAAAATTGCACTTTGTATGGCACTTGGACACTTTCTCTACCTATGCCTAATGTTAGAACCAAATTCTCCTTTTATGGTAATAGTTTTATGGTTTCCTTGAGTCTAGTATAGATGCTAAAATCTTGGGTTGTTTATCATTTCGTAACTCGTTCCTCCCAAACATTCAACACTTATGCCATTTTGTGGTCCTATCTATTCCCAGTCAACTTACTTGAATATTGTTAAATACAAACATATCATTTCTATGTATGTGCATGAATGGTTATGTTTCTGGAAATTTTAACAGGAAGAACTTGTTATATATCGATCGTCATCCATGCACTCATGGGAACATTGTAGGGTTCATAAGTAGTTTTAGGTGCTCTTTATATTTTTCAAATTGTTTATTTGAGGAATAATTAAATGTTGAATATTTATTTATGAAAATGAAAGCATATAGGTTCATTGTTGTGCATGCAATACATACTAAGTTTGTCTCTTGGTGATGAGTTGTTTATAAACTATAAATTTCATAGACCACCAACTGCTCGTTAGAGATGCATTTCATTGAGACTTTCTTTAGACATCCCCTTAGAGAATGAGACAAAAAACACTGATTAATTGTATTTTTTAATTTTAAATGGATTTGATGCTAATGAATTGCTCAATTTGAACTTTTGTTTTATAAATTCTTTCTAGTTGAACATTTATTAATGGAAAAATTCTCATGCTTTTGTAATAATTGTTTGGTATAATTTTCATACAAACCAATTGCATTGTGATAACTAATATCATTGATATAATGGCCAATATTTCTGAAATGAGGATTATGATGATGAGTGACTTTTATACCATCTAATTTTGTTGCATGCCATTACAATACCAAATTGAGAGAAGGTTGCAAAAAGATTGAAACTTGGAGAGGAACCATACCAAGCATGATTTAATAAGCCATCTATTCAATTCCCACTATATCTAGACTAGTCAACTAGGAATTCCTACAATAATAGTAGTTCTTCACATGTTGGAGATGGAGGCAATGAAATAGAGGTTGGTATGGATGCTTTACTACAACATATGAGTTCCATGGACACAATATTGTTAGAAACATTCTAGGAAAATGAGATACATTATGATGCTCATATCACTAATACCTTCTTCCTGTGGAAATTGAACCCAAGAGATAGAACAATTACACTCACAAAATTGCTAATCAAACATGCAAAATTAACACCAAAGGAGATTGAAATTGGAGCATAACACTAATTTGTATTCAATAAGTGTACAATAGCCAACCTTATGAAGTAATAGGCTGCTGCAATATATAATTACATGATATATTTGAATGCATAAGGATTCCATTCGAAAAGGTCAAAAAGCATGCTTAGTAAATCT
This sequence comes from Pseudotsuga menziesii, assembly GCA_001517045.1. NCBI lineage: Eukaryota > Viridiplantae > Streptophyta > Pinopsida > Pinales > Pinaceae > Pseudotsuga > Pseudotsuga menziesii. Next base: position 226,377 of record LPNX011136632.1, on the reverse strand, counting down.
AGTCAAATCCCCCATAGGTGCATAAAGAAGTTTCCAAATACACCAAGATGCTCACGAATTGGCTAAGTCAAGTAGGAAATATAAAGAGGGATGGAAAGAAAAATCATACATGCTTTTATTAGGAGAAAAGGAGGGAGGATGATGTGGGCAAAAAATAAGTCAACTACACCTAGTCTAGCTTTTCCTTTTGCCTTAAATCTCAATAAAACAGGCAGCTTTTCAGAAAAAGTAGATATGTGCTTTGAAGGATCTTGAATAAATCAGACATGCTAAATTTGGTTTCCAGGATGTTTCCCAAGCGCTCCATGACTCAGTTTTAGCATGTGTTGACTTCTAGGACTTGTAGAAGGCAACTAGCATAGAGTGGAATCTAGGAAACTAGGTAATAAGACAAAAATAATTAAAATTAATGTCTAAGGTAGGTAACTATGGGTTTATTATTCTAACACCCCCCCTTAAGCCTGAATTTATGAGTAAATATCATAAAACTATAGGGCTTGGCAACAAGGCTTAGTCACCCTTTACATACTGCTTGTCCATACAACGAAGGAAAGAGGGAAAAAGCCAGTGGGAAAATCCTCCCTTAAACATGGACAGGAAAAACAATTTTTTTGGAAATCTTGTCATCAATCATGCTTCACAACATGATTAGCAATCCCTAGCAGTGATTTGAGATTGCTGAAGGTATTCTCACAAAAAATTTTGGTGAAGATGTCTGCTACTTGTTCTAAAGATGCATAGAAGAGTAGATCAATGGTGCCATCATGCACAAGCTGTCTGATGTAATGCATATGGATCTCAATGTGCTTGGTTTGCTGTCTCTGAACTGGATCATTGCAGATTCGAATGGTGCTCTGATTATCACAGTATATAATAGTTTAAAACTCTGATTCGAAGACACATTCTCCAAGTATCCCCTGCAACCACAAACATTGAGTTGCAACATTCACAACTCCTCTATACTCTGCTTCTGTAGATGAGAGTGCTATGGCACTCTGCTTCTTGCTTGACCAGATGATTGGTCCTTCTGCAAGCATGAACAGATATCCTGATGTAGAATTCTGATCTATGTTGTCACCTTCCCAATCACTGTCAATAAACCCAATAAAATCAAGATCATATTTTGCTTTGTAGAAGATCCCATGGGTTCTTGTTCCTTGAACAAAATTTAGGATCCTTTTGGGTGCTCTCCAATGGATCTCATGAGGCTGATCCATTTATCTCGAAGCCACACTAATTGCATAAGATAGATCAGGCTGAGTGTGTGTAAGATAAAGCAAACACCCAATCAACTGCCTATATAGTGTATTATTTACCATAGGAGAAGAACCTGCTTCTTCAAGCTTAAATCCTAAAAGGAAGGGAGTCTTGCTTGGCTTGCAATCTTTCATGTTGAATTTGTTCAAAAAATACAGAGCATATTTCGACTGATGTACTTTGATTCCATGTTGGTATTGAGCAATTTCGAGACCCAATAATTGGCTCAACAATCCCAAATCTGTCATAGAAAATGCATGGTTCATCGCATCCTTCAAGGAGGAAATCTCTTTCTTTCAACTTCCTGTAATCAAAAGGTCATCCACATACAAGACAATAATCATCGAAGAAACATAAATCAGCTTCAAATAGACATTAGGATCATACTTGCATCGAACAAAACTCAGTGATAGCAAAAATCCATCAATCTTGGCATACCAAGCCTTGGGGGCTTGCTTGAGCCCATACAATGATTTCTTTAACCTGCACACTAAATATGGATTATAAACAAACTATTCAGGCTGCTGCATGTAAATCTCTTCATTGAGATCTCCATTTAGGAAAGCATACTTCACATCCATGTGATGTACCTCCCAGTGCTTCGAAGCTGCAATGGCTATAGCTATCCTTATGGAGTCCATCTTTGCCACTGGTGCAAAGGTTTCATTGTATTCAATACCATGTACTTGTGAGTAGCCCTTGGCTACCAATATTGCCTTATATTTCAAAGGTGAACCATTAGCATCAAACTTAGTCTTGAAAACCCACTTACATTGAAATAGCTTCCTCCCTGGGGGAAGATCAACCAGTTCCCAGGTGTTGTTATTCTGGAGTGAGATGAATTCTTCTTTCATGGATGTTTTCTATCTTGGATTATCTGCTACATCTTCATATGTCTGTGGATCTTATTCAACCATCAGATAGCACTTCTCAGCAAATAGAGGATCTTTCACACAAAGGGCGCTATCAAACTGAGATCTAGTCCTCCTAGTGTCACTAGGATTTCCAGCTAGCTCCCCAATTTTGGTCATGTAGGACTGTTAGGATATGAAATCAAATCATCATTATCAGAAATATCAGAATCAGAAAACTCATTAGTCTCCCCACTTACAATCAATGGATCTGGTGGTGAAGAAGACTCTCCAACTTCAACTGATACTAAAGGCTTTTCTTAGAACTAAACACTTATTTCAATGAAAGATTTGTTAGTGCTTAAGTTGATCAGCTTGTACCATTTTGAATCTTCAGAATACCCAACAAATAGGCAATCTTGGCTTTGGGGCTGCAAAGCCTTCCTCTTTTCAGTCGGAATTCTAGCCCAAGCCTTTGAGCCAAAAATCCTGAAATGTGTCACATCTGGCTTGTGCCCACTCCAATATTTGAAAGGAGTCATACCATTAAGATTCTTATGAGGAACCCTATTCTAGATGTAGGATGCATAGTTTATAGCCTCATCCCAAAACTTTGGTGGCAAAGTCTTAGCCTTCATCATGCAGGTTGCCATCTCCTTCAGTGATCTGTTTTTTCTCTCAACAACACCATTTTGATGTGGTGTGTAAGGGATTGAATGCTGCATCTGAATACCTGCATCTTTACAATACTGAATGAAATCAAACTTGACATACTCACCACCATTGTCAGATCTAAGGATCTTGAGTTTCCTCCCAGATTTGTTTTCAACCAAGGCTCTAAAGACTTTGAAGAGGTCAAAAACTTCAGACTTATGCTTTAGGAAGTAAACCCAACAATACCTGGAAAAGTCATCTATGAAGGTCAGTGCATATTTGTCTTGACTCATAGACATATGAGGGAATGGACGAGCAATGTCACTGTGGATCAGCTCAAGAGGTGCAGAGGTTCTCTCATGACTAGCTTTCTCATACTTGTGCTCTGGGTGATTTCCTAGGATACAACCTTGACAGACTCCCTTAGAAAACTTGATCTTTGGTAACGCTATGACCATATATTTTTCACTCAAATCAGAAAGATACTTGTATTTAAGATGGCCAAATATTTCATGCCAAATCTTGCTTGCTTCATTAGCATTAATCAGAAGAGAAGAGGGTTTGAGTAAGGTAGAAAATGGGAAAAAATGTATACCTTCGAAGTGTGATCTACAACACCTTTTGCTATGACTTTACCATTCAAAATCTCAGTGATTTCAACATCATCAGGGGAGAAGATGACCTTCTTTGGATACCCAGTATGAGTCATTTGATACACTAACAAGAGATTAGAGGCAAGACCTAGAACATACAACACATTATTGAACTTACCATGTTCAAGATCAATCCTTCCCTTTCCCAAATTGTCAGTGAGAGAGTCATCTCCCAAAACTATTGGTGGACCTTTTGACATGTCAAGAGAGGAGAATATCTCTTTTGTCGAAACCATATGTCTAGAATCTCCAGAGTCTATGATGAAGCTAGGTGAGCTTGATGTGCCAACAACCAAGGAATGTAATCTCTCTCTGTCCTCTGAATTTGATCCTCCTTCCCTCTTCTTTGAGCAGTCAGGAAGGGAGATGTTATTATTCTCTAGGAGTTGGGTCAACATGTCAATTTTCTTTTTCATACAAGAGCTCTCAGGATGATAGCCCTTACTATAGTATGCACACTTTCTCATTTCTCCTTTGTTCTTCATCTTTTGGGAGTTCTTCTTGGAACCTTGGGGCTCCTCTTGAGACTTGTTCTTGTCTCTCTTTTGCTTAGATGGATTTTTAGCTTTTTTATTTCTTTTTGAATCCACCCATGAATCTCCAGCAACCAAAGCTTGCTCTTTGGAAGGTTTGATGGTTCCCATCATCACTAACTTATCTTGTTTTTATGTGAGCGATTCCATGAACTCTGCAAGCTTAGGCATCTTCCAAGCTCGAGTTGTCAACTTGGTGGCATGGAAGGTTGAAATAAACACTGAATAGTCAGGACTAAGCTTAGAAAGTATGGCAAAAACTTGTTGCTCTTCCTTCTTTTCGGTTCCACACTATTTCAACTGCAAAACAAGGGCCTTAGGCTTGGAAAAGTAGAGTTGCAATGATTTGAAGCTACTGGGACTCAAGTGTTAGGGACATTTACCACCATACACACTCTTTTTGGTCAAATTGGCCTAGTTAAACCACTATCCTAAGTATTATTAACATTAATTGACATCAGTGGAGCATTAAATGTCATCATCCAGTCTCACCCACGCCTACCTTCAATCAAGGAGGCTAACTTAGCCTTCTCCTACATTCAGGGAGGCTAACTGGAGCACTCCGGGGGTGATCTGAGTGATATTAATGCACCTAATTGCTAACTAGTTGTTACAATCAGTTAAACAGGTCAATTAAGGCACCTCCTCTCATTAAATATATTATTTAATGATTATTTAATGAACTGGAGTCAACAGGGGCACCTCCACCAACTTATGATGTGTAGTTCAACTTCAGTTAACCTCGTTGGGGTTCATTGGAGTCAGTGTAGTGCTACCTCTTGGTGGTTGGTGAGCTGTGACATGTGTCTGATCTCTTTTAGTTAAGACTCAGTCATTAATTGCACTCTGACTTCATTTAGGATTAGTTGAGTCAATTAGGGTTTTGATCAGTGGTTAGCTGAGTGTGAACCATGGATTACAGTCAGTTAAGCTAGACTCACTCATTCAATTCAAATGACCTCCTAAGGATTTCAAATTGTCTCTTCATTCATGCTTGTAGCATGGCATTGTAATGTAATCATTCATTCTTTATGTGAATATAGAGCGGCTACTATTCCAGTAGACCAATTACACCATTTCATGAGTTATTTGTTGATTAATCTTTAATGAGATTGATTCTTTGTTCCTAGATCAATATACAAGATTAATATGGTATCAGAGCTCACGGCGGGATGAAGCTCATATCTCTCAAAAACAAGGTTTTTGACAGATATTGCATGAAAATTGAGCAATAGCTCAAAAATACAGCACTACACCAGAAGCCAAGGCTTACCACTTAATACCCCAAGTAAAGGAATTGTTGGTCAAGCTTGCTTGATCAACTATGCTGGGTGTGATGAAAGCCTAAAATGTGCAGGCTGTTTGACCTTACAGTGCCCCTTTTGTTGTGATTTGCAGGTTTTAACAGGTACAACTTCGAATGGACTCATCAGTCCCTCTTCTCACCCCATTCACAAGCTATTCAGAATGGAAGTTGAAGATGATTGCATATCTGAAGAGACGAGGTCTCTATGAGGTGTCTATTGGACTTGGAAATGAGTCTTATGAGAATGAGAATGACTGGATAAATGATGGTGATAGATATTTTGGAGCAATATGTCTGGCCCTTTCTCCTAGCTTGCGCTACCTTATTGGTTCTGCTGAATACCCAAAGGATCTCTGGACAAAATTGGACAGAACCTTTGGAAAGCACAATGAGGATCATAATAGCAATTTGGAGATCACATCCAGCACCACAAGAGTTCTTTACTCAAAATTCTCAGCCTCTACTCTCTTTGATGAAGTTGTTCAAGATGAAGATGAAGCAGAATCTTCTACACATTCAATTCGAATTGAAGAAAGTCTCCATGCAGTGACTCCTTCTCCTGATGCTCCAGAAGTTCATGAGATATCTGATATCTCATCTCCTCATATTGCTAAAATATAAGAAGACATTCGAATCTCTGATATTGAAGAAAAATACTGCTGCACTTCCATGCAAACATTCATCGGTGATTTTCCTTTGAATTTTGTGCAAACTTTACCAGTAATTGCTTCCGAAAGTGAAGAGAAATTTGATTTTTCTCCCTCTAATGTTGCTTCTGGTGTGAAAATATGTAAAAAATTGGATATTTTGGAATAAATATCATATTATAAGAGTGACACATTTTCTCCCCATGATCTAGATCTTCCAGGAAAATCCTGCAGGATTGCATGCACCAAAATTCAGAATTTTGAAGAAAAAGACAACTGTGCATCCACCGTCTCGGTTGGACATACTTTTGGATCTGATATGAACCTTATTGGATATGATATGATATTATTTGGATATGATCTGATATTTATTGGTTCAAAATTTCAGGTTCATAAACCTTCAGTACTGCTTGTAGCTGTTCTCATCAACGGTGTGAAGAAACAAGTACCGCAAGTCTCCTACAAAACTGCTGCTGGGGATTTGATTTCATTTCACAGTTTTGGATCTTATGTGAACTTATTTAGATCTGATTTACATTCTTATCTGATATTATTTTGTTCATATTTTAAAATCCAAGAGATTTTAGCCATGCTTTTAGCTGCTCTCACCAATTCCAGTGTGAAAAATCAAGTACTGCTTCTCTTCAAAACCCCTGATGGGGATTTGGTGTTAGTTTCCTCATATGAGGTTGCTGATATTTTATTATGTGATTCATTAGCTATTTCAGAAGCTACATAAGATTATGGATCTCAAGCATTCTCTCTCCACAGTCCTAGGGCTTCTCTACCTTTGGTCATATGCTCATCTCCTCATAGAACTAGTAAAGAGGAAGACATTCTGCATCCGCTTGGACACTTGCTCCTAATATTTGGGGCTGATTTTACCACTCATGGTTTTCTGTTCAAGGCTGAAACATATCAGTTTCTTGATTGTTCCACACATGGTTCAAATCCTCAAGAACCTTTGCTCTCTTTTCAAATGATTTTAGCTACTTTATATGGGTCTAGTTTTCACCGTGCAGTTGTTTATATTTCTGATTCAGTTGAGTGCATTGTTCTTCTTCCAAAGTGGAAGATTCCTCTAGACATATTAATTTAGTCTGGATTCATAGGTTCACATGCACAGTCTCAGGATATTGCTGCATAGAAGAACCAATTCTTGATTTACTACTTAGTTTGGGGGGGGGGTATTTTTCCCATGAGGTTTTCCCTGTTTTCTTGGTTATATTAAGAAGTTACTTTATTGTATAGGGTGACCTATGGCCTTTGTTGCTGGGGCCCTATCATTTTTATGCATTTATGTTTTCTAACTCTTCCTGAGTATAGCTTAAGGGGGGGTGTTGGAGACATTTACCACCATACACACTCTTTTTTGTCAAATTGGCCTAGTTAAACCACTATCCTAAGTATTATTGACATTAATTGACATTAGTGGAGCATTAAATGTCATCATCCAGTCTCACCCACGCCTACCTTCAATCAAGGAGGCTAACTTAGCCTTCTCCTACATTCGGGGAGGCTAACTGGAGCACTCCGGGGGTGATCTGAGTGATATTAATGCACCTAATTGCTAACTGGTGGTTACAATTAGTTAAACAGGTTAGTTAAGGTGCCTCCTCTCATTAAATATATTATTTAAGGATTATTTAATGAACTGGAGTCAACAGGGGCGCCTCCACCAACTTATGATGTGCAGTTCAACTTTAGTTAACCTCATTAAGGTTCATTGGAGCCAGTGTAGCGCTACCTCTTGATGGTTGGTGAGCTGTGACATGTGTCTAATATCTTTCAGTTGAGACTCAGTCATTTATTGCACTCTGAATTCAGTTAGGGTTAGTTGAGTCAATTAAGGTTTTGATCAGTGGTTAACTGAGTGTGAACCATGTCTTATAGTCAGTTAAGCTAGACTCACTCATTCAATTCGAATGACCTCCTAAGGAATTCAAATTATCTCTTCATTCATGCTTATAGAATGACATTGTAATGTAATAATTCATTCTTTATGTGAATACAGAGCGGATACTATTCCAGTGGACCAATTACACCATTTCATGAGTTATTTGTTGATTAATCTTTGATGAGATTGATTCTTTTTTTCTAGATCAATATAGAAGATTAATATCAAGGAGATCAGCTCATTCTTGATTTGATGTCCTCTCATTTCATCTGTGTTTCCAAAAAAATATTCTATCTTCTCTCACACTTCATTAGGTGATGTCAATCCATCAAGATGGAAGAGGAGGTCTCTTGAAATGCTCAGACACAAAAGACCATAGGCCTCATCCCTCCTGTTGTGCCATTTAATTTTCTCTGCAACTGCATTGGGATCTCCTTCTGTTGCCATAGTAACCCTGTAGATACCTTTCGCTCTCAACAATATCTCCATCTCATCTTTCCACTCAAATAAATTGAATGGAGTCAAGATGATCTTCTGATATTGGTCCATAGCTTAGAAACTGTGCCCTCCAGTCAGCAGAATGCGGTCCCAGTCAAGATGTCAAACTTGCAATAGCAATAAGAAAGGATATAAATTGATCTACAAAGGCTTTGATACCATGTGGAAATTGAACCCAAGAGATAGAACAATTACACTCACAAAATTGCTAATCAAACATGCAAAATTAACACCAAAGGAGACTGAAATTGGAGAATAAAAATAATCTATATTCAATAAGTGTACAATATCCAACCTTATGAAATAATAGGATGCTGAAATATATAATTACATGAGATATTCGAATGCATAAGGATTCCATTCGAAAAGGTCAAAAAGCAGGCTTACTAAATCTAGTCAAATCCCCCATAGGTGCATAAAGCAGTTTCCAAATCCACCAAGATGCTCACGAATTGGCTAAGTCAAGTAGGTAAGATAAGGAGGGATATAAATACAACTCATACATGATTTTATTAGGAGAAAAGGAGGGAGGATGATGTGGGAAAAAAACAAGTCAACTACACCTAGTCTAGCTTTTCCTTTTGCCTTAAATCTCAATAAAACAAGCAACTTTAAATAAAAAAAAGATATGTGCTTTGGAGGATTTGGAATAAAGAAAACATGCTAAATATGGTTTCCAGGATGTTTACCAAGCGCTCCATGACTCAGTTTTAGCATGTGTTGACTTCTAGGACTTGTAGAAGGCAACTAGCATAGAGTGGAATCTAGGAAACTAGGTAATAAGACAAAAATAATTAAAATTAATGTCTAAGGTAGGTAACTATGGGTTTATTATTCTAACACTTCCAAATCACTAAATTAAATTCCACCACCCCTATCTTTGGTACTGTTTGGTCAAAGTTTACCTAGATTGGGATACGACCAATGTTAATATACAATTTGAAAGAAATGTATGGTATGTCATATTCCTATTTGTCAACAATTTTGATGTAATTGACCATAATATTCCTTAGATTTTGATGATTTTTGTCACACAATCAATATTCAGAATTGTCAATTTTGTGAACAATAAATGACATTGTACATTTATATTCCCCATTAACTACATGTTATTCAAAGGTAAGGTACTTCCGAGTGATAATGTATTTCCCAACAACTACAAAGAGGCAAAGAAAATGTTGGGTTTTGAGTATATATCATATCATGCATGTACGAATGATTGTATTCTATATAGAGAAAAATATGTACTCAAAGAGATATGTCCAAAATGTGGGTCGTAGAGGTACCATAAATCAAGAAATAAGGTGAAAGCACACAGTCCTATTCATAAGATATTGAGGCACATATCTATAATCCCAAGGATTCAAATCATCTTTCATTGCAAAGAATTAGATATATTGCAAGGATGGCATGCCTCACACAAAAATGAGGCGGGAGTTATGTGAATCCAAACAGAGTCAATAGCCATGAAGCATATAGAGGATATACTACCCAATAAATTCAAGGATCTTGAAGTACAAATCCTTCAATTGAGAACAACCATGGACGGTTTCAACCCATATTCCCTTGAAAAAACCAACTATTATGTTTGGCCTATTATAGCGGTCAATAATAATATCCCTCCATGTGTAATACCCCAACTTGCAAGTTAATCATAATGAAATATATAATAAGCAAATAATCATAAATAATAATGAGATGCATGATAAATGTTAAGTAAGATTTATTAATCTAAGGTGGGATTAGTGCATGGATGACATGTGCCATCCATGTAGATAAAATTTTCATTTAATCATAAGAAAAATGGGCTTATAAGAGGAGGGGGAAGGACTTCATGAGGGTGTTTTTATTTCTTATTTATTTTGAGGTGGTTGGTGGGGATTTATGGAGGTCTAGTTAGTCTGTTGCAAGTGATATGCTTGTCGAAGGATAAGTTTGAGATGATTTTCCTACGATGGTAAGGGGGTATTTTTATGGCATAGGTTTACTAATTGAGGGATTGGGGACACAATATTTCACTAGCGGGTTGGTTGGGAGGAGAGTGGCCACCCACATGTGGTTTCCTATAGGATTTTCATGTTGGTCATCCTACTTGCTTTAGTGACACCACTATACCTCTAAATGTGGGTTTAGGTACATCTTCCTCTTATTTCTTTGTTCTTCTTAAATTTATTGTTATTGTTCCAAATTAATACTATTATGAATTTAATCCTTTAGAAAAGGTATATTACTTTTATATGGAAAATATACCCCTTAATATGTATTTTAGGCATTGCATATGGTATTAGAGATAGGTTTCAACTCTGTGTGATATTATAAAATATTTGTTGGATGTTAGCCTTAGGAAAATAAAGAATAGTTGAATGCCTTCCTAACATCACATTGTGGCTACAATCTGAATGCATAGATTTATGTTTTTAGTGCATTACCATTGTCCTAAATTCAATCATATAGTAACCCACTTTGAATATTTTTCTGTATTTATTTATTGTGTTCTTAAAAATATCTAGAATGAGACCATTTTCAGGGAATGTTCTATAGATTTATGAGTATCTATTTAACTTAAAACCATTCATATAAGTTTCAATTTTCTTCTCTGTTTTTTATTTCTTGGGGTGTTGTTTTGAAGGATTTAAGATATCAAATTTTGTAATTCGACAATCCTTTCACTAAATGGGGGGTTCGAGGTTGAAAAAATCAAACCGGTCGCAAGGATTTGTCGTGTTTTTGGAATATATTGTTTTCATTTAATGGGTGTAGGGGATTCAAGTTATTTTTTGAGTATGCAATGGATTTGGGTTCTTTTTGGAGTCTCAAATAGAATTTTGAGCATTTTTTCCATGACAAGGTTTTGGGTATTTTTTGTTTTCCTTTAATAGGTGCTTGTGGATATGGGTTCTTTTTAGAGTCTCAATCCGAGGGTTTGAATGATGGAAAAATGAGAATTTAGGGTTTTGAGTAGAATGTTTAGAACTTTGCAATTAAGGAAATCCATTTCAAACTATTTTTTATCCCCCAAAACATGTCTTCCTTTGATATCTATTGTCCACACATCTATCTCCAAAATCCCGTGAACAGTTCTCAAAAATTTTAGAGGACATATGTGTATACTTTTAACCTCCTCGATATCCTCCAAAATGCACAATCCATAACCAAGTTGAGGATATAATGGATTTGAGGGAATTTACAATGGTTTACAAGCTATAATTTAACATATGATGTTGTTTTGGTATAAAATCACAGTATTGGAAAAAAACATGGAATTTGATAGGGTTAGGACCATTGATGCTATATGAAATCTAAGTCTATCGTAAGCATATAGATATAATTATCGACTGGTAATAAAATGGAATGATTTTCATAAATGGTTTGGGGGAAAAATATCGACACTTTTGATAACAAGATGAAAATAATAATAATAAATGGGAAGATGTAGGGGAGATATGAGATAGAAAGGAGAAGACAAGAGCATAAGAATGATAGCTTATACAGTTGCATCTAACTCACCAAGAATTATGTTACAATTCATTTGTTCTGAGTCTATTTTTCAATTTCCAACTTAACTAAGAATAATTGAATTGCAACAAAGTACAAGGGGAAATAAATCCATTGGGTCGAACCCTTTCTCAATATATGAGAAGCTCCTAAATAGATATTAGACCATTGTAATTTGTGCCACCTCTACTAAGAATAGGATGTAATTCCCAATTGTTGCACCCTTCCATGAATAAATGCCTTAATTAAATTCCCTTTTGTCGGATTAAACATGTATGAAACATGTTTGAAATAGTAATAGAACTTATATGGCAATAGTGAAATATAACCCTTGTCATAAATAGGTGAACGCTTCCTTGAATGTTCCCCATTGCTTCCAAGAGTATCTCATCATGTGGGGCTCATTGCTACATTATAAATAGAAGAGTAACCCACCCAAAACAACTCCTAAAGTAGGGAAGTTATTTTTCTAAGAATAGTTATGTAGTTTCCTATTTAATAATCCCTCCTCCTCCTACCAGGAATGGTATTTATCCTCCCTTATGATGCTACCATTGAGTATAAAAAAAACATCAAAGCAAACATATAACAACCAATGAAAACTTCTGAATTTATGCACCTTCACTGCTGCTAAGAATAGGAGTATAAATCCCTCATTCAACATGATGATATTTGTTGTTATATCTACTATCATTAATGCATAAACATGCATAAATATAGCAACGGAAATCCATAATAATGCCCTACTACTGTCTAAGAATAGGTAGTGTTTTGTTGGTTTAATATTCTTTCATGTTACTATAAAATTTGATAGAAAAGTCCAAGTAAAGGTTTCTAGGAGTTCCTACATGCTGCTAATTGAGATTCCTCAACAAAGGTTCCCTCTCTGCTATTCTTATATAATTACCAAGGTGTTTTTCGAAAGGTACAAATCAATAATTCTATATTTTCATCCTTTCGACAGATCTCTTATCCATAGTTGTTGATTAGCATTGCAACATCCAAATCTAAATCCTTGTCATTGTTAGAACATTGCTAAAGGTCACAATAGCCATTAGGTACCTATTATCTAGAATTCAAAAAGTTTTTAGCATCATCATTGACATTTTTTATGGACTAGTATGGAAATATGCGTAAGTTTTATGGTACTCGATGTACGTTTCAGACCCTTATAGCCGATTCCATTATTAGGAGTGTGATAACTTGATGGATAAAGAGGGAATAAATACCAATAAATAGATGAAACTACCATGCATTAACCTATATTCAGTCTATTATTAGTTGAAAACAAGCGAAATTATGGATCTTTGGTCATTTTTCATTTTTAGGTCATGAATAAGTGGTTTCCAAGAATCAGCTAGAATTAACCCATCATCCTGGTTGAAATTTTGAGGATGTTTTCAATATCTACCACTTCTCAGATACATATCAAGAATGGTATCGAGAATGTTCAATTGGAGGACAATGACTTACTGGTTTGTTTTGATGTAGTCTCTCTTTACACAAGAGTACTTATGGAATAAGATATCAACTTTATAAGAGAAATCACACATGAAGAAATAACTAGCATGGTAAAGATCTATTTAAATTCTACTTATTTTAGCTTCCACAAGGACATATATGAACATATAAATGGTGTTGTAACGAGTTCTCCACTATCTCTTGTGGTGGCTAATCTCTATATGGAGTACATTGAGAAGAATTCCAATGATTCATTTCTGTTTAATCCAAATGAGTGGAAGATATTTGCTGACGACACAAATATTATTTGGCCTCATGTAAAAGAGAATTTGGACAAATTCCATGCACATATTAATAACCAATATTCCATATCAAGTTTATTATGTAAATCCAAAAGAACAATTGCCTACCATTCCTTGATGTCCTCATCAAAAAGAAGACAAATGTCTCTCTTACACACCAGGTATATCGTAAGAAAACCCACATAGATAAGTATTTTCATGTGGACTCTCATCACCATCCATCTTAGAATATTGGCATCCTTAACACACTAGCCACCAGAGTAGTCAAAATAGTTGATTCAAAGCATCTTAAAGAGGAACTGAAACATCTCTAAAAAATGCTTCAAAGAAATGTTTATAAGACAAGGGATATTTAGAAGGATTTAAAAAAAGCACAAGATTTGGAGAAAAGAAATCTTGTTAAAGAAAAATAAATCAGAGGAAAGGTGATTCTTCCCTACATCCAAGGGACAACTAATAAAATTGCGAGAGTTTTGAGAAGAAAACATATTAAAATGGCTTTCTCTCCTCCAAAATCCTGGAGAAATTTGCTAGACAAATCCAAATATCCTATTGATCCTAAGATTAGAAAAGGAGTATATTCGATTTCGTTCTCTTGTGGTCAATTGTATATTGGTGAAATTAGGCACTCGGTGAAGGTTAGATTGAAAGAAAATTGTGTAGAAATTGTATATGGTAGATTCAACAAATCAGCTGTCGCTGAACACTCTCATATGTCAAATCACCATATATGTGTGGAAGATACAAAAGTGATTGCAATGGAAGAGAATTACGGTAGACGATGTATCAGGAAGTGGTAGTGATTAAAAATATCCTCAAAATTTTAATAGGGATGATGGGTTAATTCAAAATGATTCCTGGAAACTACTTATTCATGACGTAAAAAAGAAGAATGACCAAAGATCCACAATTGCTTTTGTTGTTAACTCATAGCTGACATTAGCTAGGGTAATGTGTGGTGGTCTCATATATTTATTAGTCTTTATTCCCTCTTTATCCATTGATTTATCACACTCCTGATGATGACTTGGCCACAAGGGTATGAAATGTACACTAAATACCATAAATCTCATGCAGGTTAGCATTCTACTCCATAAAAATGTCTTTAACATGCAAAAACCTAAATGATACCATGATCATTGACATCATGGATTTAAATGCTTGGTTTTATGTCACATGCCTCTTTATCTTGAAAAACCACCAGAAATATGGTTTAAATCATTAGAAACCATTTTTTCTTACTTGAGTGGGTTTCCTAAATCACCCTGTGCAACATATCCTAGGCATGCTGAAACTACAATTCTGTTTCTAGCAATACTTAGTTTGTTTTTAAGAGCTCACAATTGGTTCTTTGATCACTATGTTCACATTTTTACCCTCTATATCATTTTCTAATTTATAAAACTTCTCTAGCAAATACATGTCTACTCCTTCCATTGTAGCCACTAAGCCTTTTACTGAAATAAAACTAGTACTAATTATATATAATGATAAAAAATGGTCCAATCTTAATCACTAGGCTTCCAATTCCTACCCTCCTTTTGTGATCATGACTCTCCAAGAAATGACATTGATATATTATTGAAGTAATATTTTAATTCCCATGGTATTGTGCTTGGCAGAATCTTCAAATTCAACATTGGAAATAGTTGGAAATCTATAAGTTGTAAAAGCTATTATGATTGCAAGGGAGGGGGCACAAATTGGATAAATATGAATGTCTTTCTCTATACAAGTTTTCAGAATTTTAGCAAAAAAATCATTGATGCTAGAAGTGCTAGCATCATTAATAAGAAAAAAAATGTGAAACTACTTTAGCCACTAGAATATTGTTGCTTTCCTCGAACATTTCATCAAATTTGTGGTACTTTAGAAGATGAGCATCAATATTATACTACAGAACAATATTTCCATAAATCCTTTCATCTTCCCTAACTATGAAATATGCTCACTTCAAAACAAGTAAGGCCCTTCTACATTTGGGACTTGGGTAAATTTTTTGATGTAGCTTTCTTTGTGTTATTTTGTCGTTCAACATTTTTCTCACTGATGCAAATTGTAAGTTGGAGGTAAATTGTCAAAGGTAGCACCTAGGTTTACAAAGGGTATAATATAGGTATAACAACTATTGTAATGCACCTAGAATTAATAATTTATTATTAATTTCTGCTGAAAAATACTTTAATTACTATTTTTATTATTTTTGACAGAAAGTAAAATATAAAACATTTGTAATGAATTATTATTTATAAATAAAAGATACTGAAGGGGGTACAAAAGTGGAAATAGCTGTTGAAGAGTGTTTGCTGACCCACAAGAGAAAAAGACAAGTGGCTGAAGCTACTGATTGAGAACTCAAGATGCAAGATGCATCATCCCCAAAAATCAGGTCACAACTACTAGTTGAGTGCTAAAGAGCATGAGGCTCATAATCACCAAGCCCTTGGAAAAATACTGTATAATAGTATGTCCATGAGCAGTAGGAGGATAGAATTAGATGTGGATTAAATATGAGAATGCAAGAGATGGCCCATTGAAGTATTTTTCTGTTGTGGTTCAATGTCAAACAAGATTGGGGGTTATGGAGCAAGTAACTTGGCTTCTCTCAGATTTAGTTGGGAGTAACAAATTTTCCACTTTTGTTTTAACAATAGTGGTGCAAGGTTCTTATTCTATGTATAAATTTACAGTAGATCTAGAATTGCAATTATAGCATCTAGTATGCATCGATTAGTCTAACTTGTTTATTAGTTTTAATTCAGTTAGGTTTTGATTAAAAATGTTTAATAGCAATTACGGAAGTTCTTAGATTAGGTATCCATACATAAGTTAGGATTTCTTTTACCAGTTTATGTGCTAGAATTCAAATTCTGTACTTAATAGATATGTTAGCAACTTATATCTATGTGATAGATTTAGTATTAATGGATTTCTATACTATTTTATTTCCTATTATTTTCCTAGCCTGTAAGTTAAACTGTTAGTATGTAGAGTAACCAGATATGATAATAGTAGTTAGTATGAATCTAAAAATATCAAGTTTAAGAGAGAGTAAGGAATAGTTTATACTTTCATTCAGAATTAGACAAGAATACAATAGGAAATATGGTCTAAATATTTAAATATTTAGAATCATATTTATATGTAACTATAGAATTAAAATAATATAAAGAACAAATCTTCTACAAATATATCCATACGTTTAAACTCCTATAGAACGACACAATTTAATATATAAATAATCCTTTACAGATCCATATAAACAATCCTTTATGGATCCAAGTAAACAGTCATAACTGAATCAAGGATCCAAAGTAAATAATCATCTATGAATTAAACACATTTTAATTATGAACCAATCCTTTACGAATTCACAATCTAAGAATCACAATCAGTTACAATTGCGGAGTATTCCTTTACAACATAGAGGCTATACATATAAGATACTACATGATAGTTATATCTAAGATTCAATAAATCTACTAAAATCCTTTAATCAAACTTAAATAATTAAGAAATCCACAGTCCCAATGAAAAACAAATCGTAGAAGAAAACAATTTCCTTTTGAAGGATCAGCATTAAGCCCAACAATGAAGGAAACCGAGTATTAAATAAAATGCACTAAGTAGATCCACAAAGTAAACAAAGTGCGGATACAAGTAAATCAAATATAAAAAACAATCATATGAATACACGTTGACTGTTGCAACTACAATTCCATATCCAAAACTAAATCATTAAAGTAAATCTTCTCTTCCCAAGGACTGGCATTAAGCCCATCGTGATGGCATTCGAGCCTTAAATTAAAGACTATAAAATTAATCCACAGGAAAGACTGGAATTAATCCCATCGTGATGGAATTCGAGCCTTAAATTAAAGACTGTAAAATTACTCCACAGGAAAATAAAGACCCCATGGGTCATAATAATTTAAACAAACGACAAGTAAAATAAAGGATATGGTCATAAGTCCATTCTTAATGGATTCCATCATAAACAAGTATTTAAACATGAATACATTTCATAGTAAAGACTCTAAGGGTCATTCCTTAAAAATAAAACAAACAGTTACAAGCATAAAAATATAAGCCAAAATCATAACAGTAATCACACATGCACTAGGGATGGTTCGTTTCTTATATTAATTAAATCACATACATAGAAGTGGATGTAAGACCATCCGAGGGTGATTCCACCTTTCTTGTTATTAAAAACCACTGTTAAGCATTGTGAGAGTTTGGGAGTAAGTCCACTCGAGATGGCACCCAAACCCTGTCGGAAAGATTAAAAATAATTATAAATGCCAAGGCAAATGGCCACAAAGCCTCTACAAGGTAATCCCTAAAGGTTTTGATTTTACAACACCTGTAATTAAAAGGGGAAAATTATCTTAAAAACTCGTTTGGCTTCCACTCTTGGCCCCATGAACATACCCAACGTTACCAGAAACCATTTATTTACACCCATAAGTGATTGTGATTTGTTTGTATAGTAAAAAGTGTTTTAAACAAAAGGGTTAAAGCATTTTATACCTGGGTGTTTAAACACACAGTCCTAAGAGGAGGTGACCATGCCACCTCCCTCTCTAGCCCCCTCAACCCACAACATGATAAGTTACAGTCATAACAAGTTCTTAAAAATATTTAATGTTTTAATTTACCTTGGGCGTGTTGGAGATGGGGCCAGGGGTCGTCTCCTCCGGAGTTACCCTTATCCATCCTCTTCCTGCAAAAACAAATCGTAACCTTAGTTAATGCCATAAAACATTGATATTTTCCCAAGAAAATGTAGAA
Source organism: Pseudotsuga menziesii (assembly GCA_001517045.1). Lineage (NCBI taxonomy): Eukaryota > Viridiplantae > Streptophyta > Pinopsida > Pinales > Pinaceae > Pseudotsuga > Pseudotsuga menziesii. Next base: position 208,029 of record LPNX011136632.1, on the reverse strand, counting down.
GACGAGTTCCAGGATGATTCTTACCTGTTATAGACAGACTGTATGGTCGAAGTAATGGAAGGCTTGGTTGAGGTACAAGCATTACAATCTAGACCGCCAAGAAAATATTGGAATCCTGGAACACCTTGAAAAGGTTAAAGCACCACGCCATTAACACAACATTAAAACCAGGAAATATTTTTTTCCATAGACATCACCACAAAGAAGAGCCTCGACTCTCGCAGGTCAGACCAAAAAACCAGTAAGAATTTCACCATGAACAGAGCAGAGCTCGACTCTCTCCTCCCCTGCAATCCAAACAAACCCAATGAAGGGTTCGAACAAGTTTTCCCAACACATTAAACCTCTTCCTAAATCCTAGCAGTGAATCTTGTCAGATGGACGATTGAAATGAATTCTAGAAGCCACGTGGAAGGCCTGGCTACACTGTTAACTCACAGCTAGGACACACCTTTATTACCAAAATCAACTAAGGAAAGAAAGAAATGATTCTTGGCTAGAAAAATCATGGTTCGAAATCATTACATGCATGTTCTAATATCAAATTTCGAACCATGTGATAAACCAACTCCAAACAATTGAACCATATAAATATCGCATGGACCATGGCATGAATATATCATACCAAACCTTTTTATTTGTGCAAAGAACCATTACATCGTAAACCATGGTGTAAAGACTTACCATAATGTAACATTATAGTTTTCAAAACAAAACATTGTGTAAAATATATCCCTTATTTTTTTTATAAAAAAGGTTTAAACTATGATATGGTAAGAACCATATGGTTTACCAAAACCCAAACCATCACGCTTAGGATGGATGGTCTTAGTCATGCCATAAGCTTAGGCTATGGAAAGTCCTATAGCATTTATAAACCACACACAATACTTTTATTATATAATGGCTGGGATTGATACTGTGGATAGTCTCCCAAGCCTTAGGGAAATTAAGGCCCTAGTAAAAAAAATCAATTTAAAAGTAAGTAAGCTGAGAACGTCACTTGTAAGAGTAACTAAATGTTGCAAAAGGAGACGGACAATTCCGCAACCAACAGAACTTGAAATAATAGATAGGATAAAGAAATTAATAAGTTGCATGAGTTAGAACTTGATTAATATGCTAGTAAATTATGGTAAAATCAATGCATGCATTTTTTTTTTTACTATTTTTGAGGTTTGTTACATGATGGTATTAGAGCATGGTTACAAAACTATGATTGAATAGGCTCAACACTTGAATTGATAAAGAAAATATAAAAACTAATTTACTTTATTTTTTTAGGTTTAATTCTCTTACAAAATAGAAAGAGGACAATAACTATATTCTTGCAGGAAAAACATGGTAGATGCAAGAATGTCTGGAGAGGAAGAACTTCACCCAAAAAATACTTTAAATAACGAAGAGGTTAATTTGAGGGATGGGAAGATATAGGTGAATTTGAACGAAAGTCAAGATAATAAATGTGAACTACAAAGAACTGTATAAGAACTTATATCAGAGAAAAGAAGAGTTATATAGGATAATGAACGCATCCTAAAATCTCAAGAGGAATTAAATACTATTTTATTAGCTAAAATACATAACAGTGAAAAAGGAAAGAAAAAGGGATCTGAACATGACCTACCAAAAGCTCCACCTTACAAAGGTAAGGTAAGGAAACTAGATTTTTCCATTCATAAACTTGAAACTTCTAGTGAAGAACCAATCAAACATCACTCAGGAAAACAACAAGTTTCAAGCGAAAGTAGTGATGATAACAAAAAGGGAAATAAGTACAGACCCTATGAGTAAATATCTTGGGAGTTTAAAAATATTAAACCACCAATGTTTAATGGTGAAATTAAGGAGAAGAAGCATAAGCCTGGTTGTGAGGGATGAAGAAGTATTTCCAAATATACAATTATTCTGACGAACAAAGGGATAAAATGGCTATCTATAATATGACTGGAAACAGATATATATGGTGGCAGGATATAAATAAAGGTAACAGAATAAAGGACATATATGTAACTTGGAAAAATTTTAAAAAACATTTGAGAAGAAAATACTTATCGAAACAATACTACAAAGAGAAGGCCAAAGAATTTTATGAGTTAAGACTAGGATCTATGACTATGAAAGATATATGTAGTAAATTTCTGAGCCTACTTCATTATGTACCTTACATAATTGACGAAAAACCTAAGATACAAAATTTTCTCAGTTGTTTTCCTATCATGTTCAAAGAACGAATTGAGTATGAAAATTCGAAGATGCTAGAGGAAGCGATGAGAAAGGAAAATTTCTGTTACGACCAAAAAAAAAATAAAAGAGAAAGTCTACCAACTTGGAAGAATAAAAGGAAAAATAAGTTTGATCCAAGAAATAAACATAACAAATTCCACAAAAACACAGGGAATAATTATAAAGGGTATTAAGGTAATAACTATAAGAACTTTAAACCACATAATTCTGCAGTAAAAGAAAGAAAAGCTCATAATGTTTTTAACAAAAATAATGCACAAAGAGAACCCTTAAAATGTTGGGAATGTGGTGAGCCAAATTACTTTAAATACTTTCTAGTAAGAAAGAAATTTTTTAATGTTCACTCTATTCAGGAAGCAGTCATAGTTGGAGACATGGAAATGAGCATACCAAAAATTTACGCTACTTTGGAAAATCGACAAGAAGACCATCAGACTTCCATGGTCAAGATCAAAGGTATGATAAACAATCAACCTATTTCTATTTTAATTCATGTAGGTGCAATTTTGAGTTATATATCACCTAGAATAGTTGAATTATGTAAATTAGTACCATAAAAGTTTGACAAGTCATGGATGGTACAATTAGCCACTGGTACTAAACGTAAAGTTACTTGCTTTGTTAAGAACCGTGAATTGTTAATGAACGATTTCATTACGTATGCTGATTTGAATATTCTCGCTTTAGGTTCCCATGATCTGTTAATAGGAATGAATTGACTAGAAAAACACAAAGTAATGTTAAAATTCTTTGACAAAACCTTTACATGTACAAACGTTACTGGAAACATTGTAAAAGTAAAAGGGATTCCTAGGAAAGTTACAATATGTGAGATCTCTTCTCTACAAATGAAAATATCTGTAAGAAAAGGATGTAAAGTGTTTGTTGTTAATATAATGAATGATAATGATAACGAAAATAAACATAAATTAGAAGACATACCAATCTTGAAAAAATTTGAGGACATCTTTCTGGAAGAAGTTCGTGGAATTCCTCCAAAAAGAGATTGAATTCACGACCGATCTGATACCCAGATAGGTACCAACATCGATAGCACCTTACCGAGTGAACATAATAGAGATTACAAAGCTCAAATATCAATTAAAATAATTGATTGATAAAAAGTATATTCAACCTTGTGTTTCCCCTGGGGGAGCACTGGTCCTATTTGTAAAGAAGAAAGATATAACTTTAAGGTTGTGCATAGACTACTGAAAACCAAATAAAGTGACAATTAAAAATTGATACCTGCTACCCTGGATAGACAATATATTCGATCAATTCCGTGGGGAAACTATATTTTCGAAGATAGACTTAAGGTTTGGTATTAAGTGCGAATCAAAGATGAAGACATCTTTAAAAATGCATTAGGACCTGTTATGGTCACTACGAGTTTGTCATATTGCCTTTTGGGTTCGCAAATGCACCTGCTACATTCATGTGCTTAATGAATATCATTTAAGTAACTATTTGGACAATTTTGTAGTTGTATTCATAGACGAAATACTAATCTACTCAAAGAACAAACAAGAACATAAAGAAAATTTAAATATAATTCTACAAGTACTAAGAGAACAACAGTTGTATGCTAAGTTCAATAAATGTGATTTAATTAAGAATAGGATTCAATATCTACTAACTATCGCCTCGATCCAAAATATTGTTGATCCTTCCAAGGACTTTGTCATATGTACCGATGCTTGCAAACAAGGATTAGGCGAGATTTTAATACAAGAAATTTTTTTCGTCGCATATGAATCTAGAAAGTTAAATGAACATGAAACTAATTATGGTGCACACGATTTAGAACTTGATAGAATAATTCACGCCTTACAAATGTGGCCACATTATCTAATTGGAAGGAAATTTCTACTTATGTGAGATAACATAAGTATTAAATATTTATTTGATCAACAAAATTTAACTGCTAGACACGCAAGATGGTTTTTTTTCTCAAGTGAATATGATTTTGACATCAAACTTATTAAAGGAAAGGAAAACAAACTTACAGATTCTTTGAGTTGTCATGCAAATTTATTTTCTGCAAGTAGCATCTATGAATTTGATATGGAAAATCAGATACTTAGTGCATAAAATTTTGATAGGGAATATCAAATTTTAAAAGAAAAGACTGCTAAAAACGAACAAAATCAAGTAAAAACAGATTCAACCTAAGTAATCAAGGATTGTTGTTGCATAAAAATAGGATGTACATACCAAATACATAAGAAATCAAACTTATAGTTATGAATGAGTCACATAAAAGACCGTATTTAGGACATGATGGATAGCAAAAGATGATTACCATGATAAACAAATATTTCTTTTGGCCAAACATGAAGAAAGATGTGGCACAATACTTATATCGCTACATATAATGTCAGCAAGTTAAGGCAAAACAACAACATCGAACAGGACTATTGCAACCACTACCCATTCCAGAATGGAAGTGGGAAACAATTGCTAAGGAGTTTATAACAAGCCTATCGAAGAATTTCAGACAACATGACTCAATCATGGTCGTAGTTGATAAATTAAGTAAGGTTGCTCATTTTATTCCTGTTAAATATACATATAAAGTTGTTAACATTGCAGATATTTTCCTGAAAGAGATACTCATGTTACATGGTGTACCAAAAGTAACAGTATTAGATAGAGATGCAAAATTTATAGGTAACTTCTAGAAATATTTGTTTAAAGGGTTAGGTATACAGTTGAATTTCAGTACTGCATATCATCCGCACACATATGGGAAGACTGAAAGAGTAAACCAAGTCCTAGAGGACATGCTAAGGATGTGTGTGATTGACAAATGAGGTAAGTAGGAAGACTACCTACATCCACTATAATTTTCTTGTAATAATAATTTTCAAGCTTATGTAGGTATGAGTCCTTTTGAAATTTTATATGGACACAAATGTAATACTCCAATTTCATTCCAAGTAGCTAAGTTTATAGGTTAATGTTAAGACCTGATTTATTGAAAGAGATAGAACTAACTATGAAACAAGTACACCATAACTTAAAGGCTTCCCAAGATAGGAAGAAAAGTTATGCTAACCTAAAAAGAACTCTAAGAGATTTCCAGGTGGGTGAACCTGTGTAAATAAAGGTAAATCCCAAGAAAAGTTACTTAAAGCTAGGAAAGTATTCAAAGTTGGCACCCGAAAATTGTGGGCCATGTGAAATTTTGTCTAAAGTACGGTCATGTACATATCAGTTAGCCCTACCACCCACAATTAAAGTGCATAATGTGTTTCACATTTATATTTTGAAAATATATATTCATGATTTTTTTCATGTGATTGACTGGAATGTGATCCAGGTGGAACCCGAAGGAGAGTTCCAAGTGGGACCAGAGCATATTCTCGAAAGGAGAGAAATTTTCCTTTGTAACTGTACCATCGTACAAGTCAAGGTGCAATGGAAGCACCTTAGTCCAGAGGAATCTACTTGGGATCTAGAAAGTGATATGCGGGATGCATATCTAGTCTTATTCCAAGATGCTGACATGGAAGAATAAATTACAAAAGTTTGTAACACCGAGGATGATGTTATCCTCTAAGGGGATGTGTATGTAATGCACCTGAAATTAATAATTTATTATTAATTTATGCTGAAAAATACTTTAATTATTATTTTTATTATTTTTAACAGAAAGCCAAAAATTAAACATTTGTAATGAATTATTATTTATTATTAAAAAATACTGAATGGGGGACAAAAGTGGAAATAACTATTAAAGAGTGTTTGCTGACCCACAAGAGGAAAAGACAAGGTGCTAAAGATACTGGGTGAGAAATCATGATGCAAGAGGCATCATCCCCAAAAATCAGTGTAACACCTCGGTTTTGACCCCGTTTGCATTAAAAATGTATATGATGTATATATTGTAATTAATCATGGTGTGGATCTAAAGGAAAAATACCCACCATCAATTTAACGTTTTATGTTTCGGAGATTAAAATCGTTGCCGATGGTATTTCGTGGTAGCTGACACATTATAATTTTGGCATCATGTAAATATGCAANTTAAAAAACCACAACCAGTTATGTCAATCCAACAAATAATGAGATGGGGGCATGATTTCCCTAAGGATAGTGGGGGGGGGGGTATATTTAACCTTTGGGTCCAATGGGGAAAATTCAAATGTCGATGAAAGAACCCATCAAGATGTCAACCACCTTTCTTGTCTTATTCACCCAATCATTTAATTCTTCAAGAAATTGGTTGGGTTAGTTATTGCATGAGATTGGGCAAGGTATGGAAGTCGGAAATTTGAATTTGGGCAAACACCCATTTTGGGAAAAAATGTTTTTGAATTTTGAGGCAAGTTAACACCCAAAAATGCATGCCCATTTGATCATACGCCCATGTTCTCCATTTCCTCATGCAGTGGAATCTTGGGAGCGGTTTACCTTCACATTTTTTTTGTCTGTTGTGTGTTCTCCTTCACTTTGGGGGCTCCTAGGCATTTTTCTCACCCATCATTCATCCACATTGCGGCTCTCTCAAGTGGCTGGGAGTTTCCTATGTGTGGAATTCATGTTTTTGGGTTTTCTGTGTGTTTCCCTCATGTGGGAAACCATTTTCTTCAATTTCCCCAGGATGGGAATCCATTTTTGGAATGATCAGTGGGTGGGTTTCCTTCCCCATGATTTTGCTGCATTTCCCATTGTTTCCAAGATTGAAATAGTTTTGCTTTGCAATTCCATCGAGTGGGAGAAGATACCCACTATTTATTGGGTATTGTTAAGTCCATTTTGTCCATGTTAGGGCCAAAAGGACCCTGGGAATCGAATTGTTGTTAGGGGGTTATTTTCACCCATCTTGCCAATTCGTTTTGTTTCCAAAACGGTTTTCCTCAACCCAGAAATTGTGTATCTTGATGTGTACGCATATGTGTTTTGGTATGAACTGAATTGGGAGTGGAAATTGGGTCTGACCTTCTTGATAAACCCAGTGTGTGAAGGAACCTCATAGATATATCTAGGGGGTTGGTTTTCTTCTTTGCACACCCTGAATAGCATTGGAAGGGAAGGCATAGCCCGAGGAATTGTGTAGTAGAGAAGGGGATGCTTCCTTGTGTTGGGTGGGTAGATGTTTAGAAGCCAGGATAGATTTGGTGCAGGTGTCCATTTCTTTGTTGAGGATCTCACTAGCTTAGTAGTCAGCCTTTTCAGATCCTTTGCAGCCTGATAAACCCAACTGTGTTGGCTTGGATTAATTTTGTGGTATCCTTGGCTTTGTGTGAGCCCACTAGTGTTCCTTATTCCTTGTGGGAATCATGCCCAACTTGGGGGTGGCAGTGCTGCTGAGAGATTGATGAGCATACTAGCCTATGGTTGGGTTGAACGTTGCAATGACATAACTGGTTACGGGATGAGCTTCACTTCTAAGATAAGTATTCTTGTGTCTAAATCTCTGCACTCGTATTTGCTTAAATGAATTATGATGAAAATTTTAAATGATTGAATGGAATGTATCTTGCTTCAGCTATATGCTAAATATTCATACATTTGTGTATGTTATTAGTTCAATGCATTTCATTTTATATTACATTCATGGGGTTGGATTTTCTGGATTGATAGACACAATGTCGCGTCCTCTCCGTCAAGATGATGGGTGGAGACGTGAAAATCAGGTCAGAACTCCTAGTTGAGTGCTAAAGAGCAGGAGGCTCATAAATGACCAAGTCCTAGGAAAAATACTATATAATAGTATGTCCATGAGGACCATGAGGCTAGAATTGGATGGGGATTAAATCTGAGAATGCAAGAGATGGAATATTGAAGGATTTTTCTCTTATGGTTCAACAAACATGCTTGGGGGTTCTAGAGCAAGTAACTTGGCTTCTATGTGAGTTGGTTGAGAGGAACGAATTTTCCACTTTTGTTTTCTCGGCAGTGGTGCTAGGTTCTTATTCAATGTCTAAATTTACAGTAGATATGGAATTGAAAGTATAGCACTTAGTATGCATCGATTAGTATAACTTGTTTATTAGTTTTAATTCAATTAGGTTTTGATTAAAAATGATTAAATAATAGTTAGGGAAGTTCTTAGATCAAGCACCCATACCTGAGATAGAATTTATTTTACTAGTTTATATGCTACAAATTGAATTATGTACTTAATATATATGTTATCAATTTATATCTATGCGATAGATTTAGTGTTAATAGATTTCTATACTCTTTTCTTTCCTACTATTTTCCTAGCCTATAAGTTAGACTGTTAGTATGTAGAGTAACTGGATCTACTAGTAGTTGTTAGTGTGAATCTAAATATCTCAGGTTTCAAGTAGAGTAAGGAATAATTTATATTTTCAATCAGAATTAGACAAGAATACAATAGGAAATATAATATAAGTCTTTAGATATTTAGAGTCGTATTTATCTATAACCATAGAATTAAAATAATATACAGAACAAATCTTCTACAAAAAAATCCATATGTTTAAACTCCTACAGAACAAGCACAATTTAATATATAAATAATCCTTTACAGATCCATTTAAATAATACTTTATGGATCCAAGTAAATAATCATAACGAGACCAAGGATCCAAAGTAAACAATTATCTATGAATTAAACACATTTAAATTATGAACAAAATCTTTGCGAATCCACAATCTAAGAATCATAATCAGTTACAATTGCGGAGTATTCCTTTACAGCATAGAGGCTATACAAATAGTCGCCTAAAGGATAGTTACAACTAATATTCAACAGATATACTGAAATCCTTTACAGATCTAGGAGTTAATTATATTTAATCAAACTCAAAATAATTAAGAAATCCATAGTCCCAATGCAAAAAAAATTGCAGGAGAAAAAACTTTTCTTTTTAAGGACCGAAGTTAAGCCCAACAATGAAGGCAACCGAGTATTAAATAGAATTCACTAAGTATATCCACAAAGTAAACAAAGTGCGAATACAAGTAAATCAATTCCAAAACACAGTCGTAGGAATACACACTAATTGTTGCAATCGCAATTCCATATCAAAAAGTAAATCATTAAAGTATATATTCTCTTTCCAAGGACCGACATTAAGCCCATCGTGATGGTAGCCGAACCTTAAATTAAAGATTGTAAAATTTACTCCACCGGCAAACAAAGACCCCATGGGTCGTAATAATTTAAACAAACAACAAGTAAAATAAAGGATTATGGTCATCAGTCCATTCTTAATGGAAACCATCATAAACAAATATTTAAACACTAATATATTTCGCAATAAATAACCTAAGGTTCGTTCCTTAATAACAAGAAAATAGTTACAAGCATAAAAATATAATCCAAACTCATAACAATAATTGCACAGACCCTATGGTTGGGTCGTTTCTTATATTAATTAAGTAGCATACACAGAAGTGGCTAAAACACCATACGAGATGACTTCCACCCTTATTATTTTTAAGAACCATTGTTAAAAACGGTAAGATTTTGGGAGTAAGTCCATCCGAGATGGAACCCAAACCCTATTGGAAAGATTAAAAATAATTATAAATGCCGAGGAAAATGGACACAAAGCCTTTGCAAGGTAAACCCTATAGTTTTTTGTTTTACAACGCCTGTAATAAAAAGGGGAAACTTATCTTAAAAAATGCTTTGGCTTCCACTCTCAACCCCATGCCCATACCTAACGTTATCTACAAACATTTATTTACCAATTAGTGATTTTGAATTGTTTGTATACTAAAAAGAGTTTTAAATGAAAGGGTTAAAGTATTTTATACCTGGGCATTTAAAACCGCAGGCATGGGAGGAGGTGACCCTATCACCTCCCTCTCTTACGTCCTCAACCTGCAACATGATAAGTTACAGTGAAAACAAATTCTTAAAAAAATTAACATAAAGGAACTGTAAGAAAACTCTTTAAGGTTTTAACTTACCTTGGGCATGTTGCAAATGGGGCCAGGGGTTGGCTCCTTCGAATTTACCCTTATCCCTCCTTTTCCTACAAACACAAACCATAGCCTTAGTTAATTCCATAAAACATTGATATTTTACCAAGAAAACACAGAAGACGAGTTTTAGGATGATTCTTACTTGTTATAGATAGACTGTATGGTCGAAGTAATTTCGAGATTGATTAATGTGCAATAGTTATAATGCACACTGCCGAGAAAATCTTGGAAGCTCGAAAACACTTCGAAAAGGTTAAAGCACCACACCATTAACACAACGTTAAAAACATGAAATCCTTTTTCCATACCCATCACCACAAAGCATAGATTTGGATCTCTTAGGTTACAGACCAAAACAACCAGTAATAATTTCACCATGATCAGAGCAGAGCTCGACTCTCTCCTCCCCTGCATGCCAAACAAACTCAATCAAGGGTTCGAACAAGTTTTCCCAACACATTAAACCTCTGCATAAACCCTAGAAACGAATATTTATAGATGGACGACTGATATGAAGTCTAGAAGCTGCATGGAAGGCTTGGTTGCATTGTCAACTCGCAGCTAGGACACGCCTTTATTAGCAAAGTCTACTAAGTATGAAAAGAATTAACTCTTGGCCAGAAAAATCATGTGTTGAAATCATTACATGCATGTTCTAATATAAAATTTTGAACCATGTGATAAACCAACTCCAAACAATCGAACCATATAAATATCATATATTCCATGGCGTAAATGTATCATACCAAACCTTTTAATTTATGCCAAGAACCATTACATCATAAACCATGGTATAAAGACTTACCATAACCAACATTATAATTTTCAAAAAAAAAACATTGCGTAAACTCTATCCCTTTATTTTTTTATAACAAAGGTTTACACTATGATATGGTAAGAACCATATGGTTTACCAAACCCCAAACTATCGTGCTTAGGATGGAGGGTGTTAATCATTCCATGAGCTTAGGTTGTGGCAAGGTCTATATCCTTTATAAACCACACACAATATTCTTATTACATAATGGATGGGATCAAGACTGTGGATATTCTCCCAAGACTTAGGTAAATTAAGGCCCTAGTAAAAACAATCAATTTAAAAGTAAGATGAGAACATCACCTATAAGGGTAATTGAATGTTGCGAAAAGAGATGGCCATTGCCGCAACCAAAAAAACCTGACATAATAGAAAAGATAAAGAAATTAATAACTTGCATGAATTAGAACTTGAGTAATCTGCTAGTAAATTACGGTAAAATCAATGCATGTAAAAAATTTTTGGATGATTTTTTAGGTGTGTTACAACTACCAATATGATCAATAAGACTAGCTATTTTATCAAAGAAAATTGTCATCCTTGTGTTCTATATTATGCACATACATCAATGAATCAGTGAACACCCATCAATGAGTCCCACTATAACAAATATAAATGTTACAAAAATTAACATTTAATACTAAGTAGGTTAATTAGGGTAATTAATTAATTACTCAAGAGGTGACTTGAAAAGTCAACCCCCTTACCACTTAGGGTATAAAATACCCGACACTAATTCTTGTAAAACATCTTTTTATCTATCCAATTATCAATATATATTTTTCCTATTAATGGCTTATCGAATATTCCGGGTGTTCTGGTAATATTGATTGTGTGAAGCGAATAAATATTCGCTTCATTTGGTATCAGAGCTAGTTTGCGATCCTTTGACCATATTATTATTTTTAATCATAATCCTAGGGAGTCCCTAAAATTATGGTCTTTGACCAAGTAAAAGAATAAAAGAAAGTCAAAAGAAAAAAATAAAAAGGAAGAAGTAAAAAAAGAGAGAGAAGAAGAAGGAAGATGATGCCATAAAAAAAGGAAGGTAAAAAAAACAATAAAAATAAAAGAGTAAAACCGCAAGTGGTTTATGCACCCACAGTTTAGTTTTAATAAGTGGTTTTTTAATTCTAGGATTTAAAACCTAATTCCCACTCCAATAATAAAAATAATATATCAATAATACTATTAGTAATAATAAAATTTATTATTGTTATATATTTTTTCAAAAAACCTTTCGACCCAATTCACAAAATAAATATATACTATATTATTATTTTTAAATAATAATTGGTAATATATTATATTTGTTATTATTATTAAATTTTTAATAATAATAATAATATTAATAATAATAACTGTTATTTAATAATTGTGTTATTTACAATTATTACTTTATACAAAAATGAAAAAGAATCAAAGAAGATACTAAAAGAGCACAAATCAAGTCTTAGAAGATATTAAAAAAATGATGTATCCCATATATAAATACAAATTTTGGACTAAGTGTCCTTGCAAAATGGAATTCCAATATCCGACATCTTTTAAAAATTGCAATTGCTCATGTTCGATATGTAGCAAATATTTTACTATGGAAGACGACCCAGGTCACTCACAATTGCAATCACAGTTACGAACAGTTTCAGCCCAGCTAAAAATGTGTGAAATAGCTAATAGTTTTATGGACGAGAAAATATCACATCTGGAAGGTATCATTCAATAACTTAATGACCAGATAAAAAAACTAAACAAAGTCGGAGAATGTCCGTATGGAAATAGTATCGACTTAGAATAGGAAATTAGTCGTCTAAACAAAGTCATCATGGACAAGGAAGACACATTGATGAAACTACATGGAACGTTAGAAAACCAGGAAACAGAGTTATGTCATCATCAACATCAAAAAGAAAAACTCAAGCAACAATATGACAATTGTAAGAAGATATATAAGTTGGAACTAACAAAAGTCAACAATGTGTTATCAAGCAATACCGAAGAGATTTTTTGATTACGAAATCACAATAAAACATTGATTACAAAGATTAAAAAACTGAAACACAGTAATAAGAGGGAACACTCCGGTGAAGACCTCGAAGGAAGAACACTAGAAAAACTGGAAGAAAAATAGTGTCTAAAGAATCGTAATCAGGAACTAGAAAATCAAATCAAGAAGTTAGAAATTGACAAAAAGTCACAAGATGAAAGATTCAGAAAGATTTAGAATCATAACAATCTATAGCAGAACCAAGAAATGCAAATCAAGGAAGATGCATCCAAAAATCAAATCAAGGAAGTGAAGGCAGTCATCGCCACAATTCAAAAGAAAGAAAAACAAACAACAAATATGCCTTACAGAAATTGTAATTATAATTGTCATTTTGACCAATGACAGGGTCAAAACAAGCACTCATAGAAGAATTATATTGACAGGCGAAAATACCAACATGCTAAGCAACAATTGAAACGAACCGTTCCACAAAATGATCCAAGAGCTCCGATAAAAATATATCTGGGATGCACCACAGCAAATACAATGCAAAAATTCTCCTTGGGAAGCTGCAACTCGTATCGTCTCATTTCAATAAGTGTCACAATTACAAAAAGGAAAGGATCTTGAGATGACAGTTCAAGGGAATTTAGACATTGTTGTCAATACAAGCTTTGAGGACAAAGCTTCCCTTAAGGGGAAGGAAATGTAAAAAATATAAGTGTTATAAATATTAGCATTTAATACTAAGTATGTTAATTAGGGTAATTAATTAATTACTCAAGAGGTGACTTGAAACGTCACCCCCCTTACCACTTATAGTATAAAATACCCGACACTAATTCTTGTAAAATATCTTTTTATCTATCCAATTATCAATACATATTTTTCCTATTAATGGCTTATTGAATATTCTAGGTGTTCTGGTAATATTGAATGCGTAAAGCAAAAAAATAATCACTCACCCACATGTTAACCATTATACCAAAACCATTTCCCTTTTCTGTTGCAATTTATAATCTAATACTAGATGATCGAAATTCTAAAGTTTTATTACTTGTTTCTGCCTTTCACACACCTTTGGGTTAGCGTGGAAAAAATATTCAAGCCACTGTGTGTGTCCTTGGGGGAAAGTATCGAGTCGAGTTAATGTCACTCAACACTCAACTCATCCATCTAGGAAAATTCCTATCAAATCCAATGGGGGTCCTGGTCCCTATAAAAGAATCTAAGGATTTAATATAATAAACAAAAGATCAAATTAATCTAGAAGTTTGAAAGTGAACTACTACACTAGTGGAAAATGAGAGATTACTGATAAAAAAAATGACCAAAATCCACATATCAATGACCACTTTTGGTTTAGCGATCGTTGGTGGCTAATTTACGGTCTTTTATTACGCGACCAAAATTGGTCATTTTTATTTTGGTCATTTATAGCTTGTTGGTTGGTCATTAATTTGGTCATATATTTGAATCAATGACCAAATATATGACCACATTTATGACCAAATTAATGACCACATAACAAGCTAGAATATGACCAAATTTGGTCGTGTAATAAAAGACCGTAAATTAGCCACCAAAATTGTTTTTTGGTCATTGATATGCGAATTTTGGTCATTTATATCTTATTGTTTGGTCACATATCTCTCAATTTTTTGTCATTTTATATGCGAATTTTGGTAATTAATCTCATTTATTGGTCACTAATTTAGTCATTTTTAGTCGTTTTATGTGTGGTCATTATATTTTAGTAGTTTTAATGGTGTCCATTATTAATCAATATAAATCTTTAATATGAAATTATTTTTAAATTAAAAAAAAGAATCATACATTATTTATCCTCACCTAATACGCATGTGGATTATGCGATGTCACATTATAATTAATTACAACACTTGTAAATAATCTCTAATACACATGTAAATCATGTAATGTCACATTAATTAGTTAATAATTAGAACACTGGTACATAATATAAAGTACAACCATATATGTAAGTTTTAAACCACATAAATTATATTATATAAAATGTCAAAAGTGTTACAATAAATGAGTTTCCTCAAAAACTCATATTAATTTCCATATAACTTTACAGGAAAATCATCACTTTTGAAAATATTACAATGGCTAAACCATCCTACTTGCACTTGGCTACAAAACCATACTTAGATCCCATGTCAACAGCTTCAAAACCATACTCAACACTAAACCATACTTAGATCCCATGTCAGCAGCTTCAAAACCATACTTAGCAGCTTGAAAACCTCAACAGTAGGCTCTTCATGCTGAATGGAAAAACCTCGCTCTTCGTACTAAATGGCAAAACCTGACCAGCAGGCTCTTCATACTCAATGGTTCACTTATAAGTTAAGCTCACTCCTGCAAAATCCAATAAAAAAATATCACTTGTAAAGTAAAAAAACAATGAACTGTAAAGTAGAAAAACAACGAAGCAAATTATTTATAATGTTCAACAGCTAACAACAATAACCAAGATCATGTGCAAAATAGGAAAATCTAATCTAACAAATTCAATTTAAATATTGGTTAAAATTAAACTTGAATGGCTAAATATGCACTATTTAGTACCTAAGAAAAATAAAACTCCGCTCTAAACTAGGAAATGGATTTCAACACGAAAGATAATCAACAAATCAACAAAACAATTATGCTCATCTGCACAAGTATAAACTTGCATACATAGTGCAATTTGTGAAGGAGTTCACCCCTATATGTCATGTGGTTAGTGACTGACATGACAACTATGGAAATTGATGAATGATTTAAGAAAGTCTCAAATCCAACATCCAAAAGAATAAATAATATATTTCTTTACCTGTGGAGTCACCATTCTGCTATGCATGATTTGGTGCAAAAGTGTAACAAATGCACTCAAACACAAGTTGGAAATGTTGGTGCAACAAAAAAGTAAAATGTATGAATTGTGTGTGTGAGAAAATCTATATAAACCTACTTTCCCAAATATGCAATAAACATAAATCAAAAGAGAAGAGGGAAGTGAGACCTTAGGGGAAGTCGCTTGACAAGCTGGCCTTGTTGGAACAAGAGAAGGTGAACTGAAAAGAAGAATCGTCCTTTATGGCCCTGCACACAATGACAATAGAGGAACAACGTTACAATTCTCAAGCAATGCCAGGTTGATTCTATAGATGATGATTGTATTTATACTATATAGGATTTTCCCAAAGGATGGTATCTAAGTAGAGATGTTTCCCAGTCTTTGTCCATGAAATTTCCTTCCTACACCGTAATCATTTGGAACATTCATACATTATCATTGGCCTTGATATTAGTGTTTGTCAACATTTGAATATTCAAATATCTACAAATGCTTCAAATCCTATTATGTGCATAAGCCTCCTATGGCAAGAGAAGTCCATAGTCAGTATTAAGTTAAATATTTCTATTATTACCAAAGATAGTATTAGATCTAATACCATAAGTTGCCAAATTATTCAACAGTGACACAAGATTTCCAGTTAGTTTACTAAGTTCAAGAAGTGCATCATTTTTCCATTCTCAGCAAAATACATGACCTTATTTACAGGATGTCCCATTTCAAATTTAGTATTATGGTTAATCTGGTCAAAATCTATTGTTCGGATTACTTCACTGTTCTGATTACTTCACAAATATCCTTAGCTCAATTGCCACAAGCTATCTATACAATGCAAAAACCTAAAAATAGCAACTCCAATGATATTAACTTTAAATTTTTAACTAAAAACATTTACAAAAGTGTTTTGTAGTTTTAGGTAGCTTATCTATTAAAACTACAATTATAAACATTACATGTTCAGTAATATTGACAAAAACCATGGAAACCCCAATAGCAGTACCATGTTCATTGAAATGGGGACTAGCATTAACCTGCCAGATCATATGTTCTCTGTTCGCCAGCTGAATTGCTACATCTTCTATTTGAGGTTTTCTAGTTTCCAAAGGTTTCAATTTCAACAAAACTCCTGCAGTTTCTATATGGAGAATAACTTGCATAACATTAGGTTCAAAAAGTCCAATCTAAGCTAAAAGATAACTGGGAGAGATATTGAAATGGCATACTACACCTGCACATGCATGTTAAGAAAAATGTTGTTGCAACTTTAGCAGAAGGAGTACCCTGGACATGCTGAATGAACTATGTTAGCCATAGCATATAGGGCTTCAAAACCGTCCATCTTCCTTTGGTTTGTACCTCATTTTCTGGTTAAATATAATTTTAACTGGCATAATGTATATTGAAAGAGTTTCTGGGAATCCAATGTTTCATGACTCGTATGGCTTTTATAACACCATTCTCTATCCAATCTTCTTGACAATTTAAAGTCAATTACTTCACCTGTGATTTCTGCATGATTTATTCTTTTATTCAAAGTTAACTAAACTGAAACATTTTATCATTAGTAATTTCGGTAGCATTTCAAATTTAGATGACCAATGTGAAAGTCTTGATCCCATAAGATGCTTAAAAATAATTAATAAGAATATTCTTTCATTGTTGAATTAGCATGTTGCAAAAGACCAAAATTATCTTTATCATTAAAAGGACAATGCACTTTGCAATATAACTAAGATACCAAAGCATATAACCTTGGAAAGAAAAGGAAAATGAGTGAGGGGAAGCTGGAAGAAGAAAGGAAGAGGGGGAGGTAAAAAACCAGATCCTAGTCAGTGAAATGCATGCAAGGTGTTTCCGAGGAAAGGAAAGGGTACAAAGTCTTACATTCTTTGGGAAAAGGAACAGAAGACAATATACAATTAATGAAAGCTTTATGTTCTTGGGATTTAAGAATCCCTAGTAATGTTTCAAATGGTGAAGACTATTGGCTCTTCCTTGTCTGTATATAATTCATATCCTAGGCTGATATACTAAGCTTGCTGCACTGGTTCGGTTCTTGCAACATCATTGAAAATGACTAGTAAATTCTATCTTTCATATTTCCTCCTGATAAAAACAATCATTAATTTCTTGTTCTAGATAACGATGTCTATATTTCCACTCTAGTTGATAAACACTTGTTATCAACCTCACTGCTTCTTCCAATAAAGATGTAAATTTTTCTATTTGTTCCTCATTTTCAGTTGTCACAACTTTAATGGATTTTACTTCTCCTTTTGTTTTGGCAAATTCTTCTAACTGGCTATACTAACATTCCCTAAATAGGTTTTACAATTGATAGAAATTTATTGTTTTCCTTCGGTTCTCCTTCCCCTCCCCTCCTCTGTAATGGTTTTGAATCGCTTTCATTGATGTAGATTTAGTCATATCTAGGTTCTGAACATGCATGGTTATCATTGGCTCAAAACAACTCTAACTGAAAAAATTAGTTATTTTGAACAAAGAGCGAGTAGAATACTGTGGAATCGCTAAGACTCTAATTTCACCAAGAGTAGTGACTAGAGGTTCTAAGCTCTATTAAAAAAAAGAAATAGAAAAATAAGTTATTGAGTTACTAGTACCTAATTACTAGTAATCAGGTCCAAAAATATGTTCGATACTTCCTTGAGATTTTACAGAAACTAGAACCATCAACTCTTTTCTCTTCTAAAAAAGGAGTTACATTGACCTTTCCAGTTATAGGCATCACTTTCTTAGCTTCCTGCAATTAACATAAATGTAATTTCATGGGAAAGTTGAACAAAGGTTATGGTTCTGAGAATATTGATTCTATTTCCCTTTTAAACTAGTTCCAGAGTTGGGGCCGACCATCTCTGGTTCTGAAAATATTGATTCTATCCATAGATTAATTGTGAATACCAATATCCATTGACATGTTAAGAAGCAAAGAACAATAATTTCCAATACATGCCACATGCAGAACAAGATAAACTGGTTCTCCTAGAGAGATATTTCTATAAAATTAGTCTTCAATAAAAAACATAAACCAGCCTCTGGACTTGGTTCATGCCATGGATATAAGGGACAGATTTAAATCGACCATTTGTTGACTAGGTCCAGTCTAGAGGATGGGTTATGCCCAATGGTCTAGCCATTAACCATTATGACACCCATATAATCGGGTAATGTCCATATGGTATACATAATTTCTAGACAAGGTGACCAAGGATGACCTTGTATACATCACAACATCATGATGTCGGGGGAAAAATTGTTTTTCTAAGGAGAATAGCCCTCTTAAAAATGAATATATAGAAAAGGGTAAGAGAACAATTTTAATTAAAGATGTTCCTAAAAAACAATCTAAATAACATTTACAGATATAAGTTTTACCTCCAAATCCTTTGCAAAAGCTTCATCAGTTCCTCCTTCCTTTAAATATCCAATGTTTGTTTTATCGGCATTTGACCTATGAATGATAGAGAAGAGTAGAAGATGAGTAAGAATGAGCTAAATGTGCGATGTCTTCGATAGAATATAGTGGATATCTTCCTTACACTGTTGCAGCAATTTTAGTTTCCACTACACTTGTGGGCACTCCATTAGTTGAGGGGACCACAACAGTTGGTGTTAATGAAGTAGGAGTAGCAAGAGGTATTGCAACTACAGTGATTGATGGCACAACAACAGGTGTAGGAGAAGTTGTGAGAATATATGTGGTCATGGCAGATGAGACAGCTCTAGTAGATGTAGAAATAGTTGGTGTCAAAGAAGCCATAACACTAACTAGGTTTGTGGGAAAAAGAGGCATAAATGGTGTAGAAACTGTCAGCGTCCCTGTTGATGCTAGATCTAGAGTTAGGATGGATCCATAATTAAGATGGATCTATGTTGGTCTATTACAAAATGTCAAGGTGCTTCAAAGGGCAGGATATCTTCTTCAAATTCAACAAACTTCTAATTCATAACAGAGACAATCGGGGTTAGCAAATAGTGATGATTGTTCCTAAAATGGGTAACAGACTTATCACATTTATCAAAATACAAACAAAAAAATTCAGAACACATATTGAAACCAACTTCTCATATGAAACACCAAGTTATACAACAAAAACATAGAAGAATATGTCCACAAAGTAACATTTCAGGAGAACAACAGCACCTCCAAAGATGAAATAGGGATGACACTGATACCCTGCGACTGGAAGAACATCGGTCAATAGACCCCAGACTAGTTTCATAATCCATGGAATGAAAATGATCCCTTGATAAACCTGTGCTGCAGATGGTTGTAACGATTTGGCAGATTTGTCTTGTTAGAACTAGAAATATACAACTTCAAGGTCCATACCTAACCGGCTATGTTATCAGATTCGGATTCTTGAATTCTTCATCATATTCTCCCACCTCATTTTGAAATATCTAATTCTTAATTTTGAGATGAGTGCCACACCCGTATTGGTAGCCAAATTTTTTTATTCTAAATGCCTCAAAGAGTATATTCTTAGACTTTATCTGCTTAGTGCAACATCTCTGCAGTTGACTTTTCATCCATCTGTCAAGGCTTTCACCTCACAAGGATATAACATTTTGTCCCACAGACCAAGCAGTCTCATGGATGTTAGTAAAATGTTTGCTCTATTACGTCCTATTCAGTGGGGTTCCTAGTATGAAAATGACATATAGAAAGACGCTCAGCAAGGAAATGGCATGGAGCTCAATGGTAGTGGTACCATAGGGTGTCTATCATGAAATGGGCATGTAGCTAGATAAATGGTACTATAAAGGTTCCTGGAATTGAAAAGGACATATAACCATCCCAGTAGTGCTAAGATAAGGATGTCCAACATGAAAACATCATGAATCTAACTCAATAGTACATAAGGGTGTCCAACATGAAAAGGGCATGTCAATCATTGGTCATGGACTGTGGTGCAGTAAGGATACCCAATATGCAAAGGGCATGTAGCTAAGTTGGTAATAATAAGGTAAGAGTACCAGGCATAAAAAGGGCATGTAGGCGAGTGGGAATAGCAAGGCAAGAATACTTAGTAAAAAAAGAGCATGTAAGTAAGTGAGAGAGAAAAATGAGATGTAACTCAGTGGGAGATATACCAATCAATTGGGGAAGGTCTAGTATGTCCAACTTTTCAACATATTTATCTGTCCGAAGTTAATTAATTTAGACAAAAACATTTCATAGTTTCCCTGGATAGAAATTTTTGATGTTTTGTTTTCGACCATGGTAGCAACAACCAATGATATTAAGAGCCACTGGGTGTAGAGACTACATACAGTACTTGATCTATAGCTAACATAGTAACAACACTTGAAACATGCAAATAGAAAATGAAGTCCCCATGGACATAAATTTACCCAGCACCACCACAGATATCTTAATAAATTCAAAATTCTTGAAAGGGTTAAGGAAGACCATAACGACTAACAATTTCCATTTATTTAAAAACATACACTTAAAGAAAAAACTGTAACATTTGTAGTTTTCTAGAATTTGACAAAAGAAAGAACCAAAGATAGAGCATACAGAGAAGAGGAAAATGATCCACTCTATCAAGGACATTGCAACATAAACTTACATCATATCTAAGCATATTCTAGAAAATGATTGGTTCAAAATATCACTTGGCTTTGGAAGAACAATGATGAACCCATTCGAGACGGCGGAACGGGTCTTGGAAGCATGGGTTACATTTAAATAACTTTTTCTGAATAGCAAGAATAGTCATAGTTTAGTCTCTTATACTGCATCTTTGACTATCCTCCACTGCTGCTTTCAAGAACAAGATCTGAATCAGCAGAAAGGAAGAATATCTTTGGTTAAAAAGAGGAAGATTTTGACATCTCATAGTACATGCAGGGATGATAGAATATGAACATGAGAAGCTCAATAGATATGGTTAGTACTTTTTTGAAATCTATCAATAGCACCCAACTTTATCCTCCTCAATACACCTCACTGAATGCTCAAGCCTGGCAACCTGCTTCTGCAAGAGACCATTGCAAGGATCGCTCTCAACTTCAAGACATGTTATAGCTTGTATCACTAAATGTTCTAAGTCTGAAATCCATGGTTGTTTTCACTTCCAAAATATGTTTTCTACATATGATCACACTGATCATGTTAAGGCTGCAATGGAGGCCTGCCAAAAGGTCACTCCAACCAAGGTTTGGTCTACAAAGAGAGATATGCTTGATGATGACATCTCTAAAGAAGAACTATTTAATGTTCTCCGCAAGATGGACAGGAAGTCCCCTTGGCTCAATGGTTTTCCTTTTTGAATTTTCCAACATGATGTGGTATGTTGTTGGGGATGACCTACTAAAGAGGGTTAGGGAGGTATTCCTTTCTGGCAGGATGGGTGACTTCTAGAATCAAGGATTGATCAAGTTGATCCCCAAGAATGCTGCAAAGGACACTGTTGAATGTATCTTATAAGATTCTAGCAAATACCCTTGCTTTTAGAGACTAGAAGGTAGCTGCAAATATTTTCCAGCTTGAGCAGATCAGCTTCATTCAGGATAAATTCATCTTGGATACTATTTGCATAGCATGGGAATCCATGGAATTGGCTAGAGAAACTAGTCAGGAAACTTTGTTACTGAAGATTGATTCTAATGCATCCTACAACAGGTTGGATTAGGAATTTTTCCTCCATATGCTGGCATGGCTTGGGTTTGGCACCAGGTTTGTTGGAATGATCAAATCTCTTTTCAGTAATGCATTAAACTTTGTTTCTATGATTGGGAAACTATTGAACAAGATTGCATTATGCAAGTTAATCAGACAAATAGATACACAGAACACTCAAATTGTTCCAAAGAATAATTCTACTTTCTCACCCAATAAAAGAACAATGGCATTATTCACAAGAATTATGAGTACAGTGAGCCATGTGGTTGCCACTTCAAGCAATACCCCATGTAACTTTGGACCTCATATGAAAATGGGAAAAACAACAGAAATTCTTTATTTTTTATGTTGTTAGAAACAAATTTGGGGAAAACAAAATCAAAATGAAACAAAGTTAATCAACTATTCTACATAATATCGACCACAAAAGGAAAGAGATAGCTTCTATGAATGTCAAGAATCTTTATAATGTAAACAATGATAGCATATACTAATGTAAATAACATAAGCATACAACAAGAGTAATCTATGGTTATATTACCTCAATCGGTGTCATCAATTCTAAAGGCTTTTCGCAACTTGACTGCCTTGTCTTCTTGTTGAAATAATATATACACAACATTAGAAGATTGCAATTCACTCAAAAGTGGCATGGCCTTCAGCTATTGTAAAACCTAGATTTAGTAGGTACTTGAATGTACAAATCAAATCTCTTCCTAACACAATCAAGTTCACAAAAATTCCAAAGTATTAGATACAAAGGTTCTGTTACATAAAATAAATGATATTACTGCTTATATTATTTATGTTTAAGATATCGACTGAAATACATGTAAGAAATGAGTACCACAAGATCATAATTATATGGATCCCTCATCTTGCTACTCATTAGATCGACCATTTTCTGTCACTTTTAACTTAAAAATGACACATAAAAATAAATATTAGTATATTAAACATTTGAATTACCATTGCTCATTACCTTCTTCCATAAGTGGCAGTATGTTCTTGCCAATCTCAAGAGCTTTGTAAGTTGGGAATTACTAGTTTGTACAACAACTCCCTTTGATATACTGAAGAAATGTCAAGTCTGTTTCAACAGTCAACCACTCAGATGACTACAAATCCCAATTGATTTGAAAAATGTCTACTATAATGAAATTTAATATGTTTAAAAATCTTACAAGAGCTAAGGAAAAACCCACATCAGATTGTTTCCCTTTCTGCATCCCTTGTGATGTAGGAACATTATTTTGATTTGCAGATTTCCGTTGCCGAGTTCCAGAATTCACTAGTGGCATGTGTTGAGACTGAGAAACAACTTCATATTGTGGATTAACACTGTATGAATTTTGTGACTGACCATATGTAGATGGAGAAAACTGGAGGAGAGAAAATAAGAGTGTCCAGAAAAAATATAAAAAAGGTGCTTCCTCCAACCTCGTTAAAACATAAAACACGTTTACATGCTATAATAAAATTATAAACCTTATGCAAATAAAAATAGATAGTACCATATAGGATGATGATGGTGGCAATCCCATGCCCCCTAAACCAAGTGGAGGTGCCATAATAAGAGGTTGTGAATATTGCTGAGGCTGCTAAGATGGAGGAGCCCTACTTGTCATTGGCCTTCGCTGCTAAAGATATGTCATAGAAGGAGCCTGAGATGAAGGTGTAGTCTGTTGTTGTTGCAGGTGAAATTCAAACTCTGTCTTTCATTGTGATGTTGAGTTCCTTCCTCTTGGTGCACATGGTAAGACAATGTTTTAAAAAAATAACTCTTCGTTCAATCACTATTTTCAAAATCTGCACTCTGATTCAATGGATATTCTCCATCTATTGCACAAATTTATTTTTCACTATAGAGAATTTTGAATATGAATTCTCAATACAATGAATTTGGAAAATAAAATCTCGCTTATAATTACATTGCATAAGAATATTTAAAAGGTAAAATATAATAGTTCTAATTTCTAAGTCAACCATGAGGACTTTAATGCACCTCGGTTTATGTACCCTAAAATGAGGATGAATCTAACTAGTGCTATGATGGCTAGGTATGAGAGAGTAGAGGGATATCACTACCACTTTATTTAGGCATTCTTTATCATATATCCAATGATTCAACAAAAGATCTCATTCTCAACCATAAATTGGCGACTCCAATGCCCTCATTCATGTGGTGGCCTGTCTCTACCATTATAGAAAGTTAAATACAGAACACAAGATTTAAACTGTAACTCAAAAGCACATTTGTTTTCTTAAGAAACTGAGCCTTGAAGAGGAACGCAAAAATTTATGACAAAAGTAAGCATACACATAAGAAAAAGAAACAAGAAAAAGCAAATAGAAGAATGATGGAACTCCTCACAAACCCCTTTTGCATAGTCCCAAGGATTAATGATGTAGCGGATGTATCATGCACAAAAAGTGACCTCGTAATGGTACTTGGGTTATAGTTAATTTTTGCAATGGAAAACCTAGAAATTCCCATCTTTGCTCATGTGTACATCATTTTTTGGGTTCTATATCAAGGAAATTGTTATTCGAGCTTATCTATTCTCAACTTTTGCTCTTTCTATTCATAGAGGATAATTCTAAGTTGTGTTGATCTCTTGTCATGCCATGTCGCTAGTTGAAATTATAGGTATCAGATTTAGCTGATTACAACTTCCATCTTTGCTAGAATTCCATTTTGAAATTGTTTATACCTGAGGTAAGAACAATCAAGTTGTCAATTCTCCTTCATACAAATATGAAGGGAATCTATTGTTCTTCTATGCACCCTAGACTGCCAATTTTCATTATGACTACTGTCCAATAACACTTCTCTACAACTCCTCCCATACTAGAAGATTCCAGAAGTCTCATCCCACCATAAAGCTCCAAGGGGGCACCTTAGTGTACACTAACTAGATTTTTCTTCAATATTCTTCTACCCTTCAAGAAAAGGTTCTCATCGAAGTTGAAGGGACACCACCAAGCTTCCCTTGCCAGCCAGCCAAAGAATGAAAATTAACCTCAGGGAGTTCACCTGCAATTGTGAAATCAGCTAGCGATAAAAATTTGAAACCAAAGGCAAAAGCATGAATGAGGAAAGAGTGTGTTTTTCCCCTAGTATTGTGCTACTTATAGTAATCTCATATAAATTTATGTACGCTATATACATAATTTGGATAGCAAAGGGAAGGAAATCCATTTCCTTTGTGTAGAAAATGTAAGTTCAAGTTCCACCTCCTCTTTGTGGATAGTACCCAACCTAAGGAGGGGATGATCCCCACTCATTATTAACTCTTAGATCTCACAACCATGAAATCTATTTTGGATATGTATAGTAACCGAGCCTATTGCAACCACTACAAATTCCTTACCAAATATGGGAAGATGTAACAATAGAGTTTATTATCAGATTTTAGATATCCAACAACACATACCATGTTTCTAGTCCCTGATCTAACCATATATGTGCAATTTCTGCCAATTTAGGCCACATTTTCTGAATCCAAATTGGCTACTACCTATATGAATCAAATACAGAAGTTGCATGCATTTTCAAAGACAACTGTCTCCATCAGTGCAAGTTCACAAATACAAATAGGGAGTCATTATGGCTTGTTGTAAGAGAATTCAACATAATACAACCTACAGTCACCAAACAAATGACAACACAAAAATTGTGAACAAATGCCTTGAACGATATCTCTGTTGCTATGCTAGTGATAACCCAAAGAAATAGTTTCACTAGCTCCATTATCAGAATATCAGGACAATATAATGACTATTCCACTATACTTATATTCCTATTTATGATTCTCTATGGGTCTCTACCTCAATGATTGACCTCCTCAAAACTCTGTCTAAGTCCAGATGCACAAGGCTTCAGAATGCAAGCCACTGGCATTTTGAAAAACTTGAGTGTTACACTAATGCTCAAACAAGAATGAGGTAAAAAAACCCCGTACCCTAAGAACATCTCCAATATGTTGGGGACTTCATTGGAGACTTGGTGAGTTGCTGGTCGTACATAAAACATCCCCAACAGATTTCAGGGACTTTTGGGCAAATTTTGAAGTAGATTTTACAGATGTCCCAGACAGATTTTGGAGATGTTCCAAGACAATAATCAATTTGTCTCAATCACTTTTTAAATGATTATATGACACATAAATTGAGCACATCATGACTCATAAGGAAAGGACCGAGTAAAAAATTAAAACTTTTTCCCAAAATTTTAAATGACAATTTCACTAAAAGGAAGTTGACAAAAATCTGAACATATCCAAAAAACAATATACATGTAAAAAATCAATTTAAAACACTTGTATTTTTTCAACTTGGTTTGAAATGTCACACCAAAACCCTTACATCTCTAGCTTCATGACTATAGTTGGGTATTAGAGAAATTTGAAGCTATACTTGAGTATTAGAGAAATTTCTAGATTCCTGATTATAACCTAGCTGGATGTTTTCAGAAATCTCTAAATTCATGGTGATAACCTTTTTAACCTTGTTATTCAAAGAGATGAATGAATATCTGTTTTTTTTTTGTTATGCAGGTTTTGCACTATGGTTGACTAAAGACTAATGGTGAAGGGTAAAGGTTCTTAATCCGAGGTGGCAAAGAAATATGTTTAGTACACTTTTTGCCCCAAAATTCTTCCTGAAAATGGCACTAGTCACGGCGAGACGGGGAGACCTAACTAGCACTTTATTTAGTAATTGTTGTGTATCTCAAGACGAGGGGACTCTCCTAACTTGAATGCTATTCAGGCATTGTTGCATATGCCCAGAGGGTTGGATTCTCCATCCTCTTCAGTACTGCTTCACCCGCAACTCCAATACCAAAATAGAAGGAAAACCTGAAAGGTATTCTTTTCAGTGGAAATTGGTTGCTATATGGAGAGGGATATTCACCCTGCTACAAAACCTTATAAATAAAGAAAACTAAAATATATCTATTCCGTTAACTTTTATTCTACATTCTACTTCTTTGTAGAATCGACCATATCAAATCAGTTGGATGGCATGATCTGATCTAGAATGATAGTCAGCCCCATAACAAATGCTTGATCGTATCCAGGCCACACAACCAGATTGAACACATCTCCACCCAGCTGTATCTTATCAGATCTCACCTGCTTTGGCTTCACCTGCATTAAAGTCAAAAATATTTTCACAACTTCGAATTAACACGCCGCAATATAGTGTGAATATACAAGACACAGGGCATCAATTAATTACTTGAAAAAGACCTCTGCAACTACGTCGCCAAAGCTATTGAGAAAGGTGAAGGAACGCTTGGAATAACAACCTTCGATATGGTAGTCAAAGTGCTACTTTTGCTTGCTTTTAGTGGAAGCAGTACCTTACATATACACCTCTGCTAAATTATTATTTGTGGGAATTAGCAGAGATGCCACCCTTTTCGCCACAAACAATAGTTTTTGGGTGTCCTGGAAATCTCTTAAGAATCCTCGCCATTCATTATGCAGACTCAGCCTCTGTTTCACATACAATAATACAATTCATTGCCTTGATTTAATTATAGATTATTCTTCCCTTACAAGAAGTGCAAGCACTGGAAAGCCAATAGAAGCATCTGATATATACCTTGCGTCGCATTATGAGGAGAGCAATTCCTACAGCGTCCATGAGAACAACTTCATTTTTGGGATCTGAACAATAGTTATCCACTCTGAAGATGATGTTCCCACTGGGATCGAACACAGTGAAGCCACTACAGCTAAATACCAAAGATTTTTTCCAAACTGTTAACGCCGTAGCGGAGTCCTTGTAGAACTTATCGTCGATTACAACACACCCTGCGATTTCGAATGTCTCAATAATCAGATGTGTCCCAGGCATATTTTGGAGACTTCAGTTTTGACAATAGACATTGATGATTGAACAATATGATTATTTATCTCCTTCATATTTTTCATATATTATTCCAAGTCTAAATTTGAATCTATACAAATTGCAGCTCAAAATATGGGTTGTGTATGATGGATTTTGATTTGGGTTTCTGCTCAAAATATGGTCTATGTATGATGGATTTTGATTTGGGTTTCCGGTGATTTAACTATTGCCTTTTCAGCAATACGATTAAGCAGCAAAGCCTTCCTGTCAACAACCAAAGAAATGCAACAGCTTGATCCTTCTGGGTATTGCTTCTCATTTTTAGGGTCATCTTGGCTTTTACAAATTGTACTTAAGTGTCCCAGAGTTATTCAAACCCAACTCTTCCCCAATCCCAACCTCAAGCACTGTGAAAACAATTGGATAGTAAAGAAATGGATTGGGTGCTAAACATTTGAATAAATTTCTATTAGTTGTTAATCTAAAATTAAAAAGATGAATCTAATCTTTTAACAAAATACAAGTATGTATATCCCAAAGTGTTTTGCATTGGTTTTCAACACAAGCATAAAAATCTGCATAATCTGTTTAAAAGAGAATGTTTTTAACCAAATCATGGCAAGGAAGCCCTAAGATGCATGGCTGTGTTTGGTAAACAAACACCAGCGTTCTACAAATACATCATGAGCTTTTGGTTTTCAAATTACCTATCATAGATCTGATCAGACAAAAAAATTAACCTTTACAAAGAAACAAATACAAAATACCTCCATCTGATGAGCCTCTGGTTTTCAAATTACCTATCAATGCATAAATAACTTGATCAGTATAATCAGACACCCTGCTCATATAAAATACTTCCAGCTTTGAGCACTTTGAGAGAGCCATCAAACCTCTCTCACCTAAATGCATGCTTTCAATTTGCAATTATGTCATCTGTTGCAAATTTCTAGTGCTGCTTTCCAAAATCTGATCCCAATACTCAGAATTCCGTGACAAAATGAGCTTCCTTAGATACTCGGAGCTCAATAATAGTGGGGAAAACAACTTCCCATTATAAAGATGTTTAAGACACAATATTTGTAGCTTACCTTTCCTTGAGCCTATTCTTTCTGTTTGACCATCTAATCTTCTGAGCCTTTTTGCTGTAAGATCTTCCAGTTCGTTGCATTTCTTAAGTATTGAGTTTAAACCCTTTCCTCCGAATCCACATGAACCGCAAGAAAATTTCTGAATAGGACCACATTCGAGTGAGAAGGAATCTATACCCTCATCAGTAATCTCAATGCATCCCTTTAGTTTGATCTTCTTGAGATGAGTGAAACTCTTTCCAGTAACATTGAGATCCTTGTTATCAATAATGGGAAATTTTCTGGAGCATTTCAGAGCCAGAACAGTCACATGTTCAAATCTCATAATCAGATCGGGGGTAGGCGGGAAATATCAGCTCGAGATTGGAGAACAAGATGTTGCTTGCTTTTCAATTCAATATGATGCCATCTACTGCAGACTAGGGAACAAATATTCCCATCTTCGTTTGTGAGCTTCTCGAAAATTGAGGCCAAGAATTCATCTTGTAAACATAGACTGAGATCATGTTCTGGATAAAAAACAAACTGTTCAACCTCGCTATTCTCCACAAAAAAACCCAGTGATGGAGGAGATAAAGAAGAGTTGGAATGGCCCATCAAACCTAAGATATCAATTAGACAATCTTCAATTAGCTTAGGAATAACTTCTGGGGTAAAAACATCAAGTAGACGAACAAACTTGATATGAAATTTGGGTTAACAAGTTCTTGATAGCCCAATAAAGTAAAACTGGATTTTTTCAGAAAAATTCTTGGGGAAAGTGTTCTTGGTGGCCCAACAAAAGACTTGAGGAAGTGTTCTTCCAATTCCTCTTCTTCTTCATGGAGCTTCTTCCTAGAAAGTAACCCAGTGGTTGAAATGAAAACTAGGCGATTCCAATGCCATTAGTAACTCAGTGGTTGAAATGCAAACCTAATATGAAGCTTCTGGCTGTCAAAAACTGAGCGATTCCAATGCCATCAGTAAGGCAGGGGTTGAAATTCAAACCTAATATGAAGCCTCCACATTTTAGAAGAGTTACCTATCAATCACAGATTCAAATACAAAAAATTCAATTCATTGATCACTAGCTTTCTCCAAACGAATTGAAAAGTAACCACAATGCGAACCTTCAACAAAAGAAGTGGAGATTCTGTGAGGGGATCCGATACTTGAGCGTTATCTATAAATTGAATAGCACGAGGAATAGGTGGAGACAGATCCCCAAAGTCTGCCAAGGAGATATTTGCGTCGGCCTATATGAGAAGAACCCCTTGAACAGTGCAGTCAACTATAAGCTTACCCTTGTCAGCAATTCTTAATCTTCCAGCAAAGGGATAGTAAACCACCAAAAGGGATAGTAATCTACCCAAAATCCCTGTGCACAATGCGCTCAATGTGCTTATAGAACAGAAACTTGGAAGTCTCCCCATGCAACTTTGCCTTGTTGTAGGACTTCTTGAGAAGATTCCACTTGTATTTGCACTGGAATCCGATGTAATGAGCTGCAGGAAGCATTAACAGCATCGGTGATTTGGCCCCAATGGGTTTTCCCCAATTGGCCCTGGCTGACATTGAAGCACATGTCTTCAAACTTGAGGAGAAAAACATCAATGGCTGTGTTGGGCCATAGCACCTCCTCTAGAATATGGAGGAAGACTCTCTCATGTCTTCGCGCAGTGTCAAGGGTCCCTATCCATCTTGCTCATTTCTCTTAATCTATGCAGAGTCCAGGTCGAGGGTTCAAATGGCCTAGTGGAGGTGGAGGGTTCAAATGGCCCGGTCCATGTTTAACTCACAAAAAGTATTTCATTATGTTTTGTTTTATTTCTCATAGTAATTGTTTTATTTGTTTTATAGTATTTGTTTTATTTGTTTTATGTTTATGTTTTGTTTTATTTCATATAGTAATTGTTTTATTTGTTTTATGTTTTTTTGGGTAGGTATTAAAATTTTGTTTATTTTTTCATTATGTTTTGTTTTATTTTTCATAGTATTTGTTTTATTTGTTTTATGTTTATGTTTTGTTTTATTTCATTTAGTAATTGTTTTATTTGTTTTATCTATTTTTTTTGGGTAGGTATTAAAATTTTGTTTATTTTTTTATGTTGTTTTATATATATATATGGTGGTTTTTATGTGTGGTAAAACCTATAATCTAAAAATTCTACAATTTGGGTTGGAATAGATAGAATTTTTTAGGCACGGTTTTGAAAAAAATTGTTCATAATTTTTAAAAATCCAGTTTTCGATTATCATTTTTTGGAATTTTTGGTTTTTTGGGGGTTTATGAGGGTGTTAAATCCATTAAAGACAATATCCACAAATTAATCGGGAGGCACAAAATAGGCATATTTCAACTAATGAGATGCAAAATACTCTTACTTACCGAAACTTCAAATAAGTGTCGAAAGGGTCAAACGATGACGATTTTGGCCAAATGAAATATGATCATAATAAGTTCGATAAGTTGAACACAATGGTATAAAATTCAAGACATGAGGATGCTTTTAACGAGAAATGACCAATATCCTAGACAAGACAGTAACTCAACTAACATGACAATGTAAAAGACACAACTTGACAAAATTGTCGAAGGGGTTATACAAAAGTGTAAATGGAGAAATGAGATATTATGGATGTTATAAGCATATCTCCATAAACATGATTGTGCAGGAAGAAAGATTTTACAAAAAATTTCACTACGTTCTCCTGTGATGTCATTTTTCAACACTTTAGAAACATGTCGATATAGTTGAGACCCAACCTATATTATTTAAGGGGTCTCAAGGGTCTCTATCTTGATGAGAATAACAAAGGATATAATTAATATATAGCTGGGTTGCATTAATTTAATTTTTTTAATATAGGGACGTGTAAATATATATTATATATATGTTAGAATTTACTAAATTCTAACACTGTAGATTGATTAAGAGACCCCCTTCTGATTCCATCTACGGTGTTAGAATTTAGTAAAATGTACAAATTCATTGTCAAATTTGTAATTTTTTTCATTGCCGAAGTGACAACTAAAAATGACCAAATAAATGACCAATTGTTATGTGGTCATTTTTAATCTAGATATCCCGTGACCAAATTTGGTCATTTATCTTGGTTGTTTTTAGTTGGTTTTTATCCCGTGACCAAAAGTGGTCATTTATCTTGGTTGTTTTTAGTTGGTTTTTATCCCGTGACCAAAAGTGGTCATTTATCTTGGTCTTTTTTAGCTAACTCACTTAGATTTATCAATTTTGGTCATTTATCTCTTGAAAAAACCTATGGTGACCAAAAGTTTTGGTCTCCTGGTCACTAATCTCTCATTTTCCACTAGTGCTAAGACAATACTTGCCTAGAGTTAGATTGTAACACCCCTGTTTGGACCCCATGGTATTGAATTGTACATGATGTAAATATTGTATGGATTCATGGCAAGGAGCTCAAGGCCAAGGACCTTCCATTGATTGATGTTTTGTGTATAGGTGATCACGGTTGATGCCTATAGTTCAGTGTGCTGGTCAAGCATGGAGGATTTTGAATGTCATGTAAATTCACAATTTAATAATATACCACAGCTAGCTATGAACTGCAACGTGAAAGATATGGGGGCATGATTTCATAGAGGAAATGGAAGGGATATGTCCAGCAGATTCCAGGTGAGTGATTGCTGGTTCAATCCTCACAAAACCTAGTCAAATCAGTAGAGTAAACCTTCATTGATTCGTCGTCCAAGTCACACATGCAGATGCATGATGGAATAAATCCGTTTGGATAGAAATTTCACAACTGCTAGCTGATGTTCAAAAAATTTCTAGTTGAATCAGCGGGATCCTTATGGACCGTTGGATCTGTGTCCCCACTAGATCAATGGTGGACTCCAAACTTGATGAAGCAGATTACATTGGAATTTCATGCACATCAAAAGTTTGTTAAGTCGAGCTAGTTGAATCAGTGAAATAGGTGTGCATCATCGATCTGTTTGATGGTCGATCCCAACCATAGATCTGTTCAAACGTTACCTGTTCCTTAAACCATCTACCGTGCTTCGTCCCTGTGCTCGATCATTCAATTTTCTTACAGGAAGTTGCTTGAGTCAGTTAAGGCCTTGGGAAGAGCAAGGCATGGTAGTATATTTCATGACTAAACAAGCCTGCAGTTGCATAAGTTGTTTTCTTGCTTTTGAAGCAAGTAAAACCAAAAATTATGTTCCCAGTCTTTTAACCCGTTTGTCATCTCAACATTGTGGTCATTATATTCATTCTAGCATTCAGACCATTCGATCTGTCACACATTGTTCACTCTTTGGATTCATAGGGAAGGTATTTTTTAATGGTTGTGCAGTGTGGTTCACTGTTTGGAGTTGTTTAGTCCATCTACATTGTGTTCCAGAGTGGTCTACAGACTTGTTTCTCTGTGTTATAGAGTGAAGCCTACGTTGATGTGTTTTCCCTGTGGTTTGATGTGTTGTGCACCCTAGTTTGGGTATGAACTATATGGAATAATTAGGACTGGAAGAGACGTACAATTTTCTTGATAAACCTAGTGTGGAACCTCACAATAAGATAATAGTGGTTGGTGAATCTTCTCTACACATCTCGAAGAGCATTGGAAGGGAAGGTTTAGCACGAGGGACTTTGGAGCAGAGAAGGGGATACTTCCTTGTGTTGGGTGCATAGGAAACATGGATTCCAGGACAAATAGATCTTGTGAATGTGTTCTTAGATCTATGGATGAGCTCACTAGCTTAGGAGTTTTTCCTATCCACTGTCTTAGCAGCCTGATAAACCCAAAGATAAATTGGATTGACTGTGAATAGTGTGATCAACTCAATTGTACAATGGCTTGGTTGAGAAGCTTGATAAACCCAACTGGTAGTTGGATTGGTTGTGTCTTGTTATGCATCTTGGCCTTGTAAGCAATTATTGGCTAGACAACCTGATAAACCCAATGGTATCTTGGCTTGGATGAGTGAGCCTAATAAACCTAGCATGGTAATGGCTTGAATCTTGATAGTTGGATAAACCCATCTATTGGCTTGGATGGTCCTTATTGTCAATGTTGGCTTTACTTTGAATAGTATGATAAACCCAACTGTATGATGGCTTGGAGGAGTAATCCTGATAAAACCAACATTGTTTTTCTTGCAATCCTGCAACTTGATAAACCCAACTTGGTGTTGGATTGGCTAGACAGTCTGATAAACCCAACTAGAGGTTGGCTTGATTGTGTGTGTTTGATCTGGTTGTGTCTGAGTCTGATGTTCCCTAGTTCCTTGTGGAATCATGCCCAGATCAGGGGTGGCAGTGGTGTTGAGAGATTAAGGAACACACCGACCTATGGTTGGGTTTCCGCATCCCGGTATCCTCCCAGGGAAGGGTGGAAGAATGGCTGAAAGTTCTAAGGAAGAGTTTGACTTTTGATTTTTGAGGTTGAAAAGTCGAAAGTAAAAAATTGACAAAGTGGATAAAGTTCTAAGGAAAAATTTAACTTTCTAATTTCCAAAGCCCGAGGTCAGAAAGTAGAAGTCAAAAGTGCATAAAATGGATAAGGTCGAAGGTTAAGTTTTTGGATTCTCGAGTTCCACACTAGAGGGAGGAAAGGCAAAATGCAGAAGGTAGAAACGAGAATAAGGTTTTCGTCACTTCTAAGTCTTTTGACTTGTGAGTTCTGCACTAGAGGGAGGAAAGATAGAAGGAGAAACATGGCTGAGTAATTATTTTTAAATGATATGTTTTCGACTTCTGACTTCCGAAGGCAGGAGGAGGAAGGGCGAAAGGAGGTAGGCCGCTAAACGATTCCGTCGAAAATTTGTTTTCCAACTTCCGAGTTCTGAAGGAGGAAGGAAGAAGGGAGGAAGGTGGGAGGCAGAAGGTGAGGTGAATATTTCCATCACACATTGTGCTCCCGGTTCCTGAATTCCACACCGAAAAGGCTGAAAGGGGAGTGCGGAGGGAGGAGTGCGGAAAGAACAGGTTTAATGCGGAAATGGTGTTTCCGATCATAGAAGGGATCTATTGAGGGAAGAAGGAATGTTACAATGGTCTATAATCCTAAGAATGAAGTGTGTTTTAACATCCATTCCTTGTGTTTTGAGAGAGAACAAGGGTTCTTGAAGATTTTTTTAATTATGCCACATTATGGGGTATGGGGATGTTACATTATGGTATCAGAGCTTCGGGTTGCAGCGTTGGGCCTAAATGGGCTAGAATGAGTAATTGGCAGAGATAAGAACATCCTCTAATACCAACATTGTAGTACACTAAATTTTTCTATACACTACACTGTGGTATCAAAGCTAATGGTTGCAACATTGGGCCTGGATGGGCCAGGTGACAGTAAGTAAATGGTTTTAATTTTGAAATTGCTATGCAGCTAACAAATGATGTTGTTAACAGATTTTATAGAGTCATAGTGCATATTAAAAAAGTGGGTTTTTGGCTTAGCCATGAGAACCTACGACAGGTATGATGCTCAAAATCCCTATGAGCACGAGGAAGATGCTATGGAAGAAAACGTCCGAGTTGGAAATGATGATACAGAGTACAATGGAAGGAGATTTCAAGAGGCTCCACTAGATATTACAACCACCATGAGAAACCTTATTAAAGCTCAAGAAGAGCAGCATCAGTTGAATGCAACCATGTTGCAGAGTTTGTCAGACATTCAAAGAAGGATAAACTTAGAGCATCGGAAAGAAAATACAGAAGGAAGTAAAAGCAACGCTAGAAGAAGAAAGAGATATTCTAGTGGATCATCCGACTCTAAAGGATCCATTGGGAGTTCAAGCTCTTTATCTCATAGAGATAAGAGAAATAGGAACTATAGAAACAACTCATGGGACGATTTCAAAAAGGCAAGGCCACCTAAGTTTAATGGTGAGATAAATACTAGTCAAGAAGCTAAAGCTTGGCTTCTTGGGATGAAGAAATATTTCCAAGTCCAAAACTACTTAGGAAATATGAAGGCTAGGGTAGCCATCTTCAATTTGAATGGAAGAGCATATATATGGTGGGATAACCTCAGGAAGGCGAGGAAGATCAATGATAGAAAGATAGTTTGGAAGTAGTTCAAGAAGTATTTCAAGCAGAAATACCTCTCTGACAAGTACTATGATGACAAGATCAAAGAATTCCATGAGCTGAGATTGGGACAATAGACCATGGAAGAGTATGCAAACAACTTCTTGGAGATGTTGAGGTATGTCAGGTACATTAAGGATGATAAGGTAAAAATCCAATGTTTTTTGAGTGGGATACCTCAAGCATATAGAGGAATAATTGAATTTGATGAGACTAGAACTGTCAAAGAGGCTATCAAGAAGGCTAAGTATTTCTATGATCAGAACAAAGGAAAACATTATTACCATAAATATTGGAAGGATAAGAGAAATGATAATTCTGACCAAAGGAAAAAAGGTTTTAAACCCTCTCACTTCAGAAATCAACAGAAGCAGCCATCACAAGCTGTGACTAAGCCAGCTAGAGTGATGGGAGAAAATACAAGATATCCACAACAGAACATATAACCACTTCAATGCTGGAGATGTAGAGGACCCCACATGCGTAGGAATTGTCCACTTAAGGAGGGATATTGAAGGCCAACTTACAACATTCAAGAAGAAAAAAAAATGGGACAAGTAGCAAGGACTGTCCCTAGAATTTATGTAGCGTTAGAGGACCATCAAGAAGATCATTAGTCAACGATGACTGAAGTTGGAAGTAATATTGCTGAGCAATTTGTTTTTGTTTTGATTGACCCTGGCTCTACTCAGTTATATTACTCCTAGAGTAGTTGATATTTGTACATTTAATAAGTTAAAGCATAACAAATCATGGATAGTTCATCTCACCACTTGTACTAAGAGAAAGGTTAGTGAAGTGGTAGAAAAATGTCCATTGGTTATGGATGGATTGGTCACGTGTGTAGTTTTGAATGTTCTACCACTTGGTTCCTATGATGTTCTCATTGGAATGGATTGGTTGGAAGCACACATAGTAAAGCTTGACTTTTATAATAATACTTTTGAGTGCATAGATGAAGAAGGAAACTTAAGGGTTGTGAAAGAAATTTCTAAAGTGATCTCTGTTAGACAGATTTCAGCAATGCAACTGAAGAATTTATGTAGGAAAGGTTTCTAGTTGTATGCATCCCATGTGTTGGAGGTAGCAGAGAATGAAACTCCTAGGTTGGAGGACTTTGATGTGTTGCAAGAATTCAGCGATGTTTTTCCTGATAAAATTCCTCTAAAGAGGGACATTGATTTCACAATTGAACTTGTGTTAGGAGCGACACCAATGTCCAAGACACCCTATAGGATGAGCACACCATAAATGATAGAGTTAAAGATGCAACTGCAAGAGTTGTTGGAAAATAGGTATATCAAACTAAGTGTGTCCCTTTGGGGAGAACCAGTTCTATTTGTGAAAAATAAAGATGGTACACTCGGGTTGTGTATTGATTACAGACAATTGAACAAAGTCAATGTGAAGAATAAATACCCTTTTCCTAGAATTGATGGCCTCTTTGATCAAATGAGAGGAGCAAAGGTATTTTCCAAGGTTGAATTGAGGTTTGGTTACCATCATGTAAGAATCAAGGATGAAGATATTCATAAAAAAAACTTCATAGCAAGGTATGGACATTATAAGTTTTTAGTGGTACCATTTGGTCTCACAAAAGCCAGCTACATTTATGTGTCTCCTGAATAGTGTCTTTAGCAGGTATGTGGACAAGTTTGTTCTTGTCTTCCTGGATGACATTCTTATTTATTCTAATAATGAGGAAAAACATCAGGAACATTTGAGTCTGACATTGCAAATTCTAAGAGACCATAAGTTGTATGCCAAGTTGAGCAAATGTGATTTCTATAAAGATAGAATTCATTATTTGGGTCACATTATTTCATATGAAGGAATATTTGTGGAACTTGAAAAGATTGAAGCCATTATGAATTGGCCAACTACTAGAAATGTGACAAATGTAAGATATTTTATGGGACTTGAAAGATACTGTAGGAGATTCATTGAAGGATTATCCAAGGTTGCACATCCAATCACTTATTTGCAAAATAAGGGGATGAAGTTTGAATGAACATCAAGGTGTGAGGAAATATTCAAGCAGCTGAAGAATCTTCTCACAAGTGCACTCATTCTTAAAATTGGAGACCCGAAAAAGGACTTTGTGGTGTGTATTGATGCATCCAGTCAAGGACTTGGAGGAGCTCTTATGCAAGACAACCACGTGGTATGTTATGAGTGAAGAAAGTTGAAGGATCTTGAGAAGAACTATGCCACTCATGATTTAGAACTTGTATCCATAGTACATGCTCTCAAGATTTGGAGGAAATACTTAATGGGCAGGATATTTGAGTTAAGGACAAACCACTATGGTCTGAAATATTTTTTTGATCAACCAACTCTAAATTCTAGAAATTCTAGATGGCTAGAGTTTTTATGTGAGTTTGATTTTCGAATCAAACACATAAAAGGAAAAGAAAATAAAGTGGCTGATGCACTCAACAGGAAGGTGCATGAAATGCATGTCACATCTCTTAGTATCTTCCAATCAGATTTGAGACAATAGATTGCTAATCATGCTGCTGAAGGTGAAATGTATGTGTACGTAAAAGACAAATTGCAGCAGCAAAGTCTTGAGAAGAGTTACAATGGATATAAATTGGAAGAAGATGTACATCTTACATATAAGAACAAAATTTATATTCCAAATATAGTAGAGTTGAGGAGAATTGTTATGGATGAGATCCATCAAGCTCCCTATTCTGGTCACCCAAGATATTAGAAGACAATTGCTACAGCCAGAAAGCAGTATTTTTGGCCAGGAATGAAAAAGGACATGGCTGAATATATTTCAAGGTGCATGAAATGTTAGTAGGTGAAGGTTGAGCATCAACACCCAACATGTTTGTTGCAGCCTTTTCTATTTCCAGAATGGAAATGGGAATTTATTTCCATGGATTTTATTACAGGATTGCCAATGACTTGGAGACAACATGAATCCATCATGGTTTTGGTGGACAGGTTGACAAAGGAAGCCCATTTTATATTGGTTAAGTCCACACATAAGACTAATGAAATTGCAAAAATATTCATGAAGGATATTTTTAGATTGCATGGATTTCCTAAGGAAATATTTTTTGACCAAGATGCCAAGTTCACTTCCAATTTTTTGAAGGGGTTGTTTGTAGATTTTGGTACAAAGATGAACTTCAAAACTTCCTGCCATCCTCAGAATGATGGGAAAATAGAGAAAGAGAATAAGGTGCTGGAAGACATGCTTCACATGTATGTGCTGGAAAAACCAACCAAGTTGGAGGATTATTTACACTTGGTAGAATTTGCATATAACAATGGAAAATAAGCATCCTTGGGGATGAGTCCATATGAATCTTTGTATGGATCAAGAAGGTGTAGGACACCAGTGACATGGGATAATCCAGTGAATGGGATTGTGATTGGTGTAGAGTTGCTTAAGGAAATGGAGAAAGAGATTGCAAAGATCAGGTAGAATATGAAAGTAGCCCAAGACAAACAGAAGAGTTATGATGATAAGTATAGATTGCATAGAGAGTTCAATTTTGGGGATCATGTTTACCTCAGAGTGAGGGCAAGGAAGAATTACTTGAAGCTTGGAAGTTGTGCCAAGCTGTCACCTAGATATGGTGGACCGTTTGAAGTGCTTGAAATAATAGGGCCCAGTTGCATATAGAATTGCATTTCCTACTAGCACTAGAGATCATAATGTTTTTCATGTTTCTTGTCTTAAGAAGTATGTACATGACCCTAACCATGTGATAAATTGGGATGTGATTCAGGTGGAACCCAAGGGATAGTTTCAAACTGAGCCAATGTCCATCCTCGACAGGAACTTCACAATGCTCCGAAATCGAGCCATAGGACAAGTAAAGGTGCAATGGGAAAACTACGGTCCTTAAGAGGCTACGTGGGAGTTGTAGGATGCCATGTGATTGGCACATCCATTTTTGTTCAATTTTGCAGAGCATTGAGGTAGTGCTAGTGTAGCATTTTTGTTCAGTTTTGATAAGCACTGAGGACAGTGCTGTTGTAAGGGGGAGGGGAATGTAACACCCCAGTTTGGACCCCATGGTATTGAATTGTACATGATGTAAATATTGTATGGAATCATGGAAAGGAGCTCAAGGCCAAGGCCCTTCCATTGATTGATGTTTTGTGTATAGGTGATCAAGGTTGATTCCTATGGTTCATATTGCTGGTCAAGAACATAACATTTAGAATGCCATGTAAATGCACAATTTAATAATATACCACAACTTGTTATGCACTGCAACGTGAAAGAGACGGGGGCATGATTTCATAGAGGAAATGGAAGGGAGATGTCTAGCAGATTCCAGGTGAGTGATTGCAGGTTCAATCCTCACAAAACCCATTCTAATCAGTAGAGTAAACCTTCATTGATTTGTCATCCAAGTCACCCGGGCGGACGTGCAAAGGAATAAAACCTTTTGGATAGAAATTTCACACCCGCTAGTTGATGTTAAATAACTTGCTAGTTGAATTAGGGAAAAATTTGTGTATCGTTGGATTTGTGTCCCACTAGACCAACAATGGAATCCAAACTTGATGAAGAGGATTACATTGGAATTTCACGCACATCAAAAATTTGTTAAGTCCCACTAATTGAATCAGAAAAATCGTTGTGTGTCGTCGATCTATTTGATGGTCGATCCCAGCCATAGATCTGTTTAAAAGTTACATGTTCGTTAAAATGTCTACGTTGTTTCATCCCTATGCTCAATCATCCAATTTTCTTGCAGGAACTTTTTTGAGGTAGTTAATGCCTTGGGCAGAGCAAGGCATGTAATTCGATTCCATGACTAAACAAGCCTGCAGTTGTAGAAGCTGTGTTCATGCTTTTGAAGCAAGTAAAACCAGAAATTGCATGCCCAACCTGTTAATCTGGTTGTCATATGAATGTTGTGGTCATTCTTTTCATTCTACCAGTTAGACCATTCGATCACTCATGCATTTTTCACTCTCCGAAGTCACAGGGAAGGCCTATGTTAGTGGTTGTGAAGTGTGGTTCACTATTTGTAAGTGTTCATTCCATCTACATTAAGTTATAGAGTGGTCTGCAAACCCGTTTCTCTGTGTTCCGGAGTGAATCCTGTGTTGCTATTTTTTTCCTGTGGTTTGTTGTGTTTTGCACCCTGGTTTGGGTCTAAACTGTATGCTAGAATTAAGAGTGGAAGAGATGTATAATGTGCCTGATAAACTTAGTATGGAACCTCACAATAAGATAAGAGTGGCTGGTGAATCTTCTCTCAATATCCTAAAGAGCATTGGAAGGGAAGGTGTAGCCCAAGGGACCGTGGAGAAGAGAATGGGACTCTTCCTTGTGTCGGGTGTGTAGGAAATCTAGATGCCATGCCAGATAGATCTTGTGAAGGTGTCCTTAGCTCTGTGGATGAGCTCACTAGCTTAGCAATTCTTCCTGTCCACTTCCTTAGTAGCCTAATAAACCCAAAGATAGATTGGCTTGACTATGAATAGTATGGAAAACCCAATTGTACAGTGTCTTGGTCGAGCATCCTAATAAACCCAACTGGTAGTTGTCTTGGTTATGTCTTGTTTTGCATCATGTCCTTTTAAGCAATAATTGGCTAGACAACCTGATAAACCCAATAGTATGCTGGCTTGGATGAGTGAGCCCGATAAACCCAACATTGTAATGGCTTGATTGTGGAAAATCAGATAAACCCATATGTTGGTTTGGATGGTCCTTATTGTGAATGTTGGATTGACTATGAATAGTCTGATAAAACCAACTGTATGATAGATTGGCTGAGTAAGCCTGATAAATTTAGTATTGTTTGGCTTGTAAGGCTGTAACCTAATAAACCAAACTTGGTGTTGGCTTGGTTGGACAGTCTGATAAACCCAACTAGTGGTTGGCTTGACTGTTTGTTTGATCTGGCTATGTGTGAGTCTTATGTTCCATAGTTCCTTGTGGAATCATTCCCAGCTTG
Source organism: Pseudotsuga menziesii (assembly GCA_001517045.1). Lineage (NCBI taxonomy): Eukaryota > Viridiplantae > Streptophyta > Pinopsida > Pinales > Pinaceae > Pseudotsuga > Pseudotsuga menziesii. The sequence goes on along the minus strand of LPNX011136632.1, from coordinate 165,587 downwards.
GGGGTGGTAGTGGTGTTGAGAGATTAAGGAACACATTGGCCTATGGTTGGGTGGAATGTTGCAGCGACATAGCTATTTGCAGGATAGCTTCATCATCAAGATAAGTATTCTCTGTTATGTTATTTTTGCAATGTATTTTCTTATGAATTGTTATGTTCATGATGAATTCTTATGGATGATTTAAGTAGAATTTTACTTGTCAATATTTCCTACATTTGCATCTATAACTTCCTTGTATGTTTTATGATTTTTTCATAAGTCCATGGAGGCTAGAATCCTGTTACAGAGTTAGAATGCATATGACTTAGTGTTTCCACCATTTGAAATATGCTTGGGGAAGGTGGAAGGCGGAAATAAAAAAATAGCAGTTGAACAAGGCAGAATGTGGGTTTTCGCACCTCAAGATCCGGTTGTGGAAGGGCAGAAGCCGTGAAGTGAAAGAATGGACGAAATTTCTAAGGAAGAGTTGGACTTCTGATTTTTGAGGTCGAAAAGTCAGAAGTTGGAAATCGACAGAGTGGATAAAGTTCTAAGGTAAACGTTAAATTTCTTATTTCCGAAGCCTAATGTCAAAAAGTAGAAGTCAAAAGTGCATAAAAAGGCTAAGTTTGAAGGTTAAGTTTCCCAATTCCTGAGCTCCACACTAGAGGGCATAAAGGTAGAATGCAGAAGGTGGAAATGATGATAAGGTTCCTATCTCTTGTGAGTCTTCCGATTTTCGAGATCTGCTCTAGAGGGCAGAACGGAAGAAGGAGGAAGGTAGAACGTGGTTGAGTAATTATGTCGAAATTATATGCTTTTGACTTTTGAATTATGAAGGCGGGAGGGTGGAAGGAAGAAGGCGGTAGGATGTTAAATGATTCCGTTGAAAATTTGTTTTTACAACTTTCAAGTTTCGGAGGCGGAAGGCGGGACGCGGAATGTGAGGTGAATATTTCCATCACACATTGTTCTCTTGGTCACCGGATTTTGTAGTGGAAAGGTGGAAAGGGGAGTGCATAGGGAAGAGTATGGAAAGAACAGGTTCAGTCCAAAAATGGTGTTTCTAGTCGCAGAAGAGATCTGTGGAGGATGGAACGATTGTTACAATGGTCTCTAAGCCTGAGAATGAAGGTTGAAGTGTGTGTTAAAAGGCATGCCCTGTGTTTCGAGGGAGAACAAGGGTTCTTGAAGCAATTTTTTAACTTTTATGCATTATGGGGTATGGGGACGTTACATAGATACTTCAACAACATATGGAATTTGAAGAATTCAAAACACAATGATTAATTTAAATAGAAAGTAAAAATTGAAGACAAGTGTTGTGGAGTCAAATAATGTTGTAAAGGGAAATGTTGTGCAAGTGTATCTTGATCACTTTTAGTTATTATGGATGAATGTATTAGGGGGAAAGGTGATTCCTAATATAATGTGAGGTAAGTGGAATATGCCAATATTTTTACAAAGGTGGCTCCTCGAAAGAAATGTGGAATAGATGGAGTAACAGGGGTATTGTCACATGCCCCAATTTTCAAAACAATTTTATGTTTTTGAGGAACATTATGTTATATTTTATGTTAAAGTTTGTAATTAATGACCAAGTTGGGTCAAGGATAATTTAATGTATTGCAAAATATTTTATTAATAAATAAATGAAAGATGAGACAACAGCTTAGGAAAGTTGTTAAATGAGTGTTTACTGGTCACTTGGTGGAGGAGGTTGGGTTGAGAGCAGATTGACATGTGGCAGCATCCTCAAACTACTTCTAGTTGTTGCAGGTGGCAACATCCCTATTTTTGTGGTCATGATTCTCCAAGAAAGTGGAATAGGAGCAGGTGGCTCATTAAGTAAAAACTGACCCAAAATACCTAGACATGCTAATAAAACTTCCCATTGAAGACAGTTGAGGCAACTCATTCTGGATTTGTGATCATTCTGAGTGAATGAAGTGCACATGTTAATTCGATGGAGGGGACTAGCTGAAGTAAGTTTGAGGGGATAAGTGCTGAAGACCTGAACTAGTGCAGCTATTCTAAGCTGAGTTCATATTGTTGTAAGCATAACTGAGTTACTGTTGAACACTTAGTGGAGTTGCAGAGGATTTCAAGACTACATCTCTCACCCAGTACTTCTACCAGGGGACCTGGAGACAAGATTAGGGGTCCTGAGAATTGCAGTCCAGCTATTCTACAGGAGTTGGTTGGGAGGAAAAACCTCCTTAAGCTATTGTCACCTCATCTACACTTCCAGGTTTTGCTTAGTTCAGTTATTTAAATTATTCACTATATCTGGAAATTTTAAGAGATTTTCATTAATATAGTATATTTTTGTTTTATTTCTGTTAGGGATAAATAGGAGAATTATATATGCTGTGAAAATTAGTAACTAGCTAGATTAGGGTAAATTAGTAAAGAAATTTCTTAGTTAATTGATAGATAGGAAAAATTACCTAAACTGTATTTTTCCACACCTTTTGCAAGGAAGTACTCTAGTACAGTAGGTTTATTTATTTTCAAATAAGTAGGTTCAATAAAATATGAATGCAGATGGAAATTGTTACTTTCTACAGGACTTTGTGTAAATTATTTATAGAACTTCAGTTGTATTTGTGTTATTTGCTGAAAGTATTTAAATAAACTAAATAAAGATAGAAGAACAAGCCTAAGTAATACACAGTAGTAGATGTAATATTTTATACAGTAAAACTAGCAAAGTTACATATTATAAACCTATTATGTAATCCTAAATAGATAATATAGAAACCATAAATTATCTAAACTAGGTTTAACTTAGTAAAACAGTAAATTAGGTTAAATAAATGCTCAGTTAGCTTACTTATGTGAAAATATAAACTAGGTTTACTAAAACAACATTACTAACTCTGTAACTTTAAATAAGATTTAAGGTTTATAAAAGAATTGTTCTTTTATAACCAAATAAAATCATAAATTATAATTATAAAAAATCTAGCAGTAAAATCCAAAAAGTGCAGAAGATAGGTAATTTTGTTCACTAATATCTTTTCTTTGTTCTATCTTCTAAATTCATTTTTTCATTAATAATAATGCTTTTATCAAAGAATTTCACTACCAATTTCCCTCAAATCATAATTCATCTGGAAGAAAACAAATTTAACTAATAATCCACTTAACCTAATTCCTCAAAGGTATTTAATAATAAACATAGCTAGCATAAAAAAATAATATACAAATATTAACCAAACAAAGATACTATTAATTCAACTTTAAGCTGTAATATTTCTTATAAATATTAAAAACAAAAATGGACAAACTAAGTCTCGGCTCACCGCCTTTACATTATTAGTCAAAGCTTAAAATCTTGCATAAAATTATCTATACGTAAATAGAGTTCACAAAAAAGAAAACAACCATTTGTTTCAGCTAGGAAAGCCCTTTTCCAAAAAATGAGAAGTGCTATAAGAACAACCATTAAGTTTTTTTTTAAACCCTAAAAATACGCATCTAATGACCCAATGGCCTGACAGTAAGAGTCACGGCTTAAATCCATTTCCAAACAATACTTTTATAAGTTAATCATGGCTGAAAAGGCTCGAAAAAACTAATTCTTTAAGGCTCGGCTGAGAGAGCCCGATTCATCCGTTACAAAACAAACACTAGGGATTTTTAATAAAAATAAAAACAAAAGAATAAACAGTGTATCTAAAAGCCACGGTCGAACCAGAACCATCTTTCACGCGACAGGATTCTCCTAAAAACACCATACAACTCTTGCAAGAGTACCTCAGGTGAAACCGAGGCTTACCGGTTTGAATTCCTTCACTAAAGCTCTGTTGATGGAGTTTAATAAAAATCAAGTCACCGTTGAAGAACCTACACAATTAAATCCCGTATATTAAAAAATTATAAATCATAAATTAATGGAGTAAAACTTTACAGAATAACTTAAAACAATTTCTTTACTTACCCTGGAGAATGGCGCAGCTATCTGGAAGCTGCGAGCTAACCCTAGCTTCCTCATTTCATCCACAAGATGAAATGGAGCTCTGCCTAAAATAAAATGTAGATTACAGTGTTCGGAGGTGAAGTTCCAGGCCACGACGATAACCCACGGGAGGAAGCAAATAGTAAAACAAAGTATCTAAGTCACTTTTCCAAAAAACCTTTCACACCGGTTATAGTCATAAACACTCACAGAGTACCAAAAATCACTCAGAAAAACAATGGTGATTATAGCCCAACCTTCAACACTCTTTACTGACAGTCAAAACCACCTCACGATAGTAGTAAGCTTCTCACTCATTCCTTATACACCAACTCGTTATGGCTCAGGAAGGTCTGCATGCAAAGGAGTGGAGGTTTGACAACAAGCCTGGTGGCCAAGAGCTCACAGCTCGACCACTCCATTGTAGAAACAAACATAATGCAATTTTTAGGGTTAATACATGCCTTTTACGTTGCCTCCAAGTCAACTGACCCTAAGCTTCGACCACCAACCACGTGTCCTCCGAAATTATTTGCAATTATGGGTTTACAAGCTATAGTTTTGAAAGTCTCGATTCTTTTTAACTTGCACAATCATTTGTTCACAAGTCAAAAACCTTATAATATCATTGCATAAGTATTATGATCCTCATGGATTTCTTGTTTCACTAATCAAATACTTTGTGTTAAAGATATTTTTAATTACACTAGGGTTATATGCATAACTTTAAAATATCTATGTTCTCCTTAGTATTAAATAATGTTTACATTTGATAATAGTAAGACACCAACAATGGAGGTGAACTAACCTTCCATAGAAGTACATAACCATATAGATCTTTAAGATAGGTATTAGACTAAGCATAGTTTTTAAACTTCAAATATATGCTTTACCCACAAAAACTCATATAAAAAGATATTTTTGACACAAATAAATCAAATATAAATACTTGATTAAGGAGAATCACTAACATAGAATGTTTAAAGTTTAGAAATATCTCAAACAAATATAAACAATACTTTTACCAAACACTGATGATAAATATGTAGTTTTGGTCACAATTATGTTTAACATATCTTCTAGTTTGTAGACTTCTTAGGCCACTATTCTCTTAATGATAGAAGTAGATCTTTCCTTATTATACAACATCTCAAAATGGAATACAAGTCTATAACTGAAAATACAAGAAGGAAGATTAATGGAACAAGTATTGTGACAGTAAGCATAACTGCACTAAACCCTCTCTTTTACAATAGTGTTATTACTAACATTTATGCAGTTTTCTAACAATAGAAATACCAATAATACTTTTTACGGGGTCAAGCTGCAAAACAAACAATTTAACTAGCATTTTATCCTATGCTAGTTGAGTGTTATTCTCGATCTAGAAATTTACTGGTAACAAACTACTTACCTGTTTAGAACCTGTAAAAGAAGCATCACTTCACTACATTAGCTGTAAGCTAAGTAAGCCCCGATCTCATCTAAGATTCTTTCATACTTGACAGAAGACAATAATAACAAACTTAGCAACATATTTAGATGTAGTTTCTTTTCCTTCCCTTCTAAAACATAAACTGTTGAGTTTAACATCCCTAACATAGTAGTTCAAAATAAACAAATAAATTACATAGAAATAAAGAAATACAATGCTCATTCTAATTACTACTGTTGAGTAACTGCTAGCAGTTATTAGTTCATAGGCAGTGACATCCTTCAACATTTTATGTTACATGAAAAATTTTAATTTTTTTATGAATTTTTGGGTTATTACAGGTGTGTCCAATAATACACCAAACGAGTGTGTATCCTGATAGGGCCTCATGGTCACTTTTTAGGTGTTCCCCCTTTCTCCAATGAATCTGTCCATAAATGAAAAACTTTGTATACAATGAATTTCTGTATGTTTTCAAGGAATTGAGTTTATTAATGCTGATTTTTATTAGATTTGAAACTTATTTGAATGCAACAAACCCTGCTTTTGGATATCCCAAATCTCATGGAAACCTGCGATGGATAGAGAAAACATGGAAGTTTGTGCAAAATGTTTGTTCCAGTTTGAAATTGTGAAAGCTAAAAGGTAAAACATGTTACTAATTACTACAACCAAGAGTCTCCTTCCCCTTTCGGTACTTTGGGAGAGGAAGGATGGGTTAGTGTTCGTTACTTTTTTACAAATAAAATAAATCTATAAAAGAAAAAAGTTTAATTAAAGAAAAAAAGGAACTAATCTAGATTTAGCAAGTAAAATAATGATGCAAAGAAAAAAAATAAAACCATTAAGTAGGAGACACAAATCCCCCTAGGGGGGATGGGCTACATATGCTTAGAAAGACCAATTTCTTTTCTTTGAATACTTATTTTTTACAAATTTTGAGTTGGATGGCTTTGGTCCTTATAGATTTTGGATCCAATGGCTTACAAGGTTTTGTGAATAAGAAAAGATAAAAAATGGTGCTTCGGGAGGTGTTTCAATAGATTGGATCTCTTATTTTTTGGCAGCACTTCCCCTTGTCCTAGAGAGAAAATTGAAAAACAAACCACCTAAAATGCACCAAATGTGTCAAATAAAACATCAAGATTATAAAAATATTAAGTACTACAATATTGGAAATATGCCCAAGTACTTATTAAAAACTAGATCTACTTTTTGACGACCCAGTTTGTAGATTGTTGGATAAAACTACAAGGAAATCAATAGAAGGACAAATTCCAACCAAAAAGGATTCAAATAAATCCCATGCAGAGACAATCCTATCCCCGAGTTATTTAGGATGACTAAGTCCTATGGATATAAGGCATCCACTGGGACAAGGGTTTGTTACATCAATAAGATCTACTCTTGAGGAAAGATCCAAAGTAAAAATTTCTTAAACTATCTACTTAAGAAAACTTAAACAGGGTGAAACGTGGACTTAAATTTGGACAATTGCAAAATAGAAAAGGAAATAGGAATTAATTACTCAACATAAATACATGAAAATTAAGATTAATCACTTTCACCAACATTAAACAAATCTCATACAAAACATTGCAAAGGTTTATCTAAAGGTAACATATGCACAATATATCCAAGAGGCAATACTAATTAACAAATTAGCACACGAGATCAAAATGAACCATCAAATGTGAAATATTTCATGCAGGTCAAACAAAGACATTTGTTTAACATATATTCACCATGTCAATTGTGTAATTAAAAATCAATACATAGATCGACACATTAATAGATACAACCGATAATTAGCATGCCATAAAGATGGAAGAATGACTGTAATTCATTAAAAACATTTCAATGAACAACCACGAAACAATGCATAATTACTGCAATTTTATTGACTTGAAAAAAATTACAAGATACCAAAAATCACAAACTTTCCTGTTATATGACTTGGCAGCCTCTTCTCCAATATACTTCTAGGGTTAATCTCCAAAAAATCCCCCCCTCTACTTGGGAAAACCTTCCCTTTAAATAATATTACAAATTTTACAAAAAATGAAAATTCCCAAGATGTGGGATTGAAAAATAAAACAGTTTAAGGTTTTCCAATGGTGGAACTCCACTTGGAATCTAAGTCCATCAAATAGTCGACATCCTGATACTTTGCATGTTCAAGGTGGACTTCCTCTCTTAAGATATGGGAGGGGATCTCTCTCTTTTTTACTTTCTTCCATTACGCAAGGTACACATGGATCCTGAGCATTGTAGCATTAGGTATCTCGATCCATATGGAGATCTCGTGCAAAGTGAGATGGCTTATCTCTTGAATTTGTTGCTTGGTTGCAGCAAAATTCTGTTCCATATCCTATAATTTGAGCCTGGGGGAGGGCACCTAATCAATCGGATCTAACAAATGAAAATCCCAAAAATTGAGCAAAACCTCAACGTCTGACCATCTACATTTTCATACTGCTTGTCCATAGTTGATGATGGAGTCCATTGCATCACAAATGCTTTCCTAGGTCTCGATTGTAACTTTGGTTTTTTTGGCCCAAAGTTTATCCATTACTAGCAAATCCCATGGTTTGTATTTAATGCATTTTTTCTAGTCTAGTACATCTTCAAATGCTTTGATCACTGCTATTCTTCGAGCATGATGATCCTGCATGATATTAGCTTGTCTTTCAAATGAACTAAATAATTATTTCATTTCATCTAACCCTATATACAAACTGGAAATGGATTGACAGAATTGGTCATGAACTCTGCAAGCTAACTGTTTGAATTCTTCAACTGTTAATATGGAAAATGATGAAGTGGTTGAAGCTAGTTGTGATTCATTAAGATGTTTCTCAAGGGTAGCAACCTGATTAGCTTGTTGATGGTTAATAAAATTTGAATTCTCAATCTAATGCTTGAGATAGTCATTCTCCTTCTATGTTTTTTTCTGTATGAGGAGTCAAATTTCTTCTTCATGACCTGCCTCAATTGCCAGCAAATCTTGTTTGATTTTCTATAGTTCTTGTTCTTCATTCAACAGATCTATATTCAGTTGTGAAATTGAATCATAATTTGCACCTGCAAAAGCCCTATGGTTTTTGTTCTTTCTAATGCCCCTTGTTTGATGCCATGGAGTTTGTATTCCTGATAACTTGATTTAGGGAAGGCATATGTTTAACTAAGCCTTCCCTTGTCCTCTTTGTTCCTTTTTCATTATTTATTTATCCTTTTTTCTCCAAAATTATTTCCCAAAGGAGACCACAACATCTTCTTCAAAACCATCCATCCCTTCAGAAGCTGAGACGGTTTCTGGTTGGGAGGTGACCAAGGGATAAAATTGTGATTGGGAAACCAAGATTGCCATACTAATAGGTGAAATAATCATGGGGGGAGTGGGAAAAATAGATACAAGGAATGTAAAAGAAGTAAGGACATGAGTTTTGGTTTGGGGGAAAAAACTTGTAGAGATGGAGGGGATCTCTACTTGTGAAAATTTGATATGCGAGGATGTAGGGGTAGTAGAAGGTGAATGGGAAGTGAATGAAATAGGTGTAGAGGAAGGGTAAGTTGGACCGAGGAAATATACTAATTCCAATGGGTCTGTAGAGGTATCCTCAAGAATTGGTTTTAAATTCAACTCAGAAAAAATAGGTTGAGGAAATAAATAATTAAAAATTCCTTGAGACAATTGTGGATCAGGAATTGAGGATGTGAGAGAGGTGAGAATATTCATAGAGAATGTGGGAGGCCCAACATATTCTTCTACGTCTCTATTAATTTCATGCACTTCAACTTCAGGGTGGGGTGGAAGTTAAACCTATTGAACTGGAGGGATCTGCATAGGCACATGTTCTTGCAAAGAAAGTTGAGCCCATTGTGCTGGATGTTCTTCCCTGGGAACTTACTGAGGTATGTCCTCAATTTGAGAAACTAGTGATTCTGATACCTGTTCCTGTTGGGGAACAAGTTGAGTCCTCTGTTTCTTGGGATGAGCTTTATCCTCTTCTATGTGGGTCTGGAGTTGAGAACTGAGGTTAACCATATTATTCTTAAATTCTTTCCCTTTGTGCAGGGCTTCCAATATTTGTGAGGAGTGGGTGTCTTGGGGGCTTCCATGACATCTTTTCCCTTCCCTTTGGACTAAGAGGCTGAGGAAAAGGAGGAGCTTGTTGTTTCCTGCTCTCTTGATTCTTTCTCTATATTTCCCCTTTGAATTATTTTTGCTGCATCCAACTTTAGTTTCCTGAAGTGGAAGGTGGATTGCTTCAAGTCTTTCTGATATTTGAATACATGATCCTTCACTTCTAGATCAATGATTTTATTCAAGGCTTCCTTAAAGTTTACAACTTCCCTATACATAGAGTCATTTGGAAGTTCTTTATGTGCATATTGAAATTTAGCTCGCTCACGAGAAAAGAGGCTATCTAGATAGGCCTTAGGATCATGCATTCTTTTGGGGGCTTCTCCTAGGTTCATAGTTGAAGTATCTTTACCCAGCAGGGCTACATGGGTAGAATTCTGTAGGACCAGAGAATATAAAGTCAATGGAAACTTAGGGAAACCCTTCTTTTTGTGCTCTTCCAAATTGTAGAAGGCACCATCAATGACCGTATGAAAGGCGATTTCTTGCAATACCATGCCATCTAGAACTATTCTCGGTAGAAAATGTATTGTATTGCTTCCACAAATTCTTATGTAGGACAAATATTCCCCAACATACCAATCTCATGTAATGAAATTAATGTTATGGTCCTTTCTGAAAATGCTGGAGCGTCGTCCTTAAAGATCCTGTGATACCTAGACTGTCACATGCCCCATTTTTTGCAAAAACAATATTATCTTATTTGATTTTATTTGAGGACAATATGTTAAATTTTATGCTAAGTTGTAATTGATGACTCAGCAGAGTCAAGGATATTTAATGTAATTCTGAATATTTTAATTATCAATAAATAAAGGTGGAGACAACAACTTAGGAGAGCTATTAAAAGAGTGTTTACTGGTCAAATTGGTAGAGGAGACTGGGTGGAGAGCAAATAGACATGTGGCAGCATCCTCAAACCACTTCCAACTGTTGTAGGTGGAAACCTCCCTACATTTGGGGTCATGATCCCCCAAGAAAGTGGGATCAGAGAAGGTTGTTCAATTAATGATAACCGACCCAAAAGACCTAGGCAATCTTTATAAAAATACCCATTGAAGAGAGCTGAGGCTGCTCATTCTAGAGAAGTAATCATTCAAGTGAATGTACTTCAGAGAAATTCAATGGAAGGGAATTGTGGAAAGAGTTTGAGGGGATAACTGCTAAGTGATATAGTGTAGCTTTTCAGCTGAAGGATCTTACTGCTGAGTGCAGAGTGTTTATTGAGTCATTGGACTAGTCTATTGTTTGCATGCTCCACCAGTTCTTAGCCAAGAAGACCAGGAACAGTCTCGAGGGTCCTAAGGAAGCGTTGTTTGAGCGCTCTCCAGGAGTTGGTAGGAAGGAACGGCCTCCTAATGTTGTTGTTGTCTATCCTAATCAGGTTCTACATTTTTTTGTTTTACTGCATTAGATAGTTAAATCTGAATTTGACTGTTAAATGAATGTTAAATATTTAGTTGTAAAGTGTTAGAGTTAGAAATATTTTAGATTATTGAAGAAGTGAATCTGAAATAGATGGAAAATAATTCTAATCTATTTTTTTCCACACCTGGAAGGACCAGGCCGTACTCTAGCACAGATAGAGTATTTAGAGTAGATGAGAAAATGTTAAGAGATGGAGTAGAATATATGTGGTTCTGCATTTCATAATAGCAGAGTGATTTATTTCAGTATGTAGGTATTATTAAAAAAAACAATAATCTAGTTATCTATGTTTATTGTTTTACAAGTTTATTTAGGTAAATATACTGGAAAAGAAATAGCATTAATCTAGTATAGATAGAAGGATTATTATGTTAAGAAAATACCCTAGTAGATAAGATGTTGTGTTTACATACAATAGATTATTTTCTTTTATATTCAAGTTAAAATAGGCTGGAGTTTAAACTATGTTATGTTATAAATATATTCCTTTGTGTTTATTTTATAACTATTTGCAAATGCAGTAGAAGAAACACAATCAAGCTACTTTATTACATTCAGTTAAATAAAGAAATAAACTACAAATACTTAGTTTTATTTCCTAATATTATCAACTAAACTAAGTTTAACAAATACCATAAAACAAGTAGAGATACATTACAGTATTTAAAATATGAAGAAAAAACTAAACTAAGTTACCGAATCTAGGTGTTTACTTTTCAAAGAACTCTGAGTAATTTCAACCTGTTAACTTAAGTGAATAAAACAAAAGAATATGACAATAACTAGTATATAAATAAATATCGATCTAAGTACAAAACTATTTTATATTTAGTAAATAGGTTATACCTGTAAATGTATTCTATAGGGTCGAAACCCTAAACTAAAATTATTATTACAATTAAAAATAATTAAGCTAAAATCCATTATTTTGGATCATTACATCAATAAGCAGTTAAATTATTAAAGACTGGTTACAGTCATTATAACAAATAAATAAATAGATATAATTCAAGAAATCTTAATATACACTGGTAATAATATTAACTTAAAACAATATTTTTACCTATTTAAATAAATTAAAAGAATTATTTAAACAAGGGTTGTATTCAGGAAAACCCTAGCTTGTATTCTTGAGCAAACAAGCAGAATTTATAAATTACATCATGACTGAGTGACAGTCCCAAAATATTAACAATAATCTATTACAAAAATATATTAAATAGTAAATTCTTTATTCACAGTTGAATAGGGTAAAACCCTAAGTACACAGAGTCACAAAAATAGCATTACTGCAAGCGAGTCAGAGCTCGAAGGAAATCTTAAAAAGAAAAACTATTGTATTGCATTGACAGGATGTAAGGCTAGACATTTATACTAGATACAACACCCAGTCACATCCAGGACTAACCATCGACGAATCGAGGGTTGTAAATAGAATAGAACCCAATAATATTTAAAAGGAAACTGCATAGCTAAAGATGAAGCTGGACAAGCTTCCAAGCTCAGGGTTTCCATCGACAACCCTGTTACAAGCAGGGAAAGAACCCAAACAATGAACGCAGGGATTACCGAATTAGAGCCATGACATTCAAAGACAACCATCTTTGTACTCTTCATGATTTGCAAGTGGAGTCTCAAGTTCCTGCAAAGTAAACACAATATTACGTTAAATTTCAAAAAATAAAAACTCTTCTATAAAAATAAACCTAACTGCAAACCTTTATTACTATGATCTTTCTATTTTGGATTGAAAACTAAATATTACCTTAATAAGGAGAACGAATAGTCTAAAAGCGAGACTGTCACCAACAGCAAGCGTGCACACAAATCTCCGAACCCTACGACAACGAAGGAGCACAACCAACAGCAACAAAGCGACAACTTCGCACAAGCAGTGACAGGACACAAAAAAGGAAATATGGAGTATAGGAAGGCTGCAAGCCAAGTGCAAACAAAAACAACAAACTCTTGCAAAGTAAAAACCCATAGTTACAAAGAAATGGCAACAAGACCGAACATCGAAGGCTACAACAACATTAAAACTCTAGCATTGCAGCAAGGTAGAACAAAGAGAACACTCATGGCCGCCATGAGACCTTGCAGAACAGCTCGAAGGCCAACGTGAACATCAGAGGGAAATGACAGAGCGTTTAGGGTTACAAGTTTTATAAACTACCAATACTTGGCCAGGAGGTGACCATGTGCCCTTAAGAAAATCAAACCATGCATGCATCGACTCAATAGTTCACATGCGTTCCAATAATTCCAATTATTTACACAATGATTTAATATCAAACTTGGCATAAACTTTGATATATGCTCATATACATCCCATCGCTAATCATAATCAATTATATCGTAATGTTGATAGCATGAATTGGGCGTTTGTTAAACCATATTTTATCAACGTTGACCTTAGCAAAGTATAGTAACCATTTGATATATGGAAAATCCAAGTTGAATTGTTTAGAACCTTCGAACTAACTATAGATTTCTATGTTTATAAACATTGTGGTTTATGCATGTTTATAACCCTTTTAAAATCAACAATTCAAATGGTAATAAAATTATAAAGTTGGATAGCATAGTAAAAGAATATATTCATAAATTCTTTTACAAAGTTCAAATTTGGTTTAGACTTGCATAGACACTAGTTGCTTGTCAACTAGTCAATTGCTAGTAATTTACCATGATTATTTATGGGTAAAATAATATTGTGTTTATACAAGATAACTGGAACTTAGCATAGGATAAATGTTGATCATTATAGAAATATCTACCTTGAAAGTTGTTATAGACAGTAACTTATGTTAGAATAATCAACCCATAGTTAGCTACCTTAGACATTAATTAATCCATTTTTGTCTTATTTTCCCAGTTTCCAATATTCCACTCTATGCAAGTTGTCTTCCATATGTCCTAGAAGTCAAACTTGCTAAAACTGAGTCATGGAGCATTTAGGAAACCTCTTGGAATCCATATTTATCATATCTACTTTATTCCAGTTCCTCCCTAGCGCATGTCTCCTTTTTCTGCTTTATTTCCTGCTTTACTGAGTTTTATGGCAAAAGGGAAAGTAAGACTAGGTGCAGTTGACTTATTTTTTGCCCTCATCATCCTCCATTCTTTTATCCTAATAAAAGCATGTATGAGTTGTCTTTCCATCACCTATTAGCTTGCCTACTTGACTTTGCCAATTCGTGAGCTCCTAGGCAGATTTGGAAACTGCTTTATGCACTTATGGGGGATTTGACTAGATTTAGTAAGCCTGCTTTTGACTATTTTGAATGGAATCCTTATGCATTCTAATATCTCATGTAATTAATTATTGCAGCAGCCTATGAATTCATATGGTTGGCTATTGTACACTTATTCAATACAGATTAGTCTTATGCTCCAATTTCAGTCTCCTTTGTGTGTAAATTTGCATGTTTGATTAGTAATTTTGTGAGTGCAATTGATCTATCACCTGGGTTCAATTTCCACATGGTATCAGAGCCTTTGTAGATTGATTTATTTCCTTCCATGTTGCTATTGCAGGTTCGACATCTTGACTGGGTGCTATTCTGCTGACTGAAGGGACAATTTCTGAGTTATGGATCAATCTCAGAAGATCATCTTGACTCCATTTAATTTCTTTGAATGGAAAGTAGAGATGGAGATACTGTTGAGAGCGAAAGGTCTCTACAGGGTGACTATGGCAACTGAAGCAGAGCTCAATGTAGATGTAGAGAAAATTAAATGGCATAATAGGAGGGATGAGGCTTATGGTCTCTTGTGTCAGCATATCCAGAGACCTCCTCTTCCATCTTGATGGATTGACATCACCAAATGAAGTATGGGAGAAGCTTGTAGAGATTTTTGGTAAGACAGATGAGATGAGAGGACATCAAATTGAGAATGAATTGATCTCCTTGAGTCCCAGCAGCTTTGAATCCCTGCAACTCTACTTTTCCAAGTTTAAAGCCCTTGTTTTGCAGCTAAAACAGTGTGGAATTGAAAAGAAGGAGGAGAAACTAGTTTTGGACATACTCTCAAAGCTTGGCCCTGACTATTCAGTGTTTGTTTCAACCTTCCATGCCACCAAGTTGACATGTCGAGCCTAGAAGATGCCTCACAAAAGAATAAGATAAACTAGTGATGATGGGCACCATCAAACCTTCCAAAGACCAAGCTCTGGTTGCTGGAGATTTGAGGGTGGTTTCAAAAGGAAAGAAGAAAGCTAAGAAGCCACCTGAGCAGAAGAGAGACAAGAACAAGTCTCAGGAGGATCCCCAAGGCTCCAAGAAGAAATTCCAGAAGAAGAAGAACAAAGGAGAAATGAGCAAGTGTGCATACTACAGTAAGGGCTTTCATCCTAAAAGCTTTTGCATGAAGAAGCAAATTGACATGCTGACCCAACTCCTGGAGAAGAATAACATCTCCCTTACTGATAGCTCAAAGAAGAGGGAAGGAGGATCAAATTCAGAAGACAAAGAGAGAGTTCATGCATTGGTTGCTGGCACATCAAGCTCACCTAGCTTCATCATAGACTCTGGAGCTTTAAGACATATGGTTTCAACCAAGGAGGCATTCTCCTCTATTGACATGTCGAAAGGTCCACCAATAGTGCTGGGATATGACTCTCTCACTAACATTTTGGGTAAAGGAAGGATTGATCTTGACCATGGTAAGTTCAACAATGTATTGTATGTTCCAGGTCTTGCCTCTAACCTCTTGTCAGTGTATCAGATGACCCACACAGGTTCTCCAAAGAAGGTTATATTCTCCCCTGATGATGTTGAGATCATGGAGATCTCAAGTGGTAAAGTCATTGCAAAAGGAGTTGTAGATCACACTTCGAAGGTATACTGGTTTTCACATTTTCTACCCTACTCAAACCCCTCTGCTCTTCTGATTCATGCTAATGAGGAAATTAATATTTGGCATGAAATATTTGGCCATATTAACTATAAGTATCTTTCTGATGGTCATAGGGTTACCAAAGATTAATTTTTCCAAGGGAATCTGTCAAGGTTGTGTCCTGGGAAAACACCCAGAACATAAATTTGAGAGAGCTAGTCATGAGAGAACCTCTGCACCTCTTGAGTTGATCCACAGTGATGTTGTTAGTCCATTCCCTCATATTTCAATGAATTAGGCCAAATATGCATTAACTTTCATAGATGACTTTTCCAGGTACTGTTGGGTTTACTTCCTGAAACATAAGTCTAAAGTTTTTGGCCTCTTCAAAGTCTTTAAGGCTTTGGTTGAATACCAGTATGGGAGGAAACTCAAGATCCTCAGATCTGAAAATGGTGGTGAGTATGTCAAGTCTAAGTTCATTCAATATTTTGAATATGTAGGTATTCAGATGCAACATTCAGTCCCTTACATACCACAGCAAAATGGTGTTGCTGAGCGAAAGAACAGATCACTGAAAGAGATGGCAACCTGTATGTTGGAGGCTAAGACTTTGCCACCAAAGTTTTGGGCCGAAGCTATAAACTATGCATCCTATATTTAGAATAGGGTTCCTCATAAACAACTTGATGGTATGACTCCTTTCAAAGCATGGAGTGGGCACAAGCCAGATGTGACCCATTTCAGGATTTTTGGCTCAAGGGCTTGGGCTAGAATTCCAACAGAAAAGAGGAAGGCTTTGCAGCCCCAAAGCCCAGAGTGTCTATTTGTTGGGTAATTTGAAGATTCAAAAGGGTACAAGCTGATCAATTTGAGCACAAACAAAGCCTTCATTGAAAGGAGTGTTCAGTTCCAAGAAGAGCCTTTAGCAGCAGTTGAAGTTGGAGAGTCTTCTTCACCACCAGAACCATTGAATGTAAGTGAAGAGACAAATTAGTTTGCTGATTCTGATATGTATGATAATGATGGTTTAATTTCAGATCCTAACAGTCCTACAAGACCAAAATGGGAAACAAATACCAGTCATGCAGCTAGGGAACTAGCTGGAAATCCTAGTGATCCTAGGAGGACTAGATCTCAATTTGAGAGTGCCCTAAGCATGAAAGACCATTTGTTTGCAGAGAAATGATATATGATGGTTGAATCAGACCCACAGACATATCAAGATGCAGCACATGATCCAATATTGCAAGCAGCCATGAAATAAGAATTCAGCTCACTCTAGAACAACAACACTTGGGAGCTGGTTGATCTTCCCCCAGGGAGGAAGCTAGTTCAATGTAAGTGGGTTTTCAAAACTAAGTTTGTTGCTGATGGTTCACATTTGAAATATAAGGCAATATTTGTAGCCAAGGGCTACTCACAGGTACATGGTATTGACTACAATGAGACCTTTGAACCAGTGGCAAAGATGGACTCCATCAGGCTAGCCTTAGCCATTGCAGCTTCGAAGCAGTGGGAGGTACATCACATGGATGTGAAGTGTGATTTTATGAATGGATATATTACTGAAGATATTTACATGCATTAGCCTCAATGGTTTGTTACTAATCCATATTTTGTGTGCAAGCTAAAGAAATCATTGTATGGGCTTAAGCAAGCCCCCAAGGCTTGGTATGCCAAGATTGATGGCTTTTTGTTGTCATTGAGTTTTGTTCGATGCAAGTCTGATCCAAATGTTTATTTGAAGCTGATTCATGGTTCTTTGATGATTATTTTCTTGTATGTGGATGACCTTCTGATTATAGGAAGCTCAAAGAAAGAAATTGCCTCCTTGAAGGATGCAATGAACCATGCATTTTCTATGACTGATTTGGGGTTGTTGGGCCAATTTTTGGGTCGCAAAATTGCTCAATCCCAACATGGAATAAAATTACATCAGTCTAAGTATGCTTTGGATTTGCTGAACAAGTTCAACATGAAATATTGCAAGCCAAGCAAGACTCCCTTCCTTTCAGGAGTTAATCTTGAAGAAGCAGGTTCTTCTCCTATGGTAGATAGTACACTGTATAGACAACTGATTGGGTGCTTGTTGTACCTTACACACACTCAAATTGATATTTTTTATGTAGTAAGTGTGGCTTCAAGATACATGGATCAGCCTCATGAGATCCATTGGAGAGCAGCCAAAAGGATTCTTAACTTTGTTCAGGGAACAAGAACTCATGGGATTTTCTACAAAGCTAAATATGATCTTGATTTGATTGGGTTTACTGACAGTGATTGGGAAGGTGACAAAACAGATCGAAAGTCAGCATCAGGATATGTTTTCATGCTTGCTGAAGGACCAATCATCTGGTCAAGCAAGAAACAGAGTGTCATTGCACTCTCATCTACAGAAGCATAGTATAGAGGAGTTGTAAATGCAACAACTCAATGTATATGGTTGCAGGGGTTACTTGGCGAGTGTGGCTTCGAATCAGAGTTCTTAACTATTATCTATTGTGATAATCAGAGCACCATTCAAATTTGCAATGATCCAGGTCAGAGACATAGAACCAAACAAATTGAGATCCATATGCAATACATCAGACAACTTGTGCATGATGGCACCATTCACCTACTCTTCTATGCATCTTCAAAACAAGTAGCTGACATCTTCACTAAAGTTTTTTGTGAGAAGACATTCAGCAATATCAAATCACTACTAGGGATTGTTGATCATGCTGTGAAGCATGATTGATGACAATATTTTCAAATTTTGTTTTACTATCCATGTTTAAGGGAGGATTTTCCCCCTGGGTTTTTGCCTCTTTCCTTGGTTAAATGGACATGCAGTATGTAAAGGGTGACTAAGCCTTGTTGCTAGGCCCTATAGTCTTCTGATATTTACTCATAAGTCATGTTTAAGGGGGGTGTTAGAATAATCAACCCATAGTTAGCTACCTTAGACATTAATTAAACCATTTTTGTCTTATTTGCCTAGTTTCCGATATTCCACTCTATGCAAGTTGTCTTCCACATGCCCTAGAAGTCAAACTTGCTAAAAATGAGTCACGGAGCGGTTGGGAAACCTCCTGGAATCCATATTTAGCATATCTACTTTATTCTAGATCCTCCCTAGTGCATGTCTGCTTTTTCTGCTTTATTGCCTGCTTTATTGAGTTTTATGGCAAAAGGGAAAGTAAGACTAGGTGCAGTTGACTTGATTTTTTCCCTCATCATCCTCCATTCTTTTATCCTAATAAAAGCATGTATGAGTTGTCTTTCCATCACCTATTAGCTTTCCTACTTGACTTTTCCAATTCGTGAGCTCCTAGGCAAATTTGGAAACTGCTTTATGTACCTATGGGGGATTTGACTAGATTTAGTAAGCCTGCTTTTGACTATTTTGAATGGCATCCTTATGCATTTGAATCTCTCATGTAATTATTTATTTCAGAAGCCTATGAATTCATATGGTTGGCTATTGTACACTTACTCAATACAGATTAGTGTTATGCTCCAATTTCAGTCTCCTTTGTGTGTAAATTTGCATGTTTGATTAGTAATTTTGTGAGTGCAATTGATCTATCACCTGGGTTCAATTTCCACAACTTAATGTAAGAAAGGAATTATATTAATAATCAAAATTATATGGAATAGTCCTACTCAAGTCCATAATCATTGGAACAACATGGATTGACTTAGATTTAAGAAGTAAAGGCAAACAGTTTTCCATGCGAAACAATGTAGTTGTTTTTACACTAATCAAACTTATAATATCAAAAAGTTTTACAGGCTGTAAGTTTCCCTACAGAATATAAATATCAATCATCTTTATACTCAAGTAAATAATACAATAATGTATATGATACAATAGTACACGCAGTACGACATTGACGAGGAAGCTAATAACTTGTTAATGAGCAATTGAATTATACATATAAGTAATAGGTTGATACTTACTATACTAGTAGGTTAAAAAGGAAATTGAATTTTATATTCTATTGAGAATATTACTATCAGTATTGATCAAAGCTCTTCCATGTCTAAAAACCAATAGTACAATAAGTATAACATTGCAAGATATGCATATCAAAGTAGAAGTTACTATGCAACAAAGATTACAAGTTTAGAGCCACAGTAAGTATCTTTACTATCGCTAAGTTCGATAAATAAAGGAACTCATTTATTTGAACTTGGATTACAAGAAAAATTGGAGAAAAGAAACTACTTTACCTCATGGAAGTTGCTTGAAATTTATCAGCTTCTCTACTAAGCATTTTTAATTGCAAATAGAAACACTTCTTGATACTTTATGAATTTAAAATGTTTACTTGTTCGATCATACCTGTAAACCTGTAAGAACCAATAATATTTCTACGTTAGCATAAATGCTATGTAAGCCCAAGATTCAAAGTTAGATTCCACCTACTGCCATAAAGAAGACTCATCAGTAAACTAAATTAAAACAATATGCAAGTAAACCTTATTTATGTTACGAAAAGGAAACTTCTCAGTTAACGTAATTTGAAAATATGTAATACTATTCGTTGAACTGTTTCTTTTTCCACTAACCTTTAGCTGTTAATAAACTGCAGTATCAGCATTTTATGTTATCTCAAAATTTTAATTTTTTGGGAAAATTTGGGGTTTTGACATGTGGTATCAGAGCACAAGGTTCAAACACTAGGCCTTGATGAAGCCCAACTAGCTTTTCTTAAATAGTGAATTGAATTATTATGCTTATGTATTTTCTTTTAAATGTTATTCAACAGAGAAATTGTTTCTGAAGTTTAACAAACAGGTATGGAAAGGCTGGAGGAATATGCAGAGGAGGAATCTCCATTTATTGAACCAGAAAACTTACTAAGAGATCCTATACAAGAATATTTAACCACCAATTTCTCAGAACTGTTACAAACAGTAAAATACCTAAAATCTGAAATGGAGTTTGTAAAATAAGAGAATGAAAGGATTCTGAGGGCTTAGGAGGAGCTGACTCAGATCCTAATAGAAAGGTTTCAAACTAAGGGTAGGGGTAAAAGAATTGAATCATAAGATACAAGTCATCAACATAAATTTAAAAAGATGAAACATACTAAAAATAAATGCAGTTCATCTTCAGAGGTGTTTGGTGAACAACGCAATTTACATTCTACTAGTGATAGTAGTGATGACAATCATTATACTAAAAAGAGGAAATACAAACCTTATGAGGAAATTTCTGGGGAATTCAAAAAGATAAAACCACCAACATTTAATGGAGAGACTAAGAAGGGGGAGGAAGCAGAATCCTGGTTATCTGGGATGAAGAAGTACTTCTAGATATATAACGATTCTAATCAATTAAAGGATAGAATGGCTATCTACAATCTCTCAGGAAAGGCTGACATTTGGTGGTAGGACTTGAAGAGAGTTAAGGGAATAAAAGAGAAGAATGTAAATTGGAGTACCTTCAAGAGGTACTTTAAAAAGAAATTTCTGTCTGAGCAATATTATGAAGAGAGAGCAAAAGAATTTTATGAGCTTAAATTAGGATCAATGACAATGAAATATATAAACAACAAGTTTTTAAGTCTGCTTAGGTATGTGCCATACCTAGTAGATGAGAAACCAAAGGTACAACGATTCCTCAGTTGTCTACCTTATCATATTAAGGACAGGATTGAGTATGACAATCCAAAGACTTTGGAAGAAGCCATGAGGAAATCCAACTTCTGTTATGAACATAATTAAAAGAAGAAAAGCATGGCCAGCTGGAAGGCCAAGAAAAATAATAACCAGTATGATCAAAAGAAGAAAGATTTTGTGCCCACCAGAAATTTTAAGAACAATAAGGCCAGAAATTTTCCTAACAAGAATTTCCAAGGAAATAAGAATAATTCACCAAGCAATCAGAATAATTTCAAGGGTAAAGAATTTGCTAATAACCATGGTAATTATACCAAGAAATTTGAACACAAAGAACCTATAAAAAGATGGGAGTGTAATGGCCCACACTATGCTTCAGTCTGTCCTAATTGAAAAAAGACTGTTAGTAATATTCATACTATACAGGAGGAGATGACTATTGGAGAATTAGTGAGGACTATGCCCAGAATCAATGCATCCTTGGATAATCGACAAGCGGAATATCTAACTTCCATGGTGGAAGTAGAAGGTTTGATAAACCAAACCCTTGTAACTATTTTAATTGATCCAGGAGCTAGTCTCAGTTATATTGCACCTAAAATGGTAGAAAAATGTAAGTTACCTGTTGAAAAATTTGAAAATTCTTGGTTAGTTCAGTTAGCCACTGGTGCTAAAAGAAAGGTAACTTGTTTTGTAAAAGAATGTGCAGTAGTTATGGATCATTTTGGAACTGTTGTGAAGATTAATGTATGACCTCTTGGTTCTTATGATTTACTCATCGGTATGGATTGGTTAGAACAACATAGGGTAATTTTAAACTGTTACGATAAAACCTTTACATGTATAAACAGTGATGGAAAACCCGTAAGTGTAAAAGCAATCCCTAGAAAAACCACAATAAGGCAGATTTCTAATCTACAGCTTAAGAGGGCTATTAGGAAGGGTTGTAAAGCTTATGCAGTAACAATAACTGATGAGGAGAATTTAAATAAGACAGATAAATTTAAATTGGAAGACATACTAGTTTTAAGAGAGTATGTTGATGTATTTCCGAAACGAATTCGAGGACTACCTTCAAAAAGGGAACTGGATTTTACCATTGAGCTGGTACCTGGTGCAATACCTAGATCAAAGGCCCCTTATCGAATGAACATACTTGAACTTAATTAATTAAAGTCTCAATTAAAAGAACTAATTGATAAAAAGTATATTCGACATAGTGTGTCTCCCTGGGGGGCACCTGTCATATTTGTTAAGAAAAAGGACAGAACCATGCGACTTTGCATAGATTACCATCAGTTGAATAAGATGACCATTAAAAATCGATACCTGTTGCCCTGCATAGATGATCTGTTCGATCAACTACGTGGTGCCACATTGTTTTCGAAAATAGATTTAAGGTCTGGATATCATCAAGTTAGGATTAAAGATGAAGACATCTTTAAAATAGCTTTTAGAACTCGATATGGACATTATGAGTTTGTCGTCATGCCATTCAGGCTTACTAATGCCCCAGCTGTTTTTATGTGTTTAATGAACAACGTTATGCATAAGTATCTAGGTAAGTTTGTGGTTGTGTTTATCGACGACATTTTAATCTATTCAAAAACTGAAGAAGAACATAAAGAACATTTAAAAATTGTTTTGCAAAAGTTACGAGATCATCAACTCTTTGCAAAGTTTAGTAAATATGATTTCTTCAAGGATAAGATTCAGTACTTAGGTCATGTGGTGACCAAGGAAGGGATTTCAGTAGATCCCAAAAAGATAAAGGCGATCAAAGATTGGCTGGTTCCTAAGGATGTAACTGATGTTAGATCTTTCATAAGAATTACCAGTTACTACTGGAGGTTCATTGAAGGTTTTTCAAGGATCGCGAATCCGATAACTTCTTTGCAGAAGAAAGGAAAGAAGTTTGAATGGAACCAGAAATGCGAGGAATGCTTTAAAAAGTTAAAAACTTTATTAACCAATGCACCTATTTTAAGAATAACTGATCTAAATAAAGAATTTGTAGTGTGCAATGACACCTGCAATGATGGATTAGGTGGCATTTTGACTCAAGAGGGGCATGTTATTGCCTATGAGTCTAGAAAATTAAAAATTCATGAAAAGAATTATGCAACTTATGATCTGGAATTAATAGTTGTTATACATGCTATAAAGATGTGGCGACATCACCTAATTGGCAGAAAATTTATTTTAATGACTGATAATAAAGGGTTAAAGTATCTGTTAGATTAGCCTAATCTAAATGCCAGACAAGCTAGGTGGCTAGCTCTTCTAAGTGAGTATGATTTCGAAATTCAACACATTAAAGGTAAAGAAAATAAAGTTGCTGATGCATTAAATAGGAATGCAAGACTGAATTTTGTAGCAGTTATCAGTACTTATATGACAGATTTGGATGAGCAACTTAAAAAAGGAATAGAACAATGATGAAATTTACCAAAATTTACAAGCTAAAACTAAATAAAATCCAACAGAAAGCTTAAGTAAAGGGTATAGTTTGAATGCAAAAGAATTTTTATTGTATAAAGACAGAATGTATGTACCTAACGTACCTAAAGTTAAGCTGCTAATTTTGGATGAAATCCATAAAACTCCATACTTAGGTCATCCAGGCTATCAAAAGACTATAACTATGTTAAGAAAATAATAGTTTTGGCCAAATATGAAGACTGAATTAGCATAGTATATTGCTAGGTGTTTTGAATGTCAGCAGGTGAAAACTGAACATCAACACTCAGTTGGATTACTTCAGCCATTACCCATTCCTAGCTGGAAATGGGAGATAATTAGCCTCAATTTTATTACTGGACTGCCTAGAAATAAGAATTTAAATGATTCTATCATGGTATTAGTCGATAAGTTAAGTAAAATAGCTCACTTTATACCTGTTAAAAATACATATAAAGCTGCAAACATAGCTGATATCTTTCTAAAACAGATTTTTCGACTGCATGAAATACCGAAAGTTATAATCTTAGATAGAGATCCTAAATTTACAGGTAACTTTTGGAAATCTCTGTTTAAAGGATTAAACACTCCCTTAATTTTTAGTACTTCATTCCATCTTTAAACAGATTGACAAACTGAAAGAGTAAACCAAGTACATGAAGATTTATTAAGAATGTATGTGAAAGACCAACCAGGTAAATGGGAGGATTATTTGCATCTGGTAGAATTTTCTTATAATAATAATTATCAGGCATTAGCTAGATTTAGTCCTTTCGAAATTTTGTATGGAATAAAATGTAATACTCCTATCTCTTGGAGTAATCCGGTGGATAGATTAGTATTAGGTCCTGAACTGTTAAAGGAAATGGAAGAAATTGTAAAAGAGGTGCAAGGTAATCTAAAAGTTACGCAGGATCAACAGAAAAGTCAAGCAGACCTTAAAAGAACTCCAAAAGAGTTTCAGGTAGGTGAACATGTGTTCATCAAGGTGAGGCCCAAAAAGAGCTCTCTAAGATTCGGGAGTTGTGCAAAACTATCACCTCATTACTATGGTCCATTTGAAATACTTTCCAGGATTGGACAAGTAGCTTATCAATTAGCATTACCACCAAATTTAAGAGTACATAATGTTTTTCACTTTTTTGTATTAAAGAAATATGTTCATGATGCTACTCATGTTGTTAACTGGAATTATGTACAGGTGGAAACAGAAGGAGATTTTCTGGTGGAATCGGACTGTCTCCTTGGGTGGAGGGAGATCACACTTCGGAACCGCACCATTGGACAAGTGAAGGTGCAATGGAAGCACCTTAGTCCAGAAAAAGCCACATGGGAATTGGAAAGTAATATGTGAGATGCATATCCAATTCTGTTCCAGGGGAATTCTGAGGATGAAGAATAAATAACATTGAGGATGATGTTATGTTCTAAGGGGGTGTGTATGTCACATGCCCCAATTTTTGCAAAAACAATAATATCTTATTTGATTTTATTTGGGGACAATATGTTAAATTGTATGCTAATTTGTAATTGATGACTCAGCAGAGTCAAGGATATTTAATGTAATTCTAAATATTTTAATTATCAATAAATAAAGGTGGAGACAATAGCTTAGGAGAGCTGTTAAAAGAGTGTTTACTGGTCAAATTGGTGAAGGAGACTGGGTGGAGAGCAAAAACACATGTGGCAGCATCCTCAAACCACTTCCAACTGTTGTAGGTGGAAACCTCCCTACATTTGGGGTCATGATCCCCCAAGAAAGTGGGATCAGAGCAGGTGGCTCAATTAATGATCACTGACCCAAAAGACCTAGGAAATCTTTATAAAAATACCCATTGAAGAGAGATGAGGTTTCTCATTCTAGAGAAGTGATCATTCAGATGAATGCACTTCAAAGAAATTCAATGGAAGGGAATTGTGGAAAGAGTTTGAGGGGATAACTACTAAGTGATCTAGTGTAGCTTTTCAATTGAAGGATCTTACTGTTGAGTGTAGAGTGTTTATTGAGTCATTGGACTAGTCTATTGTTTGCATGCTCCATCAGTTCTCAGCCAAGAAAACTAGGAACAGGCTCGAGGGTCTCGAGGAAGAATTGTTTGAGCGCTCTCCAAGAGTTGGTAGGGAGGAATGGCCTCCTAACGCTATTGTTGTCTATCCTAATTAGGTTCTACATTTTTCTATTTTATTGTATTAGATAGTTAAATCTGAATCTGACTGTTAAATGAATGTTAAATATTTAGTTGTAAAATGTTAGAGTTAGAAATATTTTAGATTATTGAAGAAATGAATCTGAAATAGATGGAAAATAATTATAATTTGTGTTTTTCCACACCTGGAAGGACCAGGCCGTACTCTAGCACAAATAGAGTATTTACAGTAGATGAGAAAATGTTAAGAGATGGAGTAGAATAGATGTGGTTTTGCATTTCATAATAGAAGAGTGATTTATTTCAGTGTGTAAGTATTATTAAAAAGAACAATAATCTGGTTATATATGTTTATTGGTACAAGTTTATTTAGGTAAATATACTGGAAAAGAAATAGCAGTAATCTAGTACAGATAGAAGGATTATTATGTTAAGAAAATACCCTAGTAGATAAGATGTTGTGTTTACATACAATAGATTATTTTCTTTTATATCCAAGTTAAAATATGCTGGAGGTTAAACTGTGTTATGTTATAAATATATTCCTTTGTGTTTATTTTATAACTATTTGCAAATGCAGTAGAAGAAACACAGTCAAGCTACTTTATTACATTCAGTTAAATAAAGAAATAAACTACAAATACTTAGTTTTATTTCCTAATATAATCAACTAAACTATATTTAACAAATACCATAAAACAAGTAGAGATACATTACAGTATTTAAAATATAAAGAACAAACTAAACTAAGTTACCGAATCTAGGTTTTTACTTTTCAAAGAACTCTAAGTAATTTCAACATGTTAGCTTAAGTAAATAAAACAAAAGAAAATGACAATAACTAGTATATAAATAAACATCTAACTAAGTACATAACTGTTTTATATTTAGTAAATAGGTTATACCTGTAAAGGTATTCTATAGGGTCGAAACCCTAAACTAAAATTATTATTAGAATTAAAAATAATTAAGCTAAAATCCATTATTTTGGATGATTACATCAATAAGCAATTAAATTATTAAAGACTGGTTACAGTCCTTATAACAAATAAATAAACAGATATAATTTAAGAAATCTTAATATACACTGGTAATAATATTAACTTAAAACAATATTTTTACCTATTTAAATAAATTAAAAGAATTAATTAAACAAGGGTTGTATTCAGGAAAACCCTAGCTCGTATTCCTGAGCAAACAAGCAGAATTTATAAATTACATCATGACTGAGTGACAGTCCCAAAATATTAACAATAATCTATTACAAAAATATATTAAACAGTAAATTCTTTATTCGCAGTCGAATAGGGTAAAACCCTAAGTACACAGAGTCACAAAATAGCATTACTGCAAGCAAGTTCGAGCTCGAAGGAAATATTTAAAAAAAAACCATTGTATTGCATTGACAGGCCGTAAGGCTAGACATTTATACCAAATACAACAACCAGCTCATGGCCGGGACTAACCATCGACGAAGCAAGGGTTGTAAACAGAATAGAACTCAATAATATTTAAAAGGAAACTGCATAGCTAAAGATGAAGGTGGACAAGCTTCCAAGCTCAGGGTTTTGATCGACAACCCTGTTACAAGCAGGGCAAGAACCCAAACGATGAATGCAGGGCTTACTGAATTAGAGCCACGACATTCGAAGACAGCCAGCTTTGTCCTCTGCATGATTTGCAAGTTGAGTCTCAAGTTCCTACAAAGTAAACACAGTACTACGTTAAATTTCAAAAAATAAAAACTCTTCTATAAAAATAAACCTAACTGCAAACTTTTATTACTGTGAGCTTTCTATTCTAGATTGAAAACTAAATATTACCTTAATAAGGAGAACAAACAGTCTAGCAGTGGGACTGTCACCAACAGCAAGCGTGCACACAAATCTCCAAACCCTATGACAATGAAGGAGCACAACCAATAGTAGCAAAGCCACAACTTCGCACAAGCAGTGACAGGCCACAAAAAAGGCAAGATGGAGTACAAGCAGGCCACAAGCCAAGTGCAAATGAAAACAACAAACTCTTGCAGAGCAAAAAACCCATAGTTACAAATAAATGACAACAAGACTGAACACTGGAGGCTATAGCAACATTAAAATTCCAGCTTTGGAGCAAGGTAGAACAAAGAGAACACTCACGGCCACCATGAGACCTTGCAGAACAGCTCGAAGGCTAGCATGAAGATCGGAGGGAAATGACAGAGCGTTTAGGGTTACAAGTGTTATAAACTACCAATAATTGGCCAGGAGGTGACCATGTGCTCTTAAGAAAATCAAACCATGTGTGGGTTGACTCAATAGTTCACCTGTGTTCCAATAATTCCAATTATTTACACAATGATTTAATATCAAACTTGGCATAAACTTTGATATATGCTCATATACATCCGATTGCTAATCATAATCAATTAAATCGTAATGTTGATAGCATGAATTAGGCGTTTGTTAAACCATATTTGATCAACGTTGACCTTAGAAAAGTATAGTAACCATTTGATATATGGAAAAGTCCAAGTTGAATTGTTTAGAACCTTCGAACTAACTATAGATTTCTATGTTTATAAACATTGTTGTTTATGCATGTTTATAACCCTTTTAAAATAAACAATTCAAATGGTAATAAAATTATATAGTTGGATAGCATAGTAAAAGAATATATCCATAAATTCTTTTAGAAAGTTCAAATTTGGTTTAGACTTGCATAGACACTAGTTGCTTCTCAACTAATCAATTGCTAGTAATTTACCATGATTATTTATGGGTAAAATAATATTGTGTTTATACAAAATAACTGGAACTTAGCATAGGATAAATGTTGATCATTATAGAAATATCTACCTTGAAATCTATTATAGACAGTAACTTAATGTAAGAAAGGTGTTATAAATAATGAAAATTATATGGAATAATCCTACTCAAGTCCATAATCATTGGAACAACATGGATTGACTTAGATTTAAGAAGTAAAGGCAAACAATTTTCCATGTGAAACGATGCAGTTGTTTTTACACTAATCAAACTTATAATATCAAGAAGTTTTACAGGTTGTAAGTTTCCCTATAGAATGTAAATATCAATCAGCTTCATACTCAAGTAAATAATACGATAATGTATATGATACAATAGTACACGCAGTACGACATTGACGAGGAAGCTAATAACTTGTTAATGAGCAATTGAATTATACATATAAGTAATAGGTTGATACTTACTATACTAGTAGGTTAAAAAGGAAATTGAATTTTATATTCTATTGAGAATCTTACTATCAGTATTGATCGAAGCTCTTCCATGTATAAAAACCAATAGTACAATAAGTATAATATTGCAAGATATGTATATCAAAGTAGAAGTTACTATGCAACAAAGCTTACAAGTTTATAGCCACAATAAGTATCTTTACTATCGCTAAGTTCGATAACGAAAGAAACTCATTTATTTGAACTTGGCTTACAAGAATAACTAGAGAAAACAAACTACTTTACCTCATGGAAGTTGCTTGGAATTTATCAGCTTATCTACTAAGTATTTTTAATTGCAAATAGAAACACTTCTTGATACTTTATGAATTTAAAACGTATACTTGTTCGATCATACTTGTAAACCTGTAAGAACCAGTAATATTTCTACGTTAGCATAAATGTTAAGTAAGCCCAGGCTTCAAATTTAGATTCCACCTACTTGCCATAAAGAAGACTCATCAGTAAACTGAATTAAAACAATACGCAAGTAAACCTTATTTATGTTACAAAAAGGAAACTGCTTAGTTAATGTAATTTGAAAATATGTAATACTATTCATTGAACTGTTTCTTTTTCCACTAACCTTTAGCTGTTAGTAAACCACAGTATCAACATTTTATGTTATCTCAAAATTTTAAATTTTTGTGAAAATTTGGGGTTTTGACATAGACCCTAATAAAAAGTCACAAATCTCATACACCCAAGGGACAAAATTGTCTTCCCACATATCCAAACAGTAGATATGCAATGGCGGAGAATCCTTCTGCCTATTCCAACCTAGGACAGGAAATGGAGAAGTCGCATAGAAAACATCCATTACATACGATGACATAACAAATGATGGTTTTCTATTTTCTGCCATCTTCTGGTACGTTTCAATTTCCTCTTGCAAATTCACAGCTAAAATCTATGCCCAATTGAAATAGTCATCTGTAAGCAGGATGTGATGGGTGTCGGGGCCCATTCAACTTTGAACAATGAGCAGTTTTTCGACCCATATAAAAGACAAAACATGGCCACAAGTAATGAATATGGTTCCCTGAACCAAGAGATAGGGTAAGAGTTACCTGGTCGAGGAGTAAACAGAGATGGATTCCCCATCTAGGATTTCACTACCTCGTCATAATTGTATTTAGAAATGACTTCATCTAGAAACTTATGGCTCAGGAGATGTTTACGAGGCCCAATGACGTAAGACTTGGAAAATAAGTCGGGGTGGAAAGAGGCTAGAAAGGTACCGATGTGGTCATGAAATATACAGTATTTAGGGCTAGCCTGGTCCAATTCCCACTTCATGAGGTCTATTTAGGGCATAAACGGAGGTCTAGCAGCAATGAGATGGAGTTGTGAGCTCTGAATTATGATATAAGCAGGCTTGTCATGGTGAAGAGACGAAAATTCCTCATTGTAGAAAATGGAATAGATTCTCGACCAGTCTAAATGCAAGGTTTCAGAGATGCGCCCACTGGTATTCGTGAAAATTACAACATTGGGGTCTTTGCTTTTATGCTCCTACTGAGCAGTTTTGTACCTTGTGCTTCTGGGTGTAGCAAACACCATTTCTGCTCAAAATTTGGAAACCATGGTCAAAATCTTACTACAGTATGAAAATAACATAATAAAAGGACCGCGAAAGATAAACTTATCAATAGGAAACTTTGAAATCCATGGAAATTGAAATCTTGGGAGAGAAAAACACGCAGTAAAAATATCCAAGTGTAGTGAAAAATGCAAGTGAAAATGGAAAAAACCACAAATTCGAATAGACTAAAAAAACCAAACCCCAACGACAAAATAAATCTAGGCCCTAGATCCAGCATAAATGGATGACTGAGATAAAGGCAGGAAACTCATAATACAGGAAGAAAAGTTGAGAAATAGTTTGTATTTTAGCGCTTTCGGCTTTCGTGTTTTTCCTTCGGAAAGCGGAAGTCAAAAAAAGATTTATTTGAACATGAAAAATATTGAAATTCCACGTTCTGCATTCTACATAGGTGGAAAGAAGAAAGCGGAAATATAAGAAAACATAAAGTTGCTAGAAATAACTTTCCAAGTTTCACGGCTCGGCTATGCAAAAGGAGAAAGTTGGAAACAAGCATAACAATTTTATTGTGAATTAAATATTCCAACTTCTGCATTCTGCATAGCGAAAAATGGAATTCAAAAAAATAGAAAAAACAACAACTGATTTTTCGGTTTTCTCTTTTCGCATAGTGGAAATTGGAAGTTGGAACAAAACAAAGAGTCTTATGGCACATAAGCACGGGGACTTCACTTAGTGAACCTGTCACATAGCATGTGCGATCATGGGATATTAAAGAATACCCTTAATTTCCAGAGATATTGACAAAACCCTTTTTGTTGAAACTCCCTCCCAATACTTAAAACCTCCTCCCCACCCTTTTTTTATACCTCAATCCTTATAAACCACCCTACCCACCCCCACCTTAAACCCCTCATCCCCCCCAATACCTACAATATATTGGTTCAATTTTTGATAATTTAAAAACCCACAATATGAACTAATGTGATAGGATATTGGTCAACAAGTGAAGCCCCCGTGCGCATAAGTGATTTCCAATTTCCGCATTCCTCATAGCGAGAAGCGGAAGTCAAAAAGACAACATTTTATTAAAATAAAAATGAAAATTCTGTGATTCACCTTAGCGCAAGGCGGAAGTCAGAAAACAATTTCCCCAATCACTTTAAAAATGGATCTTCACATTCCACACAGTGGAAAGCAGAACGCGAAAAGCAAAAACACCCAAAATAAGACTTATAAAGAAAAGGCATTTCTGAAATCCACAAAATTCCAAAAAAAACAAGGCTAATGAGGGAATTTTATTATGTGAAAACATCATGCAAACAGCTTGAAGATTCCAATAAGAAAATTATGGCTTCATAAACTAGTTAAAATTTTAATGGGGGCTCCCATTTTAATGGCTGAAAATGGGATCTGTTGCAACCAGCAACAAATGGTGACTCATTGGGAGAATAAGTTATCTCTGTATACTTATACATAAAATTTCAAAGGATATATGTCAGTATAAAATCATATTGAATTCATAAAAGTAGACTCTATAAAAATACAACCAAATCTAGTAGAGTAAAATGTAATTGGCATATTACAAAGACATAATCATTGATAATGATACTCAACAAATGAAAAATCCTGAAAAAGTACTGAAATACTCCTGCAAACAAAATATCAGTGATGGGGACAAAATATCATGATCTTAGAACCATCAATTACCTTGAATATGGGTTTTATTACCGGTATTTACAATGGTTCTTCTATTTTCTTTTCTTCTCTCTCCTTTTTTTTAGCATAAAATATAGCAACTTAGTTGTAATAACACCACTTCCCTGGTAAGGAGAAATTCCAGACACAGTTCTTACCTAGAAACTGAACATGCTAGCCTTGTAAAGACACTCCTTGTCTTTTGGTTCTTACATCAAAAGAAATTACCATGGTATGGTAACCACCTATTAGTAACTTCAGTCCAAGTAAGGTCCATGAACATGGTCAGGTTGGCTTGTGATAAGACCCTCTTTCCTTGAATACAAGAAGTTGCATCTCTAAATGACCAAAGAAAGAATTTACAAATGAAAACAACAAGCCACTACCCTGGCTTGGGAACCAACTGATGGTAATGGAATTCACTGAACATGTCTATTAACATGATAGGATGGCTTGTGATAAGACCCCCTATCCTACAACTTACACTTATTTGGGTGTTTTTATTAATCACAAGGTGATCAAGGTGAGATTAGAAAAGACCACAGGTTAAAGAAGTGATTTTATATGTGCTACCAATAATCACTGAACATATGGAAAAAATATAAGAGCACTCTTAGAAACTCAATCATCATTATAAGGACAGATAAATATAGTGATCATTTGAAATGAGGACTCAATGTAGAAAGGACGGTATAGATCCTATATTTTTTTTCACAAAGATATTGATCTAAGTATAATTCAAGTAGAGATTTCTGACATATCCAAATTAAAATTCTTAGTGAAAGATTCTAGAGATACACCACTTTCACCAATAAACACTAACCAATGCAAGCAAACAATGTTTCTTAAATAAAAGAAAATAAAACAATGAAACCAAAAAAACAAAGAAAACCGATCAAAACCACACCTTATGTACAGGTAAGTGAAACTTACCTTGAGAAAATTATTTCTTGAGGAGATGGACATTTGTTGGATAGGCCACACTAAGGCCCTCCAACGTTTGCAAGAAGACACTACCAGGGCCAAGCTTTTCTGTAAGAATGAGCGAAGCTAACCACAGACACTAAAAATTTGTATAGTCTCGTTTGTCCTTGTGGGTTTTTTCCCACTTGAGTACCAGATCCCCAATCTCTAACTCACGACTGGTGGAAGACTTATAAGTCAAGGGTCCTAACTTTTCAGCAATCTGAAATGGGCCAACCCATAGGTGTTGAAACTTTCTATGCTTTCCCTTTTCATCATGTGGGTGATTCCACTTAAGAGCCAACTCTCCAACTTCAAAAATTCCCTTCTCGGACTTACATTTATCACACCATGTTTTGACAATATTCTGGTGGTGTTCAAATCTCTCTTTGGATTTGAGCCTAAACTCTTCAAGTTTCAGCAATGTATTAATTCAAGCTTGTAGAATCTCACTACCAGATCCTCGTGAAGCTTGGGCTAACTGAGAGGATGGGAGTAAAAATTTTTGGGGTAGGATAGCTTCTTTCCTATAAACCAGAGTGTAAGGAGGCACGCCTAAGAAATTATTAGGGGTGGCCCTATCTACCCATAAATCATTAAGAAGAGCTATATGCTAGCTTCTCTAATTTTTGATAACAATCTTCTTTATGATTATGATAATATTTTCATTAGTTGATTCAACTAACCCATTCCCTTGTGGATAATAATTACCATAATAGTGCAACTTAATTCCTTTTTCACTAGCAAATTTAGTTAACTTAATTGAAGAACAATAAGATGCATTATCAAAGACAAGCAAAACCGGAACCCCAAAACTGGTCATAATATTTTCTTGCAAGAAATCTCAACCTCATTCACTTTATGTAATGGAATTTCTTCTACCCATCTGGTAAAGTAATCAGTAGCTGTGAGAATATACTTATGTTTTAATTAATAATTTGGGCTGATTTCTCCAATGATGTCAATACCCCATTGTTTGAATGACTTCGGAATAAGAATCGGTTACAAAGGTCTAGCTGCTTTTGGTAATATTCCCTCTCTTATTTGGCATATGTTGCATTTTCTCACATAAGGATGAGCATCCTTAAACAATGTTGGCCAGTAATATCTAGCTCGGATAATATTATGAGCAGTGGTATCTCCCAAAACGTGTCCTTGGGCAGGCCCATCATGAAATTCTTTGAAAACTTTAGAGGAATCTTCTTGTTCGAGGAATCTCAGAAATACTCCATCATAGTTATTCCTAAAACAAACTCAGTCAATTATTTGGTAAGAAGCTGACTTTACGCGAAGTGCCCTTCGTT
This sequence comes from Pseudotsuga menziesii, assembly GCA_001517045.1. Taxonomy (NCBI): domain Eukaryota; kingdom Viridiplantae; phylum Streptophyta; class Pinopsida; order Pinales; family Pinaceae; genus Pseudotsuga; species Pseudotsuga menziesii. The sequence goes on along the minus strand of LPNX011136632.1, from coordinate 130,817 downwards.
GCATAGAAATACAATGTTCCGGTAAATATCCTTGTTGAAGATAATATACCAGATCTTTGTACCAAAATTCAGGAGTTGTAAATATAGGGCATATATCAAGATTTAGGAACTGTAATTCTACTTCATTCTCCCAATCATCATCTTCCTCATTCTGATCTTCAGCCATTAATTTACACATACCTTGTCCTTTGATAATGGTGGATGGTTTGAAGTCTAAGTCATATTCTTGTAACGTTGTTGCCCAATTCCCTCTTCGTTCACCTAATTATTTTTGTACAAAAAGGGTTCTGATAGCTAGATGAGGGACAATCACCTTGGTTCTGTTCTTCAAAATGTAAGTCCTGAATTGCTTCACTGCTTTAAACACTGCATATTCTTGCTTATCGATAGCAGGATAGTTCAACTTAGCTTTTGGTAATCCAGTGGTCATGAATGATATTGGATACTCATTCCCAATTCTTCCCTTTGTGTAAGCACTGTCAGAAGTGAGTCATCTAATGAAAAAGGGTACAGAACAAAATCCTTTTCAAAATCTAGAATTTTAAGAGAAGGTGCATGTGCTATTTTTTCTTTGATGTTGTTAAAAGAAACCTTCTCTTTCTCAATCCACTTAAATTACACACTCTGCTTTACCATTTGTTGCAAAGGTTTTACTATTTGTGCAAAATAAGGAAAAAACCTTCGTACAAAATTGAAATTACCCATGAATGATTGCATTCCTTTTTTGTTGTGAGGTAAGGGAATATGAGATATAGCTTCTATTCTCTCCGGGTCTATATCAAATCCTATAACTTATAAGTTGTAAGAAAATATTACGACCAGGTTTGGGGTTTCGATTTCACTTGTCTTTGATAATGCATCTTATTTTTCTTCAATTAAGTTAACTGAATTTTCTAGTGAAAAAGGAATTCAGCTGCACTATTCTAATAATTATTATCCACAAGGGAATTGGTTAGCTGAATCAACTAATAAAAACCTTATCAGAATCTTAAAGAAGACTATTGTTGAAAATCAGAGAAGCTAGAACATAGCTCTTACTAATGCTTTATGGGCAAATAGGGTCACCCCCAAGAATTCCTTAGGCATGTCTCCTTACAGTCTAGTTTATGGGAAAGAAGTTATCCTACCCCCAAAAATTTTAATCCCATCCTCTCAATTATCCGAATCTTCACGAGGATCTGGTAGTGACATTCTGTAAGATCGAATTAATACATTGCTGAAACTTGAAGAGTCTAGGTTCAAACCCAAAGCCTGATATTTGAACACCAACAGAACATTGTCAAAAGATGGTTTGACAAACGTAAGTCTGGGAAGGGAATTTTTAAAGTTGGAGACTTGGTTCTTAAGTGGGATCACCCACATGATGAAAAGGGAAAGCATACAAAGTTTCAACACCTATGGGTTGGCCCATTTCAGATTGTTGAAAAGATAGGAACCTCAACTTATAAGTTACCGTATTATTTCCTCAGTTGTTCATGCTCATAGCAAAGCCTATATTTGTGTAGGCTGGTGTCCAATGTTGTAGGCATGTCAAATTCAATCTTCTCCTGAAAGTTGGGAGGAAGACATCCTAAAAACTGTTGTATTTTCAATTTTTTGTCCTTTATGTGAGGCACATAGTGCAACAAATCCAAAAATATGTTAATGAAAGAATCCATAGTCATGGAACCCATCCTTAATTTATGAAATTCTTTCACCTTTCCGACATGTATTTCTCATGAAAAATTTTGCGAAAATTACTCCATCATATTTCTCTTACTTTATCTTTCTTGGTATGCTTTAGGTATCTCCACCATCTAGCTACTTTTCCATTTAAATTATAGATGGCTAGATGGGCCTTCATCTCGCTTGAGTAGTTATGTACTCGGAAATATTTGCTCATACCTAGAAGCCAATCTTTAGCTTCAGTACAACAAAATACCCTTTTGGGGGCAGTTTTGATAAACCTCTCC
>LPNX011136632.1:92506-128714 GCA_001517045.1 Pseudotsuga menziesii | reverse complement strand
GGGGTTAGAAAGACCCCCATTAAATGTGGCTTGCGATGGTTTTGCTAAACCTTGCCCCCCCGCCCCCCCCCAAAGTGTTTTAAGGTATTTGGGGGTGGTCCTTAAAAACCCTCCTCAAAAGTAGAATTCTTATGACTTTTGGGGGGGGTTGTAGAAAGACCCCCCCTAAAGGTCTGTTGTGACGGTTTTTATAAAACTCCCCCCAAACAATTTTTAAGGTATTTGGGGGCAGTCCTTAAAAATTCCCGTCAAAAGTGTAATTCTCAGGACTTTTGGGGAGGGTTTTAGAAATATCCCCCTAAAGGTGTTTCATGACGGTTGTGCTAAACCCCCCTTGCCAAAAGGTTTTTAAGGTATTTTGGGGCGGTTGTTAAAAACCCCCCTCAAAATTCTAACTCTCAGGACTTTTTTTGGGGGGAGGGTTAGAAATACCCCCCCTAAAGGTGGCTTGTGACAGTTTTGCTAAACCCCCCAAAAAGAGTTTTGAGGTTTTTGGTGGCGGTCCTTAAAACCCCCCCTAAAATTTCTAATTCTTAGGAGTTTTGGGGGGATTTTTGAAAGACCACCCCTACAGTTGTCTTCCGACTATTTTTCTAACCCCCCACAAATTTTTTTAAGTTATTTTCTGTTGCCAAGAGTATTACTCCATTGGGCAGTAAATCAGAAGGAAATAATAAAAGATATTTTCCCAAGGCAATGGATATCGATGAGGAGGGCACTGCTGAAACTCCTAAAAGGTAGAAGGTTTAAACTAAAGGACAAATTGTCCTAGATACAACTGTAGACAAAGGTAAAAGGAAAATTATGATATGAAGCCCTCCATTTGAGGTAAAAGATTATACATTTGCAGATAGTACTCCTTTCGATTCCTCCTCCCAGACAAAGAACAAAGTAGAGTTAGTGGATAAATACAAAGGCATCAAAGACATAACTTCACAAAGGAGTCTGAAATTATGTTCTGAAGTAAGGAAGATTTCTTATCAAGATGTGTATTTTGTTTCAGTCAGGGATTATATCCAAAACACTTTGAACATGGCCTTGGAAAGCAAGAACATAGTTGCTGAAGTAAAAATGAACCTGGATGATATCCCCATACTTGACATGATTCATCTTCACATGCAGACAAGAGATATATTGTTTACTCACTTACTGAAGATCACTCTGGCATTATCCAAGTTATAGATCCTCAAAGGTAAAAGTGAGAACCAATTGAGGCAATAAAAGGTGGAAAATAAGGCCCACCAAAATCAGATAAAGAAGCTGCAAACTGAGCTGCTGGCTACTGGAGGCCAATCTAATAAGGGAGATGGGAATATCCAAAGGTTGTTGGATGAGAAAGGAAAAGAGATTTGGTTATTGAAAAATAAGATTCTCATACCTGCCACCCAGCTAATACAGGATCCTGAACTAGCTGAGATAGAAAAAGAGAAGGAGAACCTTAATAATCATCTCACTGATTGTCAAGCAATTAAACTTATTGAAGTTTGCTGATAAAGAAAATCAATGGCAAACTTATCGAATAATATTTTCATTATATATGAAATTTGTAAGTTTGAAATGATAATATACATTTCCTAGCATGTGGTTTATTGTGAATATGCTTCTATGATGTCTTCAAACTATCCGAAAAACCTCTTATTATAGCCTTCTAGATATGGTTGGATGCACCATACAACACTCCAGAGTTCCACACTCTCAGAATATTTTTATCATCATCCTATGAGTGATGGCGGGCATTTCCATAAGGCCAATTATGCAGATTTTACCAATAATTCCATACTTGGACAATTTTTTATCTTCTCCTAGGATCGATATAATTTCCCTAAAAAACATTTTTAAGGAAGCTTGGACCAATATTCCCAAACTTAGCCAATTTCCTTATTTTAAGTAATTTCCCGTATTTGTCCAGAACGAGGTCATAATGCAACAATGATTTCAACTTAAGTTCACATCATCATCTATGTCATTCCATGCCATGCGAGCATCATCCTTAGTGTGGGCATAAACTTTAATGTGGGCATCACTTATCCCCTTTAAAACACTTAGCCATTTGTTCTTTGTCTTTAGTATGCAAAATAACATTTTTCTTCTATTTTGGTAGGTTGATATTTTCCTTATCTGGTCACCATAAGGAATACCAAGAGCATGGATAGATATCCATTTCAACAATGAACATGACCATATCATCTCATAAATTTTATCATCAAAGGAACACCCCCTTTTGGTCATTTCCAAGTGGTCTGTCAAACATTTTGTCCAACACCTAATCAGTTCTCTTCAAACCCTAGGTCACCAATGTGATTTCATTTTTACTTCAAATTTGGAAAGTGATATTCCCAATGGGTATAGTTCAACAAGGTGAATCCAGGAAGACCACTTTCATCTTATGGAGCTTATTTCTCTCTCCTCGGTGGGAATTTTTCTGGAGTAGTACAAATATGGCTGAGAGGAACTTTTGGCAGATTGATATCTTCTTCTGGAAATACTTTTTGGTTAGGATAATTATATGATTGGACGCACCATACAAGAATCTACAGATATACACTCTCATAATGTTTTTATCATCATCCTATGAGTTGTGGTGGGAATTTCCCTAAGTCCAGTTAGGCATGTTTTACCAATAATTCCATACTTGGACAATTTTTAATCTTGTCTTAGGATTGGTCTAATTTCCCTAAACCACAGTTTTAGCAGGTCCATAAATTCTTCTTTAGGGTCATGTATTTGGACAAACTGAGACCATGGTTGAGTAGAAAAAACAACAGCCTACAATATTCCCATGTAGTGTGGGAATTTTATTCAACAAGACATTTGTGGTGGGCATCCTCTTCAGGCTACTTGGACCAATATTTCCATACTTAGCCAATTTCCTGATTTTCACTAATTTGTCATATTTCTCCAGAACGATTTCATAATTCAACAATGATTTCAACTTCATGCCACATCATCATCTATGCCATTCCATTCCATGTGGGCATCATCCCTAGTGTGGGAATCAACCTTAATGCGGGAATCACTTAGCCCCTTTACAACACTTAGCCATTTTTTCTGTCTTTAGTATGTAAAATCATATTTTTATTCTATTTTGCGAGGTTGATATTTTCCTTATCTAGTCACCATAAGAAAAACCAATAGCATGGATAGATATCCATTTCAAAAATGAATAGGACCATATCATCGGATTATTTTTATCATCAATGGAACACCCCCTTGCGATCATTTTCAAGTGGTCTCTCAAACTATTTGTCTAACACTTAACTAGTTCTCTTCAAACCGTAGGTCACCAAGGTGCTTTTTTTTTTCCTTCAAACTTGGAAAGTTAGATTCCCAATGGGTAGAGGCCAATAAGGTGGATCCATCAAGACCACTTTCATCTTCTAGAGCTTCTTTCTCTCTCCTCGGTGGGCATTTTTTTGGAGCAGTGTAAATATCGCTGAGAAGCACTTTTGGCAGATTGATATCTTGTTACTGAAATACTTTTTTGTCAGGATAATCATATGGTTGGATGCACCATAAAAGACTCTAGAGATCCACAGTCTCATAATATTTTTATCGTCCTCCTATGAGCTATGGCGGGCATTTCCCTAAGTCCATTTAGTCATATTTTACCAATAATTCCATACTTGGACAATTTTTTATCTTCTCCTAGTCTTGGTCTAGTTTCTCTAAACCACAGTCTTGGATGGTCCATAAATTATTCTTCAGGGTCATGTCTTTGGAAAAAATGAGACCATGGCTGAGTAGAAAAAATAGCAGCCTACAATATCCCCATGTGGTACAGGCATTTTATTCAACAAACCATTTGTGGTGGGCATCCTCTTAAGGCTACTTGGACCAATATTCTCATACTTAGACAATTTCCTGATTTTCACTAATTTGTCGTATTTCTCCCAGAATGATGTCATAATGCAACAATAATTTCACCTTCATGCCACATAATCATCTATGCCATGTGGGCATCATCCTTAATGTGGGCATCGACCTTAATGCGAGCATCACTTAGCCCCTTTACAACACTTTGCCATTTTTTTCTGTCTTTAGTATGCAAAATAATATTTTTATTCTATTTTGCGAGGTTGATATTTTCCTTATCTGGTCACCATAAGAAAAACCAAGAGCATGGATAGATATCCATTTAAACAATGAACAGGACCATATCATCGGATGATTTTTATCATCAATGGAACACCCCCTTGCGAGCATTTCCAAGTGGTCTCTCAAACTCTTTGTCTAACACTTAACCAATTCTCTTCAAACCCTATGCCACCAAGGTGATTTATTTTTTCCTTCAAACTTGGCAAGTGATATTCCCAATGGATAGAGACCAACAAGGTCAATCCATCAAGACCACTTTCATCTTCTGGAGATTCTTTCTCTCTCCTCGGTGGGAATTTTTCTGGATAGTGCAAATACGTCTGAGAAGAACTTTTGGAAGATTGATATCTTCTTATTGAAATACTTTTTTGTCAGGATAATTATATGGTTGGATGCACCATACAAGACTCTAGAGATCCAAAGTCTCATAATATTTTTATCGTCCTCCTATGAGCTCTGGCAGACATTTCCCTAAGGCATTTAGGCAGATTTTACCAACAATTCCATCCTTGGACAATTTTTTATCTTCTCTTACGCTTGGTCTAATTTCCCTAAACCACATTTTTGGAAGGTCCATGAATTCTTCTTCAGGGTCATGTCTTTGGACAAACTGAGACCATGCTTGAGTAGACAAAACAACAACCTACAATATCCCCATGTGGTGCAGGCATTTTCTTCAACAAACTGTTTGTGGCGGGCATCCTTTTAAGGCTACTTGGACCAATATTCCCATACTTATCCAATTTCCTGATTTTCACTAATTTTCCGTATTTCTCCCGAACAATGTCATAATGCAACAATGATTTCGAATTCATGCCACATCATCATCTATTCCATGCCATGACATGCGGATATCATCCTTATTGTGGGAATCAACTTTAATGTGGGCATCACCTAGCCCCTTTACAACACTTAGCCATTTTTTCTGTCTTTAGTATGCAAAATAATATTTTTATTCTATTTTTCCAGGTTGATATTTTCCTTATCTGGTCACCATAAGAAAAACCAAGAGCATGGATAGATATCCATTTCAACAATGAACGGGACCATATCATCGGATTATTTTTATCATCAATGGAACACCCCCTTGTGAGCATTTCCAAGTGGTCTCTCAAACTCTTTATCTAACACTTAACTAGTTCTCTTCAAACCCTAGGTCACCAAGATGATTTCGTTTTTCCTTCAAACTTGGCAAGTGAGATTCCCAATGGGTAGAGGCCAACAAGGTGAATCTATCAAGACCACTTTCATCTTCTAGATCTTATCTCTCTCCTCGGTGGGCATTTTTCTGGAGCAGTGCAAATATGGATGAGAGGCACTTTTGGCAGATTGATATCCTCTTACTGAAAGACTTTTTGGTCAGGATAATTATATGGTTGGATGCACCATACAAGAATATAGAGATCCAAAGTCTCATAATATTTCTATCATCATCCTATGAGATGTGGCGAGCATTTCCCTAAGGCTAGTTAGGCATATTTTACCAATAATTCCATACTTGAACAATTTTTTATCTTCTCCAAGTCTTGGTCTAATTTTGCTTAACCACAGTTTTTGCATGTTTTTGCAGGTCTAATTTCTCTAAGCCGCAGTTTTTGCATGTTGGGCATGCATTTGAGTAAAGCAATCCAAAATTAACTTGCTTCAGTAAAATGCACACACATGCTTGATTTCACTATCCCATATGTCAACTTGTCATACATGTGCTAAGCTAATTGAGTGTAAAATACGTCATATAATCTTATAAACCTATAAATGGTAGTTTTTTATTTTCCTCACCTGTCATATTTTGAACTTTCAACTTAGTGTCAAATATGTCACTTAACAAACCATGAAATTCTATGATTCGATGAACCTGAACCGAGTCATATTTTGGCGGCATTTAGAATGATTTCATCACCCAGACGTGAAATTAGAATTTCCTCGTCACTAACCCTTTTTCACACCTTTCAATTATTCGAAGGGCCAACACAATACACATATCCATATTTGGCCTGACCCCATGGATTCCTTCCTAGCAGCTGCAGTCAATTACGAATCATGCTGCTTCTTATGTAAGATTGATAAATAGGGGCCACTATTATCAGTAGGATATGTATTGAATCCATTTTCTATGTTCATTGAGTTTTGTCCAGTATGGCTGCAAATTTGCGCAAATTTTAGTTCACTGATAGTATGAGTGAAATGGGTAGAATTGGAGACAGTCTCATACGGGTTCGATCACTTTCACTATCAGTTCCATTCCATCTTATTGTTTTTATGTTCATTTGATATCCCTTTCCCATCACTCAGTGAAGTCTTTCTTGCACTAAGTCAACACCTTGTCCCTCTTCAACAACCCAAGCATTCCCTCTCGGTGGCATAGCAGGATTGATTTCTTCAATTCCAGCTTTTAATTTCTCCACACCAGATGGGTATTGCATGTTGTTTTCTGCTGAGCCATTTTTGTATCAGCATTTGTCTCTTCTTGATCATTTTCTTCTTTCATTGGTATTTCCATTTTCTCCTTACGATACCTCTCACGCACTGTGCATCTCTGTTATAATTCTTCTCTACTCACATCTCCCATCTAGATAACTGGAATGCAATTTCCTCTTCTAGTACCCTTTCTATGCCTGGTGTTGAAACATGTCCACTTCAACCCCGTTTCCCCCCCTGTGTTGCATTGTCATGTTAGCCTTGTTTCGCAGTAGTTGGTATCTTCATTTGAAGCCAGGAAAGTACAATAGAGGATGGGTTGGCTCATGGGTGAATCCACTTTTCGGTTTCACCCAATTAAATCCAGTTGTAACATGGTCAATCCGACCCTTGAGGTCTATAAATAGAATTTAATAGGTAGTAGGGATAGTTATTATTGAAGGAGTTGTTTGATGTTACAACTCTACTATCCCTTTGCTCTGTAATGAAATCATAATATAGTAAAAACTGCTCTTGGTCCCCTTTTAAAACTTTCTTGAGTATCTATCTGGTTATATTTTTGTATTATCTTTGTTTTTTTCCTCGGAATGTATTATATATGTTATGTTCTCATTTGTTAATTTCTATAAGGAATGATGATGGTTTATATTATAATAAAAAGATACAGATGCTACTAACTTGCAGAGCCATGAGATTGGTTTCCAAACTATGATTCCCGTAAACAAGAAACCAACATTTATAGTTGTTCTGTTCTCATTTCAAATGTTGGATGCATTCTTATTTCACAATGGAAGTTTAATTTATGTCTTAAATTAAAACTATACTAGTCTAATTAGGTTTTTGTATGCAAACTTCCAAATTTCATACCGACGGTGTACTTCGATTGGAATTGGTGTGCATTTTTACTTCTAGCCATGAAAAATTGGAAAATACTATCCAATTGTTGTTTTGGATGACTTGGATTTTATTCTAGATCATACAATTTACAGAAATGAGTACAAGAGTTTGTATAAAAGGTTGGTATGTCTATGTTATAGTGCAATTTATTCAATATAACATGAAATGATGATCTGTCAATTCATTTGTAGAATATATTACGAAGAATATATTTCATCATTTGTAGTTTCATACACACTTCTCAGTATGGTTTTCACATTAAACTCTCTTAGATATATGGAAAATGCACATATGGATTACACATTACACGTGTATTACACAATAGAAACACATTAACTATATCAAAATATATGCATTGTAGAGAAATACTAGCAATTTATATTACAACAATATTAGTATGTACATAGACATCAAATGTACACCATATTATTTTAGAACTCTAGGCTGCTTGGGAGTTTTTTGTAATTCCTCCTTTTTATAATAAGAAAATTCTCTATAGCTTCTCTTGCCTTTTTCAGAACCCTCCAGATCTATAGAAGCTTCATCGACCATATGTTTTAATTGTTTTTCTTGCTCTTTCACTTTGTTTGCAAGATTTATCACTTTTGTATGCAATCTATATTTTTCTTGTAGTAATTTCTTCAACATCTCTACATTATTATTTTTCTGCTTTGAGTGCTCATCTTCCTTTATTTTAAGATCATCCTTTGTCAACTTCAGCTCAGATTGAATTGCACTTAAATTTCTCTTGATCTGTTGTACCTCCTTCTCGAGCTCTTGTGCCCTCAAAACGCTAATAATGATATGGAGTATACAAAATTGCTTCTACCACAGGTCTATTCTGCAAATCTTTAATCTGGGATTTCAAATCTTGTATCTCACTATCATATCCCAAATGTAGTGTGTTTCCCTTCTCCAATATTTTTTGGTGAAGGTCTCTAAGTTCAGCCTCCTTCTCCTCTATCTTCTTCTTCAATGTTGGATCTGATGAGCCAAATGTAAACTCTACAACATTTATGGTTGAAGAAGCTTCATTCAAGGTCTTCTCTTGTTATTTCAAGGACTTTTGAAACTGGAGTAAGCTCTCCATAGTTACATTACCTATTTTTGTAGTGCCAAAACGTTTTGGTGTACTAATGGACTTTTTACCCTTGACTTTGGATTCTTTTGTTTTGTTGACCTTTTTACCCTTGACTATTGATTCTTCTAGTGTGTAGACCTATTTACCCTTGATTGTTTATTCTTCTGGTGTGCAGACTTGTTCACCCTTGACTGTTGACTCATCTGGTGTGCAAACCTGTTTACCCTTGACTGTTGATTCATCTGGTATGAAGCCTTGTTTACCCCTGATTGTTGATTCTTCTAGTGTGCAGACTTGTTTACCCTTGACTGTTGATTGTTTTCCTCTTCCAACAATTTTATCCTCGAGAGTTGTTGAAATCATTTCAATTTTCTTTTTTTGTAGAAACTCATTTTTTTAATTGTTTTATTCATTTTTTCCAATCTTGTTTCATATTCTGTAGTCTCATTTTGCTGTTTAATGATCATTTCTCTCAATTCCTTTTCAAACTCAACCTTCAAACCTACAATAAATGTTTCTTTATGCTTCAATTCTTGCTAAAGTTTTGCTTCCTTACCAAATACAGTCTTTAGTGGTGGCATGTTCAAAACTTCATGTGTATTTTCAGCTCATTTTCAAGTATCCCTATAGTTTCCTCATCTTTTTTCTTTTGAGCCTAATACATGTCTTTCAGTCTGTCAAGTTCAGAAATTGATTCTGCTAGAACTACGGTAAATTTAGAACATGATCCTTAATAAGTTGAACTTTCTGGCCAATTGTTTTTCAGTTTTGACAATTCTTTTCTCTAAACCTGTAACACGATGTACCAAATCAAGAATTTGGACATCCTTAGTTCTACACAATTCGTCGCTAGATTTGAAGGAATCCTCCCACAAGGTAGATTGTTCTTTGAAATGTACCATTTTATCAAATAAAGAAAAAACAAATCTACCATCAAATCCATATATAGCATGAATTGGGTCTTCATCACTCGTCGGTGAATGGTCCATATCATTGTTCACAAATTCCTCCCATTGATCTGCATTTTCATTTCCATGCAATCCAAGCAAAGTTGTGACAACAACGTATTCTTCAAGGGAAGGTGAAGGCATGTCATTTCCCACAAATTCCATATTGTCCTCTAAAGGTTGTCCATGTATTGTTGATGTAGTGACAGTAGAAACTGCTTCTACATTGTTCTTTAAAGAGGGTTGAGGTAATTCCTCATTGTTTTGTTGTTCTTTAGGCTTCCTAATATATGTTCTACTAGAATTTGACCCTACAACATTGGGTCAAAATAAATCAATAATTTTTTTTAGTGTGCTTGAGTAACTGAACTTGACCTTCTTCATTTTACTATCTTGCAATGCAGAGTGCAATTTCCTAGCCAATAGATGAGGGACATCTATGGCCATGTATTCAACCCAGTGTATGGCTAGATTCATGCAATCACTCGAAATATCATTCCGCTTGTGGTGATTCATAATGGTCCTAAGGATAATGTGAATCAAGGATTTGTATATTCCTTGAGGAACATATTCCATTTTTAGACCATTTATGGGAACAACAATCCGTTTCCCACAATTTTTACTGGCCATCTAAATCTTTTCTTACTTGGGGGTTTTCCATGAGTTTAACATTGCCCCCTCTCTTCGTGAAATTTTGGTTGCTCTGGCAATCAAATCGGGGTCTAGATGAACCCTCTTCCCAAAAATATGCAATTCCATACCCCCATGATCATAACTATTGATGGAATCACCTATCTCGTCATTTTGATAATTAAAATGCCAAAAAATAAACCTATCCACTCCTGCTTTTAAAAGGATATTTAACATACTAGTTGGCCATATGCTTGTATCACTCCATTCATTAGCATTCTCTTAGCATTTCTTCACCGTGAACCGTTCAACCTGGGAACCATGTGCTTCTCCTGATGTTGTGGTAGAGAAGGCCCATGTGTTTGCTGCCATGGTGCAAAACACCCCTGTTTCATTTGTTCCCTTAGTACGCGACGGCCCAAATTCAATTGCGTCAGTCGTGGTTGGTTTGGTGTGCATGCTGAGGAATTCAAGCTTAGCAATGAATTCTAAGGAATGCACACTGAGGAATTCACTTTGACAAATGCAAGCTTGTGAATGCACGCTGAGGAAAGCAAGCTGAGGAATGCAAGATTAGGAATGGACGTCGAGGAATGCATAGTTAGAAATGCAAGATGAGGAATGCAAGCTTAGGAACTGCACTTAATAAAAAACATAAAATTATCCTGGCGTCAATTGAGTTAAGAAATCATCTTACTATTATTGTTATTTATTGCATAGTAATTTGTTTCTTGTTGCAAGCTTATTCCTTTAAATATTTAATTTTGGTCTTTTTGTTATTCTTGCTGCAATGTGAAAAATAAATTATATTAATGTTAAAGATATCCAAAAGAAAAACCAAGAGCATTTCTAGATATCCATTTCAAAAATGAACAGGACCATGTCATCTAATGAATTTTATCATCAAAGGAACATCCCCTTCTAGGCGTTTCCAAGTGGTCTCTCAAACTCTTTGTCTAACACTTAACCAGTTCTCTTCAAACCCTAGGTCACCAAGTTGATTTCATTTTTCCTTTAAACTTGGCAAGTGAGATGCACATTACGTAGAGGCCAATAAGGTGAATTCATCAAGACCACTTTCATCTTCTGGAGCTTCTTTCTCTCTCCTTGGCGGGCATTTTTCTGGAGTAGTGAAAATATGGCTGAGAGGCACTTTTGGCAGATTGATATCTTCTTCCTGAAAGACTTTTTGGTCAAGAGAATGATATGGTTGGATGCACCATACAACACTCTAGATATTCATAGTCTCGGAATATTTAAATCATCATCCTATGACCTATGGCGGGCATTTCCATAAGGCCAATTAGGTAGATTTTACAAATAATTCCATACTTGGTCTAATTTCCCCAAACCATAGTTGTGGCAGGTCCATAAATTCTACTTCAGGGTCTATTTGGACAAACTGAGACCATGGTTGAGTAGAGAAAACAACAACCTACAATATCCCCATGTGCTGCGGGCATTTTCTCAAACAAAGCATTTGTGGTGGGCATTTTCTTCAACAAACCATTTGTGGTGTGGGCATTTTCTTCAACAAAGCATCAATGCAGCTTTCATCTTCTGGAGCTTCTTTCTCTCTCCTTGGCGAGCATTTTTCTGGAGCAGTGAAAATATGGCTAAGAGGCACTTTTGGCATATTGATATCTTCTTCCTGAAAGATGTTTTGGTCAGGATAATGATATGGTTGGATGCACCATACAACACTCTAGAGATTCACAGTCTCAAAATAATTTTATCGTCATCCTATGACCTATGGAGAGAATTTCCTTAAGGCCAGTTAAGCATATTTTCTCAATAATTCCACACTTGGTCAATTTTTTATCTTCTCATATATGCTTGGTCTAATTTCCCTAAACCATAGTTGTGGTAGCTCCATAAATTCTACTTCAGGGTCTATTTGGACAAACTGATACCATGGTTGAGTAGACAAAACATCAGCCTACAATATCCCCATGTGTTGCAGACATTTTCTTGAACAATGCATTTGTGGCGAGCATTTTCTTCAACAAAGCATCAAGACCACTTTCAACTTCTGGAGCTTCTTTCTCTCTCCTTAGTGGGCATTTTTCTAGAGAAATGAAAATATGACTGAGAGGCACTTTTGGCATATTGATATCTTCTTCATGAAATACTTTTTGGTCAGGCTAATGATATGGATGGATCCACCATACAACACTCTATAGATTCACAGTCTCCAAATATTTTTATCGTCATCCTATGACCTATGGTGGGCTTTTCCCTAAGGCTAGTTAGGAATATTTTACCAAAAATTCCGTACTTGGGTCAATTTTTTATCTTCTCCTATGCTTGGTCTAATTTCCCTAAACTATAGTTTTGGCAGGTCCATAGATTCTATTTCAGGGTCTATTTGGAAAAAATGAGACCATGGTTGAGCAGACAAAATGCCAGCCTACAATATCCCCATGTGTTGTGGGAATTTTCCTCAACAAAGCATTTGTGGCGGGCATTTTCTTCAACAAAACATTTGTGCTGCAGGCATTTTCTTCAACAAAGCATCAAGACCACTTTCATCTTCTGGAGCTTCTTTCTCTCTCCTTGGCGGGCATTTTTCTATAGCAGTGTAAATATGGCCGAGAGGCACTTTTGGCAGATTGATATATTCTTCCTAGAAGCCTTTTTGGTCATAATAATGATATGGTTGGATGCACAATACAACACTCTAGAGATCCACACTCTCAGATTATTTTTATCATCATCCAATGAGCTGTGGCGTGCATTTCCCTAAGGCCTGTTTGGCATATTTTACCAATAATTCCATACTTAGACAATTTTTTTATCTTCTCCTTTGCTTGGTCTAATTTCCGTAAACCACAGTTGTGGGAGGCCCATACATTCTACTTCAGGGTCTATTTGGACAAAATGAGACCATGGTTGAGTAGAAAAAACAGAATCCTACAAGATCCCCATGTACTGTGAGCATTTTCTTCAACAAAGCATTTGTGGTGGAAATTTTCATCTTGTCTCTTATGACAAAATGCTCTACCTTCTTTTCTCTTTGAGCAGGAATGTGTCTCTGAACTGTAACTTTTTTTGTAACACTACTACTTACAAAAAAAAACATGGTAACTTCAATGTACAAATTGAGTAGTCTGTATTTAAACTTAGTTTTGATTTTCAAATTCAAAATGATATGTAGATTGGTTGTTTCGTACAACATAAAAGATCATGGCCTCAATTGAGTCAAGAAATCAGCTTACTATTATTGTTAATCATTGCATATGAATTTGTTTCTGGATGCAAGCTTATTCCTTTAAATATTTAATTATGGTCATTTTCTTATTCTTGCTACAATGTGGAAAATAATTTATGTTAATGTGTTTTTTTTGTAAATGTCTGTTTTTGGAAATAGAATTTAATAGAAGGATAAACTAATTTACAAAAAGAAAAAATTAATGAAAATATGATATACAGATTGCTCATTCCACATATTCACAACACAACATCTCATTTCACATGCAACGAAGGTTATACAATACTGATGTATTACAAAATAAAAAATTGTGCTCATGGCATATAATTGCAACTTGTGCCCAAAATTTTATTTAAGTGGATTAATCACGAACTACACAAAATTTATAAACTATGTCTTGATCCAAGTATAAAAATTCAATAAATCAACTATTCTCAGTTGATACAACATCACTAAAATCACTAGTCACACAGTATAAGAACTAATTACATAGTTCAATGTCATCCTTATGCCAGGGAATGAAGTTCATCACAGCATCTGCTAGATTACATAATGTGCTACTGGGACTTGGTAGAGATATATTTTCAAATAGAGGATCTAAAATTTCTATCGGATTCAAAATATAATAGCCTTTTCCAATAGGGACACAGTGTACCATTGCATTTGGGTCAGTCTTATGTATTGTCGCCCTTGCAACTTTAACCCTTGAGTTTAATGCAACGAGAAAGAATTTATTTCCTACCATCCCCAATTGGAAAGTTGGTGTCAACTCGTTATTATATTGACCTTGCAAATAAATGAGACCAAGTAAGATGCATGGAAATAAGAATTTAAACATTGATGATCCTAGATTAAATAATTACAATCTTACCTGAATTGGTGTTTTCATTTTTTCAATTTGCAGTTTCGATGGAACCATTGGTGTTTTCTATACCAAATGTTCATCATAATTTTATGCATGACTCTGCACCCAACATACAATGATTTCTAATATATTGATAAAATAAAATAAAAATGATCTAAATTACAAAATTTTCCAATACTTACTAGGGATGATGGAGTATGCATTGAAGTTAATTTCTTTTGTATCAGTCCATTCCTAGGGGTTGTTATGTCCCATGTATTACTCTATCAAGGCAAAAAAATGTAATATAAATATTCAAAATATTCAAAATATTTTTTCAAATAATAAATAAACAACTAACCTCCACCATAGGTGTGATTTCAGCCTGAGTATTTTGTACAGTAGGACTCTGTCTATATGAGCATTCAAACAGTATCTTTCAGATCATTACTATGAAAATATGTATATTGAGACAAGAGTAAATAATTGGACACTAACACTTTCTTTGTTGACCACATGTTCTCTCTCCATATCTTCTAATCTTTTCAGTAGTTGAGTTATTGTTGTTTTCAAATATGAGATTTCCTCTGTTTTTTCTTTCACTGTTGCTTGGCTTACAAATAGCGCCTCCTTGTGTGTAATTTTGCCAAAAAAATGAGTTGGCGTAATTCCTAAGCCAATGCCACGGCATCATCCTCTTGCATCAACCCCTAGTACCTTGGCAAGGTCATCATCCCTAGCTGCAAAGTCTTGAGATGCAACTTCTACTTGTGCTTGTTCAATTTTTTGCTAACATTGACATACAATTAAATCAAATCATAGAATAAAAACTTTCCAACATGTAAAATGAAATTTTAATCAATATCTAAATTAAAAGGTTGAGAACATACTATTTTTTCTCCTACAACTGGTGTGATTGGAGTGCCATCCTTCTTTTGATGGCACTTCTTCCATAAGTCAGCCCTAGTAATGCTTATAGTTGTATCATCAGAGGCTATAGATTTTTTCTAGCTGCAACAAGTAAAATAGTATGGTTAAGTTGTGACATTTAAATGAAACTAAAATATGCTAATATTTCTCATATCGGTTAAAATATCATTACAATTGTATACCATATCATCTTCGACCTGTTGATAACCTCGACGTCTAGAGGTGTGCAAGTCCCTCTCCTTTCCTCTATTTTCCTTATTTTTTTCCTCATATCCTCGTAATCAATTGAAAATAACATATCTAAGTCAATATTACAAGCCAATAGACATTCTAAAAAACTTGATTATATAATATGTGAACTTTTTGCTTACCAGGAATTCAGTGGTGGCTCGTGATAGAACAAATTCTCTCCACACTGTCTCATTTATCCTAATTGGAGGAACGTTTTTTAATCTTTCCTCTGTTGACTCATAAGGTTCACAGTATTTTTTGGTCAACCAATATCTATGACTATTTTCCTTATGGCCAATGGATTTCATACAATACTCTTTAAGGACCGGAGGGATTATGAATTTTGTCTGCAACATACAAGAATTGCATCTTTAGATGCCACACATGGTTTGAAAATAAAGTTCAAAATTATCCAAAAATAGAAATGTTGAAAACAAATACACGTAATGTCTAATACTCACATTAATAATGTTCCACAAGTCCTCCTTTAATTGATCTGAAACCTTCCTCCAATCAGAATAATTCATTGGAACCATTTCCCTTGCGAGCACACCTAGTAATGAAGATAGCTTCACGGAGTTTGGACCAATTGGTTGGTTCCTTTCATTGATATGAATTTCTATCTTTTCCTCCAAGTTATTGTTTTCTGCACCTTTAGTTGCTCCTATACCTTTCTTCTTGACTTTCTCTGTTGATGGTTGTGTAGAGGGATCTTCACCTTGTATACTAATATCTTGTTGGCATTTTTCTTTGTGAACATCTTCTATAAAAGAAGGGCAAGTAAAGGTGTTATGGATTTCAAAGCCATAAAATTTTATTTATGAAGAACTACAAAATTATACATTAATGACCTTACCTTGTTCTTCATGCTGCTCCGCCTCTTTTTGTGTGGAGGGATCTTCCCCTTCTACAATGTTATCCGTATGGCATGGTTGTCTGTGAACATCTTCTATAAAAGAAGGGCATGTAAAGGTGTTATGGATTTCTTAATCATAAGATTTATAGTTATAAGGAACTAGAAAAATATGAATTAATGGGCTTACCTTGTTCATGTTGCTCCTCCTCCTGAAAAGAGGAAAATGTATATTTGTCATTTTGTTCTTTGTTAGGACTAGTAGAGTCATTCAAAGGCATAGAAGGTGTACTAATATTCTTTGCTATTGTTTGTATTTTCCTCTTCTTTGTAACTGTAGCCAAGAATGTTATTAAACATATGCCTAACATCATCATACAATAAAATAAATCATTATATAAATACATAAGGAAAGACATTGTTCTATTTATAAAAATTTACCTTCTGATATGCATGTCCCTTTCTTTCCCATTTGATCATTTTGACACGTTCTTTTTGAAAATTTATTATCAGATTTTTTTGATTTCGTGTTATAACATGCTTTGCCTATTTTTTTAAAAATGCTTAGAGTGTTGATTATCCATAGCCTATTAGATTGTTATTAAAGTACAAATTAATATGTTCTAATAATTTAAATTAAATAAAAGTAGTATTCCCATTTGTTGTGATGGGGAATTTTGTTTTTTGCAAAGAACTCACAGACGTAACCTCTTGGATAGCTCAGCCACAGTCTTATTAATACAAAAATTACTCAATCCATGTCTCCATTTGTACAAAGCCCACATAATTAACCAGAAAAATAAAGTCCATCATCACTCAATTGTTAACTGAAAGTTGTTTAAACGTTTAATCTATCTAACAAGTTTCAAAAGTAAAAGGGAAGACTATCTGTAAGGACTATCTGCTAAAAGGAAAGGGTGTCATAACTTGATAGAGAAAGAGGGTTAAGTTAGACACGTACAATAGCCAACATTATATCTCAGTCTCCAAGAGTAAATACCCCTCAGCCTTAGAGGCTACAAGCAGGACAAGGTTTACACAGGAAACCCCAAAGATGAAAACGGTAATGGTCTTGCAGCACTGGGAAAGTGCAGTCCAACTCTAGTGCTCACAAAAAATCACAACCCAGCTAAATTAATTTCAAACATTTCATGACTTAGCTAGAAAGAGCCACCACAATCCACGGTCAACCCTAGAGGAAACCAAATTTTTTACAGAAATTTTAAAATTTTATAGCATAGAATATTTTGATTTTTGTCAATAAAGAACACAGAACAAGAATGCAGTGAAACTTAAGTTACACCTCATGCAGATCACCTTAGTATATCCCAACAGCTTAGCTTCATCTTTCGTGGTGTTGAATACCATAATCAAAGCAATTAAACGTTGGTATGTGCAAAAAGAAAACATCGCCCTTTCTCGACAAAACTATTCACGGGAGATAAAATGTGAAAAGTTATGTTAGGGGTCCCATTTTTTTTTCTTTTTTTATTTCGTTTTTTTTGTTTCTTTTTGGTAAATTTGATTTTCTTTTTTTGGGGTATAGATAGCAAAAACACCCAAGTTTTCTCCTAATGTTTTCAATGAAAAGGGTAAGGACCCTGGTACTAGGAGTCATGTAGGTGGACCAAAGGAAGGAAGGAGGGAACCAAAGAAATGCATCAAAAGGAAATGCAATATTAGCCTATTGTGGTGAATGACATGAAGTTAAATAATGTAATAAGCATGACTTCTAAGGCATTGAATGTGAGGTTTATTTTTATAAGGATGGAGACAATGAGTTTGTTTCAATAGATTAAAGTGCACTAGTAATCAATTTTACCTTACCACATAAGGGATTTCATTTTCATCTCAGGTTAGATGTTGAGGTTACATCCAAACATATTATTATTTCTAGTAGGTATCTACTACATTTATACCCACGGATATTAGAGTAATTATGTGAAGAAATATACGGTGTTAACGCATATAATCTATATGCTCCCCATAAGTTTGACAATTCATTAATACATTGGTTAAGGTCCTACCTAAAGAAAACCTACAAGAACAACCTATATAATCCTTTTAAATATTCGGAATTTTTATCATTATACCTCTTCCAACCATTTACAATTCTTATAAAGATAAAAGAAATTTGAACTGACATTAATAACCTATGTATTTTAGACCTGTATTATACCATTGAAACTATTCTCTTAATGATAATCTGATAACTTGTTTGATGGACCATATGAATATGATGTGACCCTGACCATCTCCTCCTAAGTATAATTTTGAACCTACAATGTCAACCCTCCATCTATTTATAATTATCAAACAAATAATACATTAGGGGAAATTTCAACTCAAAATGGGCCTTTTAACTTTAACTCAAATTCGATGTCATCATGTGTTAGCCAATGAAATTGCTTTAAATTTGAAATACCGTATAGGTCTTAAACACTTTTTTAATATAAATTTGGGGATAGGTATCATAAAAAAAACTACTTTTTTTGTTTGTATTTTTTACATATCTCCCTGTGTTTTTAGTAAAACTTCGATCGGGAGAGCTCGTTGGATGCGAAATTAAATTCCGCATCCAACGAGTACCCACTCGGCATACTTTTGATGGACCCCGCTACCCCCAAAACAAGAAATGCCTGAAAAAATCTGATGATGACATCATCATCACGTTTTTTTAGGTATTTCTTGTTTTGGGGGTAGCGGGGTCCGTCAAAAGTATGCTGAGTGGGTACTTGTTGGATGCAGAATTTAATTTCGTATCCAACGAGCTCTCCCGGTCGAAATTTGAGTAAAAACATGGGGAGATATGTCGAAAATACAAACAAAAAAGTAGTTTTTTTTTCTTTTCTTCCTCCAAAATTAATAAATATTATTTTATTATTTTTTTTAGGAGGCCCATTTTGAGTTGAAATTTCCTCTAATGGGTATATTATACCTATTAATGTAGGTGTTAATGTCGATGGAAAGGACACCTTTAATTTGTCTAATTCCTACAACACTTGTTATATGAATTTGTGAACCATGACAATCTTGTAACTAGATCAGAGAAAAAGATGTAGGCTATATAGATCCAAAATTTCTTCTATTCTATCCTTAACTAGTATTCCCTTAACCATCAGATCCCTAACTGATCAAAATGATTGACACCAATCAATTAAGTAACATATACTACCTTGAAGTATGGACATAATTGCAAAGGAGGCAAAGTTGTCATTTATCTTGTGCTAGTAATGGAGCATATGAAGGAAAATGGTTGTGATCAACCAAATATTCATACTTACATTAATAATCCTTTGATGAATTGATTTCACAAGGAAAATGACTTGATACAAATAAGGAGTGTGAGAGGGTATACCATGAAATTGACCATGTATATTATCCTATTGTGGTGGATGACATGAAGTTAAGTAGTGTAATAACCATGGCTTATAATGCATTGATTGTGATATTTATTTGTAGAAGGATGGGGGCAGCGATCTTGTAATTTCAATGTATTCAAGTGCACTAGTAATCAATTTTATAATCTTATAACCACATAAGGGATGTGATCATTAACTTCATCTAAGGTTAGATGTTGACGTTACAACATCTAAACATAATATTATTTTTACTCGATCAATATCTAGTACTGCATGCATTTATACGTAGGTGGATTTACCACTTACTTGATCAAATTACTTATATATATTCATTGAAGGTCCCCTCTCAATAAGAAAGGATACCATAAGGATAAAATAACTGTACTAAATTAGTCTATTTGCATAGACTCTCTTATGCTTCTACACAAGATATATATTTTCTCTTTGATCTACTATTTGTAACTATAACTGGTATCATTCAATTTGACTCATTATTTTTTATTGCCTTACAAAGAGATATATGATCATATGCAATATTCAAACAATTTTATCTTGTTTTTTTCTTGGTTGGATTTATGATCTCTCTTATTATGGAGATCAAATGATCTAAAATTTCTATGGTGGTATGCCTTACAAATCTCCTTTCTTAATTAACATATATATTAGGTAATGAGGTATATTATAGTAATTATGAGAAGAAATATATGGTGATGTTAATGCATATAATCTATATGCTCTCCACAAGTTTGAAAATTCATTAATACATTGGTTAAGGTCCTATGTCCTGGCGAAAACCTACAAGAACCTATATAATCCTTTTAAATATTAAGAATTGTTATCATTATAACCTCTCCCAACCATATGCAATTCTTATAAATATTAAAGGAATTTGAACTAGCATTAATAACCTATGTATTTCAGAACTGTATTATACCATTGAAACTATTCTCCTAATGATAATCTGATAACTTGTTTGAGAGACCATATGAATATGATGTGACCCCTGCCATCTCCTCCTAAGTATAATGTTTAACCTACAATATCAACCCTCCATCTCTTTATAATTATCAAACAAATCATAGGTATATTATACCTAGTAATGTAGGTGTTAATGTCGATGGAAAGGACATCTTTAATTTTTCTAATTCGTACAAGACTTGTTATATGAATTTGTGAACCATGAAAATATTGTAGCTATATCAGAGAAAAATATGCAGGCTATATAGATCCACAATTTCTTCTAATCTATCCTTAACTAGTATTCCCTTAACCATCAATTCCCTAACTGATCAAAATGATTAACACCATTCAATGAAGTAACATATACTACCTTGAAGTATGGACATAATTGAAAAGGAGGCAAAGTTGTCATTTATCTTGCGCTAGTACTGGAGCATAAGAAGGAAAATGGTTGTGATCAACCAAATATTCATACTTACATTAATAATCCTTTGATGAATTGATTTCACAAAGAAAATGACTTGATACAAATGAGGAGGTTGAGAGACCGGTATACCATGAAATCAACCATGTATATTAGCCTATTGTGGTGGATGACATGAAGTTAAATACTATAATAACCATGGCTTATAATGCATTGATTGTGATGTTTACATGTAGAAGGACGGGGGTAGTAGTGAGTTTGTTTCAATGTATTCAAGTGCATTAGTAATCAATTTTATAAGATTATAACCACATAAGGGATGTGATCATTAACTTCATCTGAGGTTAGATGTTGAGGTTACAATATTCAAACAAAGTATTATTTTTACTCGATCGGTATCTAGTACTGCATGCATTTATACGTAGGTGGATTTACCACTTACTTGATCAAACTACTTATATATATTGATTGAAGGTCCCCTCTCAATAAGAAAGGATACCACAAGGATAAAATAACTGTACTAGATTAGTCTATTTGTATAGAATCTCTTATGCTTCTACATGAGATATATATTTTCTCTTTGATCTGCTATTTGTAACTATAACTGGCATCATTATTTGACTCATTATTTTTTCTTGCCTTACAAAGAGATCTATGATCATATGCAATATTCAAACAATTTTGTTTTGTTTTTTCCTTGGTTGGATTTATGATGTCTCTTCTTATGGAGATCATATGAGCTAAAATTTCTATGGTGGTATTCCTTACAAATCTCCTTTCTTAAATGACATGTATATTAGGTAACAAGGGATATTATAGTAATTATGAGAAGAAATATACGGTGTTAATGCATATAATCTATATGCCATCCACAAGTTTGAAGATTCATTAATACATTGGTTAAGGTCCTACGTCCTAGAGAAAACCTACAAGAACCTATATAATCCTTTTAAATATTAATAATTGTTATCATTATAACCTCTTCCAACCATATGCAATTCTTATAAATATAAAAGGAATTTGAACCGACATTAATAACCTATGTATTTCAGGCCTGTGTTATACCATTGAAACTATTCTCCTAATGATAATCTGATAACTTGTTTGATGGACCATATGAATATGATGTGACCCCGACCATCTCCTCCTACATATAATTTTTAACCTACGATGTCAACCCTCCATCTCTTTATAATTATCAAACAAATTATAGGTATATTATACCTAGTATTGTAGGTGTTAATGTCAATGGAAAGGACACCTTTAATTTTTCTAATTCCTACAACACTTGTTATATGAATTTGTGAACCATGAGAATCTTGTAGCTATATCAGAGAAAAAGATGTAGGCTATATAGATCTAAAATTTATTCTAATCTATCCTTTACTAGTATTCCCTTAACCATCAAATCCTTAACTGATCAAAATGATTGACACGAATTAATGAAGTAACATATACTACCTTGAAGTATGGACATAATTACAAAGGAGGAAAAGTTGTCATTTATCTTGTGCTAGTACTAGAGCATATGAAGGAAAATGGTTGTGATCAACCAAATATTCATACTTAGATTAATAATCCTTTGATGAATTGATTTCACAAGGAAAATGACTTCATACAAATAAGGAGGTTGAGAGGGTACTATACCATGAAATCGACCATGTATATTAGCCTATTGTGGTGGATGACATGAAGTTAAATAATGTAATTAATAGCCATCGCTTATACTGCATTGATTGTGATGTTTATTTGTAGAAGGATGGGGGCAGTAGTGAGTTTGTTTCAATGTATTCAAGTGCACTAGTAATCAATTTTATAAGCTTACCACATAAGGGATGTCATTAATTTCATCTGAGGTTAGATGTTGAGGTTAATTACAATATCCAAACATAGTATTATTTATACTCGATATCTACTGTATGCATTTATACGTAGGTGGATTTATCGGTTACTTGATCAAATTACTTATATATCCTTCAAGGTCCCATGTCAATAAGTAAGGATACCATAAGGATAAAATAATTGTACTAAATTAGTCTATTTCCACAGACTCTCTTATGATTCTACACAAGATATATATTTTCTCTTTGATATGCTATTTGTAACTACTAGCATAATGATATGACTCATTATTTTTTCTTGCCTTACAAAGAGATATATCATATGCATTCAAACCATTTTTTCTTGTTTTTTTCTTGGTTGGATTTATGATCTCTCTTCTTATGGAGATCATATGAGCTAAAATTTCTATGGTGCTATGCCTTACAAATCTACTTTCTTAATTGACATATCAATTAGGTAACAATAGATATTAGAATAATTAGGAGAATAGATATACGATGTTGCATTTAATCTATATGCTCTCCACATGTTTGACAATAATTCATTAATACATTGGTTAAGGTCCTACCTGGAGAAAACCTACAAGAACCTATATAATACATCCTTTTAAATATTAAGAATTTTTATCATTATAACCTCTTCCAACCATATGAAAATGTTAGAAAGATTATAAAAGGAATTTGAACCGTTAACCTATATATTTTAGACCATTATTATCAAACACATTATAGGTATATTATACCTAGTATTATAGGTGTTAATGATGGAAAGGACACCTTTCTAATTCCTACAACACTAATTATATGAATTAGTTAACCATGACAATATTCTTGTATCTAGATCAGAGAAAAATATGGCTATATAGATAATAAAAAAATCATCTTATCTATCCTTAAGTATTCCCTTTACCATCATCCCTAACTGAAAATCATTGTCTTATCCAAACATAGTTTTATTTCTAGTCGATATCTACTGCATTAACTAGGTGGATTCACCGGTTACTTGATCAAATTACTTATATATCATTCAATCTCCCATGTCAATAAGTAAGGATACCATAAGGATAAAATAATTGTACTAAATTAGTAGATTTCCATAGACTCTCTTATGATTCTACACCATATATTTTTTCTTTTATCTGCTATTTGTAACTACTGGCATGATATGACTCATTATTGTTTCTTGTCTTACTAAGAGATCTATCATATGGTTTCAAACAATTATTTCTTGTTTTTTCCTTGGTTGGATTTATGATCTCTCTTCTTATGGAAATCATATGAGCTAAAAATTCTATGGTGGTATGCTCGACAAATCAACTTTCTTAATTGACATATCAATTAGATGGTAACCAAGGATATTAGAATAATGAGAAGATTTATACGGTGTTACATTTAATCATGCGATGCCAATCTATATCCTCCAGCTCATTTATGTATTTGCATTTTTCAATTAACCATTTTAGTGGTGGAAGTGTATTAGTTTTTACAGGTGCCTGCATTGAAATTTCTATTTATTTAGGTCTTTGGAGAGTCAACGATAGGTGGCATATGAACTTATTGAACCAAGTGATTTATAATAATGTTATGGCCATTGCACTACACCTTTGACAAATTTACTCACTCCCAAGTGAGATTTCTTGATCTCTAAAGGAATTGAAGTTTCCCATACATTCCAAGCCATTAAATGAGGTGATTGAATCCATTTCTAACTCCTCCTAAAAATACGTTGATATGTTAAAATGGTGGTGACAACTTTAACATCTTGATATCCTATCATACTAACAACATATATTAGTTAGTATACAGGTTGGGATATCTCCACATTAGAAATATATTTATATTTAACCCATAGAGTCTCCTTATGATGTTAGTTATAAAATTCCTTGACAAGCAATAGATTAGAAGCTAGAAACGCTTATGCAATAATTAAAATAAGAATATAAGAAAGTAGGACTCCCTAGCGCCATCCCTATACCATATTCTATAATACGTTTTAGCCCAAGGGGTATTTCTATGAGTCTAATAAGTAAAAATATTATATTATACCTAGGATTATAGGATCATGTTGTGGTTATACATACAACAAATTTTCAGGCCCATCTAGATATAAGATGCTAAAGATTCATCCATATTCTCTTTTTTGTCTTTTATGGTTTTTATTTTTTTGAAAAAAAATGCAGTAACAAAGGGGTCGATTTCATCTTGTGGAGGATGTATTCTTCATTTGTTGGCTGAGTTTGGAATGAACGCATGGGCCATGACATAGTCTGGAAAGGACACAGTCTTGTTTGTAAGGATGATTTTCTTTCTGTTGGAGAAGACACGGTCTTGTTTGCACGGGGGCTTCACTTGTTGACCAATATCCTATCACGTTAGTTCATATTGTGGGTTTTAAAATTATTAAAATTTGAACCAATATATTGCAGGTATTGGGGGGATGAGGGGTTTAAGGTGGGGGTGGGTAGGGTGGTTTGTAAGGATTGAGGTATAAAAAGGGGTGGGGAGGAGGCTTTAAGTATTGGGAGGGGGTTTAAAAAAAAAGTTTGGGTCAATATCTCTAGAAATTAATGGTATTCTTTAGTATTCCACGATCGCATGTTCTATGTGAGATGTTCACTAAGTGAAGTCCCTGTGCTTTTTTGTGAGTATGATTTATAGTTCCGCATCTACAGTGATCCACACGGTTCAGCTGGGATAATATAAAGGGTTGTTATAGCAAAAAAGGGAGCTGCAATCCATATTTACACCTACAGGAATCTACTATAGCTTTTTTGGGTAATCTTCTTGTTATGACTGTGCATAACGTTTTTGGGTAGTGAAGAAGGGCACTGCACCATAATAACAAGAAGAAGACGATGTGGGTTGTTTTGAGGAGCAGGGAAGGGTAGACACTAAATAAAAATTAAGACACCATAAATCATTGTGCTGTAGGAAGCTATATGTTAGAGTTAAAGTAATTTCAGACTCGCTTGTCCACCTTAGAACTTCTGTTATACTCATTGCAAACTAAAAGTAATAAGAATATGAAATTTAGGGTTTATTTTACTTGTTATTTATGCAAAGCAATCTCTATTGCATTTACTGTTCACTGTTAGCGCTACGAAAATATGGATCTAAATATTATACTCAATATACACATATGATGGCACTGATTTATGTATATACATCAAACCCCTTGAGATCCGAAACAAACTCTCTGTGTTAAATATCTTTTCGCACTGTCTAACTTTCTTCTGCAGTGGAATTCTAGGTTTTCGCACGTTCCCTTCTGCAGCGTAATTATTTTCGGAAGGCGGGAATCAAAAGTTGGCTTTTAGACTTTGGACACCCAAAAAAAGAGTTTCCACACAACGCTTCGTCCCTACCATCGATCTCGATCGTTGATCTATCAATTTCAAGGCCAGCATGATTGTTAGTACAACTTACCTTTTCAGGTAGCGAAATGGATTTCTGATCGTTCGATCAGTGCCCCCACCAAATTAGCAGTGGATTCCAAAATTTATTAAGTGCATTCCATAGAATATCGTGCACAATATTTTTTTTTCAAATCTTGCAACTTCTCCCAGCGATATCACTATAAACTGTTGATCTTCCCCACAATTGATCCCCACTCAACGATCTTGTTTTATTTGAGCGACTGGTTAAGGTTTAACCCTCTACAAAGATTCACTTAATTGATAATTGATAGGATCAATTCTTCTCTGCAATTCAAAAAATATGGCAATCCAAAGCCACAATTTTTAGATGCAGGGTTATATGGAGTGAATGCGGGATGAATTCATACTTCTATAGAACTATATGAAGACATGAAATCCATAAAAACCACACATAGACTCTAATCCTCTGTTATTTATTCAATTCGTCAAAAATTCAAATACACAGAGAATTATATTTGTTCACTCCTCGCTCAGTCTTCTGTGCACCTCTCATTCGTCCATTCATGCTATGTGGAATTTATCTCCCTCTCAAGCTCTATGAGCTAATAAAAGCTTCTTTGAGCTATCCTCTAACCTCTATGAGCTATCCTAAGCAGTGATCAAATTTGAATGGTGGGTCTTAATTTCAATTGGAAGGGAATTTATTCTCTCAACCCTTCAGAGATGAAGGGAAATGTAAATAATTGTCCTTTAATTGACAAGTATAAATTAACCAAACCTTTTCACCAAAAAAAATGCAAAAAACAAATATTGTTTTTCAGCGCTTGTTGTGAAAGCATACATGTATGTGATGGAGGAATCTAAGTCAATTGAATCCTTGTAACTCACTGTATGTCCAAGTCTCAACACTCTTAAATTGAACCACAATACCAAAATAAGTTTATTAATGGCTAGATTTGAGAAAGTTATAGGTGTGTGCAATTAAGTGCTTGGGGATCTAAAATTTGTTGTGTTTTGTACGATTCCACGGTTCACTGAATCGATAATAATTGGTAGGAGTTTAAATTATTTAATGAAAACAATTAATGTGTATAACCTCTATGCCTAAAACATTTTCCATGCTGATGAAGGCCACTACCCTCTTTATTGTCTTACCAAAAGGCATGACAATGAGGAAGAAGACCTAAAATTATGGACTTAACCTTCAAAGAATGCCTTGTAATCACATTGGTAAGGAGTGATAAGAAGATCATAACCATCCAACATATCAAATATTAGTTGATATTGTTAATTAAAGACTTATAAGGTAAATTTAAGATAAGACTTATAGTTGTATCTTACTCTTTGCGTCTTGATAGATTTAATATTTTATGGTTTTCTTTGGGCCTTGACCCAATTTGTATTATAAGGTGAGGATGTGCAGGCATAATAATCCTTAGTTATGAATATGAGATGAGGATTTAAAGAGAAGAGGATGTAAAGAGAAGAGAAATTTATATGGATGGATAATTTCAAAACTTGCACTTCTTCTGAAATGCTGATATAAATTATGCCCTTCTTTATTGGAAGGGTAAAAATCAATTTTTAATTTTTTTTTAAGGACAATTTTAAATTTACACTTCTAGGGAGGGCTAGAACCATTTGGAAGGGATATGAAGGGTTCAATTTTGAACATTGATCCTAAGCTCTGTGAGCCAACAAGCTCTGTAAGCTAACTAAGCTGCTAAGAAAATAACTCGAACTAATTTAAATACAAGAGGATTCTGATTCCAGATCCTATAATAAAGGAGTACAGTCCTTATTGATCTATGATAACCCTATGAATCATAACTAACTCAATCCTAACTATTACACATGGAAAAGGATCTAGTTTCCTTATCCATTTTATTTATCTTTTACAAAATAAAGCAAATTACAAATGTACGAGACCCTAGGTCTCTTAAAAGTTCCATTTACCTTGTGAAGTCATGAATGACTTCGCCCTCTTGATCCTATGCTCCTGCATCAACATATCAGTAGTACATTGAATACAAAAACCAACTAAGAATATTTAGGACATCTCAGTGGTATTTTTGACAAGTGTTTTTACGAAATCACTTAACCAAATTACATAAGCAAATAAGCCAAAAAAATCAGCAGGATCTGATGGGGGTCATTACAATTTACTATTCAAAGAATATCTCCCTTGTATATAAAAAAAACCCTCTCACTTCCTTTAGATAAAAATTGTTCATTGGTCACTGTATCATCATGTTGAGTGGAGATGAGAACTGTGTGAATGTGTAGAGGAACCATGCACCACTCTCATTTTTGAACTCAATGGTTATTTGTGTTTTTCCATCAGGCCTCAACTAGGAGTAGGTTCCATTCTTTCTCACCTCTATGAGCTTTTCTCCTATATTGGTAGCAAGCACCTGGGTGAGAGGCATCAACTCAGGGGTTTCATTAGTTGCATAATTGGTCCAATAAAGGGTAGCGACCCATGTACTAGACCTCACACAGACTGAAATCCATGCTAAACATCCTAGTCTAGCAATACACAATTATGCTTACAACAAATTTATACACCCTCTTGACACCCTTATTAACCCACAATAGGTCATGGTACCTTCAGACACAGGATTGGGAAACTTAACAGTCCTCAAGGCACTTTGAGCCAGTCACAATAGTCCTAGAAAGCTTAAGACATGTCACAACAGTCCTTAGCAGGCTCAAGACAGGTCATGGTTTTCTCTAGAAAGCATTAGCAGAATTTACACATATGAAAATGACGCAAACAGGAAATAGAAACTGAATATGAACACTATGATGAATCTCAGAAACTCAAAACAACACTTTTCATTAACACTTCCAAGAAAGTTTACAGAGCTACAAATCCAAGCACATGGGATTAAAAAATTAAAGTCGAACCCTTCCTCCTCCATAGAGGTTACATTTATAGTGCAATTTACCCCTGAGACGTATCTCAAAACAGGGCATAAGAATTAGTTACATTGCTGGAATCAACCCCAAAAGTGCGTCCTAAATCCTAACAAACTCTAATGTGGTAGATGCGTCGTGCCCACAAAACATTTTGGGAAGGAACGTTGTGCTACACATGACCAATCAAAAAGGGAAATCTCGACATCTGGGGCTTTCTGGCTTGCTTGATGAAAACGACAACTCCGAACATATTTTTAACATACTAGGGTTGACTCGGCTGCTAGCAGGCCTTACAGGATGATGACTGCTCACTCTATGTATATATTTCCATTGCTGATCTGTAGGGGTGACCATCTCAAATAGATCCTTTAGGATAACATCCAGGTCAATCAGGGGGGGGTGTCCAATAGCAGGGAGATCTGATTTGATAGTCATGAGTGTTTCCAGTAGATCAAAGTCCTCGCTGAGTTTATAGGTGATTACCTGTCCCTTTATCCCACCATTCATACCCTCAAATTTTGAATGTTTTAGTATTTCCTCTTGCAACAATTCAACATATTTTCTCTGAGGGATCAACTTCCCCTCTCGACCGCAAAACTCAGGAAATCCTTTCTGAAAAAGGGGCTGGTACAATTTGTTGAACTTTTCTACCCCTTGCTGAATAATGTTAATTCTAGTAGGTGCATTTTGCAACATGTTGTGCTTTGTGGCCATCCTCCTTGCTTCTGCCACAAATGATATCCTGTCAGTAATCCCAGGGAAATTAGTTCTTCCCTAGAGGCTAAGTTTAGAACAATAATCACCTTCTGGGAATCCTCCCTAGGACTTTGTGCTAGAATTTCCTGTAGGGATTTACATCTTCTGCTTGCATCCATAACATCATGTTTATGCTCATCCACCATGAACAAATTCGTTTCTAATGAGGGCATATCCTTTGTCACTGCATCCCAAAGAAAATGTTTAGCCCCTTGCAGGGGAATTCAGCCTATGACCCTTTCCTCAAACCTGGTTACTTTCTCTTTCAGTGTCGTGATCTCTTTAGCAGCGTCTTCAATTTCCTTAGCAGTGATCCTATCCTTGAGCTATTTATTGGCCTCCTTTAATTGAGTGATTTCCAGGTCCTTTAGGGACATTTCAGGCATATCTTTGATCGCCATAGTGGCGGGTGATCTCTCCTCAGGGGTGCTATAGTCATTTAATTCATCAATTCTCTTCTGTATATTTTTCTTCTCTTCTTTCCATGTGCACTTGTCAGCATTAATCATAGCAATGTGGCATTTTAGATCCAAAAATTCATGCTTTAATGCCTCAATCTCCCTTCTAATTGCACGGTCTGAGGAGGTAGCTGGATGTCTTTCATAGGCTTCTTGATTTTCTTTTTGTAAGCCTGTATCTTGGCCAACGACTTAGCTGGTAAAATATCCTGCTCTATTGCCACTAGCTGCTTAGATGCAAGGGGATGCTGTAAAGTATTCTGTGCTATTAGGTCTACCACTTGGTTTGTCATGAGTTTCACCTACAGGTTCCATGCCTTGTTTGTTGCCTTTTCCTACTTCAATTGGGTCTCCAGTTTAACCACCCTTTGTTGGGACTTGAGATGGGATAACACCTCCTTAGTCAGATCAGCATATATGATATCGCTAACTCCCTTATGGAACACAATCTTATCTCGGATTGAGAATTGATCCATCTTAAACTTGACCTCTAAAACTCCTTTCTCATCAACGATGGCTAGGTTCAGGGAGTTTGTTGTAAAATTCCTGGCAGTAGTAAAAGAGACTTTGCTGCATTATAGCTTTCTTATCTCCTTGGACTACTTCTGAGTCTCAGGATTGGATTTCTCTTTGAGCTACCCATAGGTGGTCGACATTTGATTTTTAGTCTTAAATTTCCCTTCAACAGTAGAGGCAAAAGAATACTTTTGATAATTGAGTAGAGACTCCTCACTCCCTTTCTTCATTGATTGTGTGGTTCTTCAAGGATTTCTCTCTGAGTGTGTAGCGGCTGGATTTACAACCACTAGTTGCTGTGCAATCACCATCTGATTTGCAACCTTTCCCCTAGTAGGGTTTACTGAATCAAACTCCTCCTCTATAGTTGTTTTGAGGGAATCAGATTCAAAATTAAACTCCTTCTCCAAGTTTATTACATCCTCCTCTACGTCTATCCTAGGCTTCTTACTATGGGTTTTTTCATCACATTCCATGTCCTCCACCTCTGACCGAGACCTTCTACTACAAACTTCACCATTTAGGGGCAAGGGAGTAGCTGGGACTGTACCTTGCACTTATTTAGGAGCCTGGATTTTCTCTGCAGGAGTCCAATCAAAATCACAGGAAAGACAATTTACCTCCTGGGACAAGTCGGGGATCATGGAGTGAATAAAGGTTGACCTCTGCACCTGGACCCTCCTATGGGAAATGATCCCATTAGGATCATAATTCTGGGAATGAGTAACCTCAAACTTCATGGCCTTCAAAAATTTCTCCACCATTGGTAATGCTGTTGGCTTCTTCACAACTAACGGCCCAAAATTAATAGGGTATTTGATCCAAGAGTCCTTCCTATATGTAGTAAAATCCTCCTCATCAGCATAAATCCTCTACCTTATCAACTCTAGTGTGAATACTGAGGAATTTAGGTAAACTAGTAGCATGAAAGGGGCAATAGAAAAACCATATATCTTGATAACTAAATACGTCGGAATTAGGAACCAATCTCCAATTCTATCTTGTTGGAAGGAAGCCTTCATGTCTTTTGATATCCTCTTCTCTTTAGGGTCGAATAGTCTGCAGATGCTGAGGACAATTCTATTAATGAATATGGTGTAAGACTAGTCCTGGAACTTCTGGACAGACCGGGGCCAGTATTTGAACACCTTTGGATCCATGACCTCAAGGGTCTGCCAGTTGGAACTTGCTATGACGGAAAATAGATACACCTGGTATCTAAAGTGCTTATCCAAATCAAAATTTTCAAGTTGAGAATTGATTTCTTCAGCCAATAATTCATCAAACTTAATTCCTGATGTAGATTGAATCAAATAAAGGAGAATGCCTAGCATTACTTCAAAGACCATGCTATCGCTATCAAGATCTAGAATTTGAATCAAGATGGAGATGAATGATACGACATGATTTATGAACAATTTGAAGGAGAGTGGGGTGATAAGGGTCTCTAAGGGAACTGGGGTGTTCAAAATGGTATGGAACAATTTATTCTTGGATTCTATGTCAGATTTCCTGAACACTTGCAGAACCTCTGATTCGGTGAAGGGGATCAGGGCCTAACATTGGGTTTCAAAAAGACCCAGGGCATTCCTGATAGCTTCTGGTGTAATTTTGCAAATGAAATGGGAGTGGGTATCATCTAATATGGCCTTCCCAGTGGGGGAATAATTGGAGGATACCCTTTGGACAATATTTGGGAAATTAGGAAATTGTTCTAATGTGAACCCTATTAAGGATGACTTTAAATTTACAAACAGTTCTGACTGGTCTCTAAAAGGTGACAACAGAGAGTTTTGACAATCACTGACAAAGGACAACAGCAAACGAGGATCATAAGCGTCCTAAAGTCAATCACAAATGATCTCCTTGGAAGGGTGAAGGATTTTTACAGATGAGTCCATGGTGGAACTGTCGAAAGGGGTGATAAACGATGAACGAGTACCTGGTGGTGATGGTCGACACTTTTGGAGGTTGCAGTTGTATCCAGCTGACTTGTGCTTGGCGGACGTAATATTTGCAAGGTGGTGGGACTATTAACGAACTATTAATGTCAAGCTGATTAGCTTTATAAACCGTAACTCTCCCTAAAAGTGACCTTTGTACCTCCAATATTTGAGCACAATATCCAATGGGGAGGGGCCCACCATATTTCGTAAATTTGTTTCTTTTCTTCAAAGTTATATTAATGGGTTATAATCTTAAATATCTTGGCTTTAATATAAAAACCCAAATATTATGTAGTTGATGTTTGGATTTGCTTATTATAAGGTGGAAGCTTGTATGGTGTAATATATGGTTGTCATGTGCTGGTAAAGGCTATTTTGGAATGCATATGGGTGTACTACATGAATATTCCTAACCATATATTGGAACAAAGTTGAGAGGCCAAATCTAGAGGAGCCAATTCGAGAAATTGGGTTGGTTTTATTTTCAAATGGCCAAAAAAAGGGATTGGACAGATTTGAAAACAAGGTATACTTTTTATATTTGATTATTCAATATGATATTTTATAACATATGTCTTCATTGTAATTTGTAGTGGTTTTTTCTTACGTGATGTGAAAATTGGTTTTTTTGTAGGATGTCAAAGGAATATCAAGTCGGGGTTGAAGAATTCACACACTTTGCAAAAAGGCATTCAGAGGATAATAACACCACAAGATGCTCTTGTAAAAAATGTTGCAATGTTGTAGTATTGACATTTGAGGAAGTACAAGACCACTTGATGATTCATGGTATACTAAGTTTATATAAAACTTGGTTTTTCCATGGAGAGAGACTTCCTACTTAGGACCATAAATTTGACAAGAGCAAGAACTGCCACACAACAGAGATGCATGATTTTCCTCGAGAAATTACACATGGTGATGAACACATAGTCGGACATCAATATGATAATCATAATGATGAGTTTTCAACATGGCTTACAAATGATACTGAAGTTCTTGAGAATGACGATCATAACGAGGAAACCATGGTTGATGATTGCATGGTTGAAATGGTGAATGATGCTTATCAATATTATAATGAAAATCCATATGTGAATTATGAAAATGACCAAGTAGAATCAATGGAAGAAAAAAATGATATCAATTAATATCTAAAGTTAATTGAAGATGTCAAGGCACCATTGTACCCAGGTTTCACTAGTTTCGCTAAGCTATCGACCACAGTGAAATTGTACAACCTTAAAGTGAGAAATGGATTGTATGATGCAAGTTTCAACCAATTGTTGAAGTTGCAAAGAGAAATTCTTCCAACAGGAAATACACTTCCAGAATCTACATATGTTGCAAAACGTTTGATTAAATCATTGGGGTTGGACTATGAAATGATACATGCATGCCACAATGATTGAATTTTATATTGGGGTAAATATGAAAAAATAAATGAATGGCCAACATGTGGTGAATCAATATGGA
This sequence comes from Pseudotsuga menziesii, assembly GCA_001517045.1. Classification (NCBI taxonomy): domain Eukaryota; kingdom Viridiplantae; phylum Streptophyta; class Pinopsida; order Pinales; family Pinaceae; genus Pseudotsuga; species Pseudotsuga menziesii. The sequence continues at coordinate 94,539 of LPNX011136632.1, read as the reverse complement.
AGGTTGATGCTCATTCTGGAAAGGTGCGTACAGGTGTCCCGGCCAAAGTACTGAGGTATTTCCCTATAGTGTCGAGGTTGAAGAGAATGTACATGTATGATTTTGAACTCATATAATTCCATTTTTTCATACACCTTCATGTACTACCAACCTACTAAAAAATCATATTCTTTAATCTACTAAGTATTGCAATGTGTTGTTCAGGATTAAACACCCTTGTAACCTAGGGTCTGGGGTTACCAACTTACTACTAACCTTGTAGACAATCGGCTTTAATAGAGAACATAAAGGTAATAGGAATAAATTCTTGACTCACCCAATTACCGACGGTTGATCCAAGCTTGATATTATTCCGCTCCTCTTCTCTCCAAAGCTTCTAGGGATGCGCCTCCTTCACCTGCAAAGAGAAAATTGTCCAAGTACAATCTTATACATGTATATATGAGAGGTTATATAAACAATATATCCAGCACATAATCAAATATATTTATCAACCATAATACATGAAAGAGACTCAACACAATGTTGGAAGAAGCATTCTCTTTATTAACAATAGGTGAATGAGATAAGAGTACAACCTAGCTTTTGAGACAAGGACTCCTCTGCAACCAAAGGACTCTGATTTTTGCTGCTGCAAGACTTCTAAAGATATACCACCAGCATAACTTTGCTCTCCAAACTTGATTGATTAATGCCCTCCCCAAGGACTCTATTTATACTTTGGGAAATAGAGTGGTTTTGAAGGTTGAGGAGGTTGAAACAGTTAGGATAGTTAATGATTAGGACCCAGCTAGTCTCCATTAATCATGATTTATATTTTTTAATGTCGAATCAAGATGTACACGACTACTGATATAGGAAAACCACGTATGACCCGTGAGTTGCTTAAAGGAAACCCGTGTACATTGATGTATCCGGGTTGCAATGTATATAGTTGCGTACAGTACACCATTTGTCAATGGGAATAGTCGCATACATATGCGAGTTGCAATGAGGATAGTCGCGTACACAACTCAACACTTAGAAAAATAATATGGAAAGCTGGTTCAAGGGTAAATGCATCCCATGTCATGGTCATCTATAATGTTTTGGATAACTTCAATCCTAAGATGTCCTTTTGTGTACCAACATAAGGAATGTTGGCACTCGGACGGAGAAGTGCCATTTGGGTTAATAACAGATGCCCCCTAATGTGTGAGGTTAGAGGGAAATGATGGCCGAAATACATTATAATCATTATCTTGGAGAACTCAGAATTCCAATGGAGCAGAGGTAGCACCTGAAACAAATACATAATAATGTCATATGCAAAGTCATATCTAAGGATGCTATGTTCAATATACTAGAACACTAGCTCCTTTACAATATTTGAGTACATCATATAGTACAGGTACAAGACCACGTATATTACAAAGGTGGATAGAAGCCACAATATACAATAATGATGAGTCTTCAAAGATCTAGAAGCTGTGTAAGTGACCACAACATAATCTTCCGCAACTTAGTCCATATATATGAACCTAAGGTCTTCGTAAAAAATCCCAAAGAACCAGTACAATCCAAGCCATGTGAATAGATGTTATTGAAGTCGAACATGGATAGGATTCAACATATTGTCAACCAATAGGTGATAATCAACAACTGAAGCAAAGGAATTCACCAATAATGAAAGTGAATCCTAAGGTACAATCGTCAAAACTCTAGGTCTTCATCGTCAGGAATTCCTGATGCGGAACCATACTGTGATGAGGACGGCAATAGATCCTCTAATGGATCACAAGAGTGACTAGGAACTGGGTAAAGGAAGGGAGCCACAAGTAATAACAGATAATACAATGATGGAATCATGATATAGATTAGATATAGGGTTAAGTCCTTGAATAGTGAGCACAACACAGAGATGACCCAAGGCAGCTTTTAACTTTGTAGATAGTACAACTAGACTTATATGTCATGTAGGAGACATGATCAGATTCCCCAAGTGTTACAGAGAGAAATTCCTATGGCTTGGGGTACCACAACAGACAGCGTTG
>LPNX011136632.1:27199-92418 GCA_001517045.1 Pseudotsuga menziesii | reverse complement strand
AGCTTGGGAAGAACACAACAGTGCTCCAAGGGACAAAGGGATGCAGACTCAAGCATAAGTTCTAGAAACAATGGACTATAGTTTCGTTACTCTCAATTCTCTTTTATGCTTTCAATGTCTCAAGGGGTTCCTTATATAGCTTTTCAAAGGGATACTGAAAGGTTGAATCCGTGTGATCTCAAGGCATATGGAAGTCCAGGAGTCATATGAGTCGGATCCAAGTCAAGGAATGCTCCAAAAGGATTTGGATTATTCATACATCCCGATGTACGCCACTATAGGGGGAATATCCGCGTATGTACGCGGTTATCGGGGAAAAAGCCGTGTATATCACTTTTCTTATGTTTTTAGGGATGATCAAGGACACATCAAAAGACAAAAAGTGGTCCATAGGGGCTAATGAGTCTGCAGCGGGACAGGGGAAGGCCATACAACGTGTGATTCACCTAGTGTGGTGAAATCCGCTATAACACCAAGTAGAACTGAAAAGAGGAGGAGTAATAAACTCGAATTAATAGTTGAACTGAAAGTGAACACTGAGACATGAGTATCAGAAAAGACAAAGAGTGCTATGTTCAAGGAAAACATGCTACCACTGAATGAGAACCAAAAGAAAACTTCTTCCTTATTTTCCCTGTTAAATTTTAACGAGTCCAGGAAAGTCAACTCAAGTCTCTCTTCATTTTTTGACAAGCTTGAAGAGAAGACGGAATAATGCTTGATAGTGTCATTGATTCATGGATTTTATGAGCCCGAACTAGTACATGCTCACTTGGTGTTTTCATGTTTAGAGAGTCTGAAAACTCTGAAGAAGACTCCAGGGGGTCCTTTTTCGTCCAATTTAGTCTCTTGAGGCTGAAAAAGTATAAAACATACCATAGAAGAACTCTCTTAAATTTCGTAGAAGAAAAAGTGAACCTTTTTCGTACTTAGTTAGGGAGGTCCAAAAAAGGTTAAATTACCACCTACCCAACACTCCTTCAAGAGAAGCATATATCTTGAGTTTTACGAGTGTGAAGGAAAGCAAGATCACTCAGAAAGATCCATTTGAGTACAAGAAATGGGGCTTACAACAATAAACTCAATGCTTTGTTCTTGGTATTTAACGAGCATGACAAAGACATGAAGTACACTGGGAATCTTTTTCATGTTTAGGTCCAAAGCACGAAAAAGAGAAAACTGAGCTCATACTGGGTGTTCCTTTTCCATAATTTTAGTCCCTCAGGTCCGGAAAAGTGATAAACCTATACCTGAGAATACTCTTCTCAATTCCGTAGAAAAGAGAATGATCCTTTCTAGTATTATTCCACATGGTCCGAGAAAGAGATAACCTACCACCAATGTGGATGCCCATTCACATATTCTTAACGAGCTTGAACGGAAAAGTTTACTCGGTAGTCAACTCTGTTTTGAGGAGTTAGAATTGGGCCTAAAGAAACTCCATAAGGGTGGGGAGTCTTATAAAGGGATAGCTTGTAAAAAGAGACCAAAATGAGGCTCAATTTGGCATGAAAAAATTCTAAGAAGACTCCCCTGAACCTATGACAGTTGCAGCATGAGTATCGAAAGACCATAAGTAGTTTCTAAATGAGGATACTCATGGGAGGAAAGTCCTATCCATGGAAGAACAATGGTATAAACGAGGAACTAATGGTTAAAGATACCATAGTCCGTGGTCGAAGTGTTAATGCTAGAATTAAGATGGTTTAGGTATAAATGCAGAATGCATGTGAAATGACCAAAAACCATCCTATATGAGCGAAAAAGAACAACTTTAAACAACCATAAACCTATCACATGGAAGAAAAGATATGGTATTAGTTTTATTTTATATATCAAAAATATGAACTATAGGGAAAAAACCCACTTTGAAAATAATTTTTCTATAAATAGTTCAAAATATGAATAGAAAACTCACCATTTGATTTTTATCCAAAATAGACAAGTTTTACCTCTACCTTTGATTGCTCGGTGTGGATGACTCAGTGGACAATTCTAAAAACCGCAAGTGCCAGGTAAAACTACACTCCATTCTCTTTCATTTGATCCAAGCAAATTTCAAATTTGGGCTCAAATTTTATGTTTTCAAGAACCCTCAAAGCATGAATGTTGTGTACGCGGGTATGGTATATCAACAGTCGCATACACGCAATATGTATGCAGGTTTCCTAAAGGAAATTCGCATACAGTACGCGACTTGCCCAAAGGACAGTCACGTACATTGCGCGAGGTAGAAAAATAGTATATAGGGTCAAAAAATCAAAATTTTATATGAATCTAATGGTTTGAGATTGATTGTTTATTAGATTGAAGGATGGTTCTTGAGTGGAGGGAGAGGGAACATGAAGACATGGACCAAGAAGCTCTACAAGATTCCCCCACAGTAAATGTTTTATGGCAGAGTGGGTTATTGAAATTCTTCTGTACCTCACCTATGCGGTCAAATGTCCACCTATTAGAGTTTTTGATAAACTATTGGGATCACGATCTTGGCATGTTTGACCTTCAAGGTGAGTTTCTAGAGGTTACTTCGGAAGATGTCTATTTTATTTCTGGTTTATCAGGATGGGGAGCTCTTGTGAACTTGGAAGGTACCAGTAGAGGTGGTGACCTTCTAATTGTGCTAAACTACATAGACATATAGTGCGAGCCTGGCACTCAAAAGAGGGGTAGCTGCATCCCTAATGTTCACATTCGCAACTTTCCCTTACAGGTATTGGTGAGCACTATAGTGAGGGTTGCAGGGTCATCATCACTTCACCTTGCAACTTGGAGCCAATTGAGACTAACAGTGGACTATATACAGGGATCCCTATATGACTGGTGTTTGGGAGTGATCCTGATAATGAGGAAACAACTCTCTGACTACAAAAGAGGCAGGCAGAAGAATTTTGGTTATTCCAGCATATTAGTAGCCTTTTTCTTTGAGAGGGTGCTAGGTTTGAGTCCTGCAGTACCATTGCCAATTCATTCTCCCCGTTAGCCTATACTAAGTAGGTGGGGAGAGATCTTCCTCCACCAGGGAGGCAGTGGATCGGTCCAAAGTGTATATGACGACAACTTCTACTTTTTGTGGGAGCAATAGTTAACATCCTTGGAGAAGTTCCCATATGTTGGGTTAGATTTCTATATACATATGTATAAAGATATATACATATGTATAAGATTTCTAATCCTTTTAAAATGTCAAAATGCAGATATTAGACCAGTCTGCCCTGCTGGGCATCCATGCATGTATGTGCGTCCTGGGTTGGGAGAGGACGAGGGTTTGATTAGGGTTCTTGAGGGAAAGTTGTCTGGGCTTACCCAGAGAGTACCTACCTTACGCATTGATCATATCCCTGCCATCATGAACTTAGGAGATAGTGGTTGGTATACCACCTATCTGGATACACCTTATGAGGCATGTAGCGAGAGCAGTACTTGTGTATATTGATTTTGTTGAGGCTGCTGAAGCCGAGGAGGCTGAAGAAGCTCGAGAGCAGGGTGATTAGGGTGATCATGGGGACCAAGGTGGTCCAAGAGACCAGGGTGGTCAAGCTTAGACTTAGGACCATTTTATGGACTTTGATCCATGTTTTGTATATTTTTTGCATATTACACAGTTATGACTAGATATAAGGATCAGAAACTTGACCTATCTATATGGAAAGATATTCACACACACACACACACACATATATATATATATATTGTCGGTTTATTTACAAATGTTTTTATGTGTCTGCTGTATATTTTTTATGAAAAATGTGTTAAATGCCAATCCAAGATATAATTATCATATGCATCAGTTAATGAATTTTGATTTCTTGGAATATGATTGAATACAATAAACTCAAAATTTCTTTCCAATAACCTAACTTGCATAAACTGACGTAGTAGAATAGGGTTCCGCACTTGATAATCTCGATTGAGCTAGGAAACCACCAACTGAGAGTCCAGTCGGACTTCTAGCTGAGTGATACCACATGACAAAGCATCCCATAAAATCTCAATGACAACCTTGTATTCAGCCACATTATTGGTAGCAAGACCTAAGCAAGCACCTCCTGAGGCAACTAACTGTCCTGAGGGCAAATAATTGACCCATGCAATTGAAGCCAAATTACAAGTGTGGCGACTAGCACCATTGAAAAAACCTATGAACCACTCAGAAGACATCTGTAACAACCAACAGATGGTATAAAAACACAAACCAATGAACTATTGTACATAAAAATACATACAATAAAATACAGGAAAAAAAGCTAAGCCTAAGCATAGTACTTTTTCAGGTAGATCCCATTTCTAGGCTCAAGCATCTTATTCCCTTCGAAATCAATCAATTCATATGCACCCTTCTTTAACAACTTTGACATGACACAAGGTCCCAACCACATAGACCTGAACTTTCCTGCCCCCAGGGGTTCTTTGTCTTGATCCCAGAGTAAAACAAGCTCCCCTTTAGAAAAAATTCGAGGCTTGACCGATTTATCGTATTGGATTTTTACCCTATTTTTTATGATCTTTGTTTGCTGTCAGTGCTGTTAAATTTTCATATGCTTAGCTAAGACATCAGTATTTCATTTCATTTTCATGACAAAAGCATATAAACAGGATCACTAAAAGATAGACAAGCACAACCATAAAAAAGGAACACAAAGATTTATCCTAGGAAAACCCTAAAGGGAAAAACCCAGCAAAAGATTCCTCAATATAGATGCCCCAAAAAGATAAAAGCTAAAACCAGCAAGGAGATCAAAGCCTGATCCTCCTCCTTCTCCAGCTACTTCTCTTCTCCACTAATGCGCTACACAAGTGAAATTGTGCGTGTCTCAAATGAGGAGCACTACACCTCTATTTATATTCATCCGTTCACTTAAGTTAACTCATTTGACATGTAGGCTTGAGTTAAATCATGTAGGATTGAGTTACACATGTAGGCTCAAGTAACCACACTGGGGTGCTAATGACCCACCTTTACAATTAGAGGGGACTACCTCATGACTCTTATTAGTTCTTTCGATTAGGAGCATCGGGGTACAATGTAATACAAGTGGTTCTCCCAGTAGGACCATCAGGGACCACAAAAATATACATATAGAATATTCTTCAAAGTTACAATATTTCAACACTCCCCCTTGACAAGAAGGGTATTCTACAACAACATCAACAACAACAAGAGTAGAGATAGGGGACATCATCAACATCAGCAGGGTAACACATCTATAAATCATTGGAAGATTTTTAACATCATGTAGTCTTCATCTTCAATCTTCAATCTTCATCATCAGCAACATCTTCAGTCTTTGATTAGCAACATCTTCAGCATTTTGATCTTTCAATTAGAAATGACATCTTTAGCACTTGGACCTTTCGATCAGCAACATCTTCAGCACTTTGACTATTCGATCAGCAATAACATCTTTATCATTTTGACCTTTTGATCAGCAACATCTTGAGCACTTTGACTTTTTGATCAGTAGCAACATCATCATATTCTGAGCTGTCGATCATAATCATCATCACATTCAGATCTTTTGATTAGAAACATCATCATCATACTCGGATATTTCGATCAGAAACATCATGAACATAGAAACATCATCATCATACTCTAATCTTTCGATTAGAAACATCATCAACATACTCTGATCTTTCGATCAGAAACATCATCATCATACTCTGATCTTTCGATCAGAAACATCATCATCATACTCTGATCTTTCGATCAGAAACATCATAATCATAGTGCGTCATCATCATACTCTGATCTATAGATCAGTACGTCATCATCATCATACTCTGGTCTTTCGATCAGTATGTCATCATCATCATACTCTGATCTTTCGATTAGTACATCATCATCATACTCTGATCTTTCGATCAGTACGTCATCATACTCTAATCTTTCGATCAATACGTCATCATCATCATACTCTGATATTTTGATCAGTACGGCATCATCATCATCGACAACAACCTGCAATCCACAACTCAAAGACAAAAAAGTCTTTAGATCACTTTTGGACTTAAAGTCTAGGGATGATACAATCCCACCACATTCTCGACAACCGAAGTTACTGGATTGATTACGGGAGAATCAGTCCCTATCACTTTAGGAATAAGTCCAAGGACAATGCAATCCTACCACATTCTTGAGGACCGAAGCCACCGGATTGATTACGGGAGAATCAATCCCTATCACTTTAGGACTATGTCCAAGGATGATGCAATCCTACCACATTCTCGAGGACCGAAGCCACTGGATTGATTACGGGAGAATCAGTCCCTATCATTTTAGGACTATGTCCAAGGATGATGCAATCCTACCACATTCTTGAGGACCGAAGCCACCGGATTGATTACGGGAGAATCAGTCCCTATCACTTTAGGACTATGTCCAAGGATGATGCAATCCTACCACATTCTTGAGGACCGAAGCCACCGGATTGATTACGGGAGAATCAGTCCCTATCACTTTAGGACTATGTCCAAGGATGATGCAATCCTACCACATTCTCGACGACTGAAGCCACCGGATTGATTATGGGAGAATCAGTCCCTATAACTTTAGGATGATGTCCAAGGATGATGCAATCCTACCACATTCTCGAGGACCGAGGTCACCGGATCTATTATGGACAGACGTCCCGGGATGATACAATCCCTCTTCATTCTCGAAGACCGAGGTCTCTGGATCACTTTAGGGCAAGTTCCCAGGGATGATACAATCCTGCCACATTCTCGAGGACCGAGGTCACTGAATCTATTATGGACATATGTCCCACGATGATACAATCCCTCTTCATTCTCGAATACCGAGGTCTCCGGATCACTTTAGGGAAAGTGCCCAGGGATGATACAATCCCACTGCAACATCACTACTCCCCCTTTCGGGGAATATCTTTTCGAACCACACCAAGCTTGTCTCGAAAGTGTTTGAACTTCACTGGGGACAGAGGCTTTGTCAACACATCAGCAACTTGTTCATCAGTACTCACATACTGGAGCTTTATGGATTCCTTCTCCATCATATCTCTAATGTAGAAATATCTGATTTCTATGTGCTTTGATCTTTCATGAAACACAGGGTTCTCTGTCATCTTTATACAACTTTGGTTATCACATAGAATCACGGTAGTTTCCAACTCTAGGTTGAATAATCCTGACATTAGCTTCCGAAGCCATATGGCTTCACAACTAGCAGAGCAATCTGCTATATATTCTACTTCGGCTATGCTTAGTGCAACACTAGATTGTTTTCTGCTAAACCATGAGATCATAGTAGATCCCAGACTATAACATCCACCTGATGTGCTTTTTCTATATGAGATACTTCCAGCCCAATCTGCATTTGTATAGCCATACAATCTATACTCATGGTTATTATCATAATATAGACCAAAGTCTATAGTTCCTTTCAAATATCTCATCACATGTTTTGCAGCTACCAAGTGAACCCATCTAGGTTGAACTAGATATTGACTTAAGGTGTTCACAACAAAACAAATGTCTGGTATGGTATTTGACAAATACATCAATGACCCAATGATCTATCTGTAATGAGTCACATCCACTAACTCTGATGAGTCATCAGTTAACAACTTTAGGTTGGAATCCATGGGTGTGGACAAGGATTTGCATTCCAACATGTTGAATCTTTTCAATATCTCTACTGCATACTTTCCCTGATTGAGAAAGATTCCTTTTGAACTTTGCCATACTTCCAGACATAGGAAATAATGCATTAACCCAAGGTCTTTCATCTGAAATTCTTCTGCTAGTCTCTTCTTGCTTTTCATAATTTGTTTCTCATTTCCTATCAAGAATAAATCATCCACATATAGTAGTAGGATGACAGGTTCATCTTCTACAACCTTGAGGTAAAGGTTAGGATCAAATTTACTCTTGGTAAAGCCCATGCTTGACAGGAAACTATCTATCCTCTCATACCAAGCTCTAGGAGCTTATTTAAGACCATACAAGGCCTTCTTCAACTTGCATACATGAGTATGTCTGTCTTCAACTTCAAATCCTTGAGGTTGTTCTATGTAAACTTCTTCTTCGATAACACCATTCAGAAAAGTTGTTTTCACATCCATCTGGTGTAATTCCCACTTCATTATGGATGCAAGTGCCATGATAGTTCTAATCGAAGTATATTGTGCTACAGGAGAAAATGTCTCTTCATAATCAATTCCCTCTTTCTGAGAGAAACCTCTGGCCACAAATCTTGCTTTACACGTCACGATACTTCCGTCAACTACATGCTTTATTTTGAATATCCATTTGGAGGATACTATACTCTTTCCTTCTGGTTTGGGAACTATATCCCATACATCATTCTTCATTATTGACTGGTATTCTTCAGTCATTGCTTCTACCCATTCTTTCTTTTGTACCGCTTCTTCATAGTTTGTAGGTTCTTGTTCTACCAGATCACACATCAAGGCTACATAGTTGAAAAAATTATTAGGTTTCTTTCTTTCCCTTGTAGAGCCTTCAGGAGCTCCATATCTTTCTACCTCTCGTAAAATTTCTCTTGTCCAAGCGGGATTTCTTTTTCTTGATATCTCCATCATGGGAGGTTCTTGTAGTTCTGCCATGTCATGTTCTTCAGGAGCTTCATCTTCAGGGAGACATGTAGTTTCTTTATTTCTGGGTGGTGTCTCTTCTTCATACACTTCTTCAAGTTGGCACTTTCTGGATCTCTTGAGAGCTTCCTCTTCATCAAATGTCACATCTCGACTGATTTCCATGTGGTGGAATCCATGAATGTAGATTCTGAATTCTTTGGATACTTCACAATGTCCAACAAATATCCCCTTCTTTCCGGAAGGGTCTAATTTGGTTCTTTTCTCTTTTGGTATATGAATATATACTGGACAACCAAATATCTTGAGGTGACTTACCTCAGGCTTCTTTCCTGTGAATATCTCTTCTGGAGTTTTGAACCCAAGAGCACTGTGAGATATTCTATTTTGTACATACACAGCAGTTCTTGCCACTTCTTCCCATAGGTGCATTGGAAGATCTTGATCATGTATCATTGTCTTCACTGCCTCCATGATGGTCCTGTTCTTTCTTTCCGCTACCCCATTCTGTTGGGGATTGTAGGGAGTAGTTAGTTCCCTCTTTATTCCTGCATCTTTGCAAAAGGCATCAAACTCTTTTGAGTTGTACTCTCCTCCATTTTCTGATCGAAGAATCTTAATTTTCTTGTCAGAAATATTCTCTATCAAGGCTTTGAACTCCTTGAATTTCTCAAACACTTCACTCTTTTTCTTCAAGAAGTATATCCAAGTATTTCTTGAAAAATCATCAATAAGTGTGATATAATATTCAAAGCCACTTAAGGATGTGGAAGACATTAGACCACATACATTTGAATGAATCAATTCCAATGTACCTTTTGTTTTTGTTTCACTCTTTGGGAATGGATTCTTGATGTTCTTTCCCTTCGCACATCCTTTGCAAATGCCTTCATGCTTGATCTTCATGTCTGGTAATCCCATCACTACTTTGTTCACATGAGGTAGAGCCTTGTAATTGATGTGGGCAAGCCTTCTATGCCATAGTTCACTAGGGTCAGTGGACTCATGCACAAAGGCTATTTCTGAGCGCCCCTTGAGTTTATACAAGCCCCCTTCTTCTTCACCAATGATTATTGCATCTTCAATATTCTTTCCTTTGGGCCACATAAGTACTTGACCATCTATGAAAGAAACTCTGAATCCTTTCTTATCTAAAGCTGAGATAGAAAGTAAATTTTTCTTTAAACCAGGTACATATAATACATCTTTCATTTTTAAGGGATTACCTTATTCAAGTTTGTAGCTTGCTTCACCAACTCCTTTGATCGGATATTGATAGTCATCTCCTAGGGATACTTTCTGAGGAGAGATCTTTTCTTCAAGTTTGGACAGAGTTTTCTTTTGTCCTGTCATGTGCTTTGAAGCACCGCTATCAATAAGCCAAGTGTCTTCTCCAGGATTCACAGACCCAGAGGGAGCAGAAAATAGTACATATTATTCCACATCTTCTTCTCTTGCTTGCTTTCTCGAAGGTCCTTCATCTTCTTCTTCTTCATCCTCATCTTCATCTATATGAGCATGATATATTTTGTTGTTGTTGATCCTCTGCTTATATTCTTGCTTCTTTATAGGACAGTTTCTAGCAATGTGTCCTATCTTGTCACAGTGGAAGCATTGAAAACCAGAGTAGTCCTTACTTGATAGACTTTCTTTCGATCTTTGGAATCTTCTGGGAGCTTGATGCTCTTTGTGACTTCCCTTCTTGAATATGGGTTGATTCCTTCTTCTTTTTCTGGTATGAGTGGCTAGGGCTTGATCATCCTCTTTTATTAAGGCTTCTCTATTTGCCACTCCAGTCTCCTCTTGAATGCAGTCTTCCCATACCACATCAAACTGCATGCTTTCCTTCCTGGCACACATCATTTGAATGAATGATTCCCATGGTCTAGTGAGACCATTGAGAGCAGTCATAACCATTTCATCTTCATCAAGCTTATCTCCAATAGCTTCTAGTTGCTCTTTGATCTAGGAAACCCTTGAAAAGTAGTCTTGGATGGATTCTCCATGACTCATCTTGATGCTCTTCAATTGAGCTCTTAGATTCATCTTCCTATTGATGTTTCTTCCCTCAAACATTCTGGAAAGGGCATCATACATTTATTTTGGAGTCTTCTTGGATGACACTTGAGGAATCAAGTGATCCTTAATGGAGTCAGCAATAATTATTTGTTCCCTAATCATATCCTTTCTATGCTTCTCCTTGGCTTCAGCTTCTTCAGGTTCTGACACTTCTTATTTGACATACTTATCAAAATCATTCTCTTGGAGAATGAGACCAATCCTGTATTTCCATGCTCAAAAATTCTCTATGCCTTCTAGCTTGTCTTCAAGATTAGTGCTTGAAGTCATCTTGCTAGAGAATTACAAAAATTGAAATTTTGTGGAATGAGAAACTGACCTTACCAGAAGATGTGCTTGAATGAGGTGAGTTGACTGATGTACTTGGATTCTGGAAATCTCGATTCTTCACCTTTCAAATTAGACAATTCAGCTTCTGCAGAAATTCCTATCACTGTTTCTATGATGTATCTGCAATTTCTACCCCTCTGTGTCTAAAATTTCTCTCTGAGATAAACTCATATGTCCCTGATCCAACACCATCGGTTTCATCAAAATTGGTTTCACCAATTTGGATTTATTATCCTTTTCCCAAGGTGACCTGTTACAAGATTGTTCAGAACAGTGAAGTTGTACAACATGCCATGTGTCACTGTTTCATATTATGGGTCTGAAATTTGGACCACAGAAATTAAATTTTGTGCACTTTGTGGAACATCTTTAGGAATTCTATTTGTACCTCTCTAGCCCAAGCTATAGCAATTTTCCCTAGGTGTCCTGTTTAGGGATGAATTCTGGAAGAGGATGGAACCCTAACTTGGAGGGATCATATCTCCCAGAATATAGAGAATCTAAGACTGAATTTGGTATACAGTGTATAGAAGGATTTTATCTTCGGCCTCTGCAATTTTCAGCTCCTGAACCTTTTCCAATCTCTTGATATAGCGAATGCACCAAAACTTAGCAGTTTTAGTATTTAGGGTTTTTCTAGCTCGGGGTCAAACTAGGGTTTGACTTTCCCGGAGTTTCACCCAACCAAAAAACTTGATCCAGGTCTCTAGAATTCGATTTTAATGAAGATATAAATCCTATGCTAGGCTCACTCAAAAATTCTTCTTTTGCAAGAATCCCTAATTTCCCGCACCGAAAACTGAAAATGCTTGGAATCGAATTCCGCTTCGACAGAAAGATGCGCCCTTCAATGGAGAGTCGACCTAGCTTTATTTTGCTGATCAATTGTGGAGAGAGAACAAAAAAGTAAGAAGCCCTAGATTTTGTAGCTGCACAATGTCTTCTTTTCAGGGTGGCTCTGATTCCATGTTAAATTTTCATATGCTTAGCTAAGACATCAGTATTTCATTTCATTTTCATGACAAAAGCATATAAAGAGGATCACTGAAAGATAGACAAGCACAACCATAAAAATAGGAACACAAAGATTTATCATGGGAAAACCCTAAAGGGAAAAACCCAGCAAAAGATTCCTCAATATAGATGCCCCAAAAAGATAAAAGATAAAACCAGCAAGGAGATCAAAGCCTGATCCTCCTCCTTCTCCAGCTACTTCTCTTCTCCACTAATGCGCTACACAAGTGAGTGTGTGTGTGTCTCAAATGAGGAGCACTACACCTCTATTTATATTCATCCATTCACTTAATTTAACTCATTTGACATGTAGGCTCGAGTTAAATCATGTAGGCTCAAGTTACACATGTAGGCTCAAGTAACCACACTGGGGTGCTAATGACCCACCTTTACAATTAGAGGGGACTACCTCATGACTCTTATTAGTTCTTCCGATTAGGAGCATTGGGGTACAATGTAATACAAGTGGTTCTCCTGGTAGGACCATCGGGGACCACAAAAAGATACATATAGAATATTCTTCGAAGTTACAATATTTCAACAAGTGCATCTCTACACTGTTCATATAAATGTTCTAAATGTAATAAACATTCTTCTAGCTCAGTCGTATCAGGTAACACATGAATAAAAATTTTTAAGGATGAGATTTTGCATTTCATCGAGGTAACTTCTTCCACTCCATGAATGAGTTGGAAAGGAGAAAACCGTGTAGCAGTTTTCACATTGGTCCGATATGCCCAAAGTGCAGGATACAGCATGATGTGCCAGTTGGAATGGGTTACATTAATAGTACGTTTGATAATAGTATTCAAAGTTTTATTAACAGCCTCGACCTGACCGTTTGCTTGAGGATAGAAAGAAGATGAATTTTCTTGTCTAAACCCTAGCATAGTGGTCAATTCAGTCATCATACTATTTTGGAAATGACTGCCATGGTTAGTGAAAATTACTTTAGGGATACTAAATCGTGCGATAATTTGGTTGAAAATGAAAAAAGCTGCAGTTTCCCCATCAGCTTTAAAGGTGGCCATTGCCTCTTCCCATTTCATGAAATAATCTACAGCGACAATGATATGTTTGTGCCCCCCAGCTGAGACTGGGTTGCACGTCACGTAATCTATCCCCCACTTCATGAAGGGGCCCACTGAGATGACAGGAAATAACGGAGTGGGATGTGACCACATCTTTTTGGTGTAAGGCTGACAAGGACGACAGTGCTTCATGGATTCTACACAATCTTTAAAGATCATGGGCCAGAAATAACCAGCACGTAAGATCTTTTGGTCCATTGCTAACCTAGATAAATGACCCCCACACACTCCACTATAGGAATCATTTAGGACAATCTCTGCTTCTTTGTGGGTAAGACATCGACGCAAAATGGAATCTACCCCCCTATGATATAAAGTATCTCCAATAATGAGGTAGTTCTTAGCATGTACACGTAGTTTACACCGTTCTTCCTACGAGAAGGCTGCAGGGTAATTCAAAGTCTGGAGATAGATAAGTATATCTTCGTACTAGGGGTCAGAGGTGGAAATAAAAAAGATATGCTCATCTGGGAATGCATTTTCTTCAATGGCTACATCTTCCTCTACTGGAAATTTTTCAATGAGCTCAGCAAAAACTAAGGATTTTTTGGATTTGGCGGATTGAAAATCCAATTCAAACTCTTGGAGAATGACTATCCATCGAGACAAAACATATTGAAAAGGATTAACATCCCCCAGTACCATCATGGTCCTCAGTAAGATGTAGTGATGCAACCTCTGAATAGCATACACAGCTGCTAAGGCCAACTTCTCGACATGGGAATACCTAAGTTTAGGTGTGGTCAAAGCATAGCTGAGATAGTAGATGACATGCTCTTGGAGCTTATCATCCTCCTTGACTAGTACTACCCCTATGGTTGAATCAGATGTGGCCAGATACAATATAAAATCCCTAGAGTAATCTGGTGGACGCAATAACAGTGCCGACAACAAAGCTTTTTCTAATGCCTCGAATGTGAGTTGTGCAATTTCATCCCATACAAATGGGGTGTCCTATTTTAATAGGCGCATGAAACCTTTAGTAATCTTGACATACTTTACGATAAAACATCGAAGGAAATTGGACTTCCCCTGCAGGCTCTGAAGCTTCCTGATAGAATGAGGAGGAGACAGATTTACGATGGCCTTAAATTTCAAAGGATCCACCTAAATGCCTTTGTTGGAAACAATGAATCCGAGTAGTCTCCCTGACTCAACACAGAAAATGCACTTGTGGGGGATTCAAGAGAATTTTGTAGTATCTACATCATTAAAAAATCAAACGCAAGTGATGTGGGTGATCGATCCTCTTACGAGAATGTGTTGGAAGATCATCAAGGTAGGGCTTGACAATGGCTTTAATATCGTGAAAGGAAAAATTCATTGCCCGCTGAAAGGTTACCCCAACATTTTTCAATCCAAAGGGCATTTTATTGTATTCGAAGCTACCCCAAAGAAAAATAAAAGTTGTTTTATGTTGGTCTTCCAATTTAATTTGGATTTGATTTTATCCGGAGAAACCATCCATAAACAAAAAGACTTCACTTCCCATGCAAGCATCAATAATTTGATCTATAAATGGTGTGGGGTAGTTGTCCTTAGGACAGGCTTTGTTTAGATCTCAAAAGTCAATACAAACGCATATAGTCCCTTTCTTTTTTTCAACAAGAATAGGGTTGGATACCCATTCTGTCATAGCTAGGGGATAAATGAAACTGGCTTTCAATAGTTTCTCAACTTTAGCCTTCACTGCCGCCACTTTACGCTGGTTGACAGGTCTCAAATTTTGTTGAATGGGTCTAGCATTAGGGTGTGTTTGGATTTCATGCTCAACTATTAATGGATCAATTCTTGGCATCTCCTCATATGACCAGGCAAAAACGTCGCAAAATTTCTTAAACAAGGCCGTATAGATCGCAATATCCTCTAGAGAGCAGTTTGCACCGATGTGTACATTTTCCACAACATTTGGATTTACAGAGATGTTGATAGGGATGGTAGAGGAAATGTTTTCCATATTCCCCTCAGCAAACATTCCTTCCCTTGGTAAGGGATTAATAGGTGTATCAACATCACCTGCCAGTCTCATATGGAACTCCTGGTTCTCTATCCTGCTTAACTCTGGAAGAAAATAGGATCGATGGTGAAGACCTTCACAGATCTTATATCGTCCGCACATGGCTTCCAGAATGGTTTCATCCAAAGGTAAAACAATATCTAAGCAATCTCTAGAATGCAAAGAGTTCTCTACCCAAGCAGGCAAATAGGCTTCTTCCAGTTCCTCTGAGACTGTGAGAGGGACTGGAATGGGATCAAAAGCGGTATGGACTATAGCTTGATAAGTCACTTCTGCTGCTGATAAGGGCACTTCAGGTTCATGGTGGGAAGGAAGAACCCAAGGATTAGTTCTATCAACGGCCGTTTCTATGGACTTCCCTACACTAGTAGAACCTATATAATTAATTAGAGCTGGAAAATCAAATGTGCCCATCAATTATGCATACATTCTAGCCCCTAATCTCTCTTAAGTAGGTCTAACCTGATCAACCAATGGTATGGTGGACTCGTAAGTTTCCAAGCGGCCTTTTCTAGTAAAACTAAGTTGGTAAACAATAACCAACTTCCCTTCATGTGGAAACACTACCACCTGAAAAACAACCGATGCAATAGATGACATGGCATAAGCCTAGCTTCTCCCCAAGATCAAGTTGTAATCCAAAGGTGCATCAATCACCTCTACCTCAACAGACACCGCTTTCCCTGCCAACTTAATTTTGAAAGCTGGTAGGATACCATGTGGACGGAATGACCTTCCATCAAAAGTAGTAAGTAGGGTGTTCGATGGAACCAGCTCTGGGGGTCCAAGAGCTTTCCAACAAGACAGGGACATAACACATGTAGAAGCACCCTCATCGACAAATTCCCTTCCAATGGTCTTTCCACCATGGATGACATCTATCGATAAGGCTACAAGATATGGCAGGCGAATTTTGACACCAGACAAATTAAAATTCTCCATGAGACTCGATCATTCCATACTGCCTAAGGCTACTAAGAGTGCATCCCGCTGGGCAGGACAATTCTGTAACACCTCTAAAGCCGACATTGCACAACGAGTCTGGGCTAAGTCTTCAACTACAGAGTATTTGGTTGCAACCTTAGCATTAGGATTATGCAAGGTTTTCTTAAAGACACCTTTTGGTATCTTGGGCATAATTTCGGCAGGTTTCTCAATCGTGAGAGGGTTAGAAGTTTCACCTATTGACTTACCCTTCTTAGAGGTATCTTTTTCATAGTTCTTGTTCTTGGTCTGTAGTAAAGTCTTGGATTGAACCATGTTGATATAATTGGGGTCAAGAGCATTTGGGGTGCCCCCTGCTGCATTTGAAGCTGAAGCAGAATTCTATCCTTGGGGAAAAGGATCCTTCAAAACAACTGGTTGTTGGGATTTTAATAGCTTTTGAGCTTGTTCCATAAGGGGACAGAGATGGGTCAGGTGATCTTCGTGGCACAACTTACATGGGAATTTCACCTTCTTCTTTTCTTTCTTGCCCCCATCAGCATTGTTTGTGGGTTTTTTCTTGTTTTGGTTTCCCTCACCCTTTTTTCCTCTCTTCCTTTTCCCACCGGGCTACTGATTTCCCTTCTGAGAGGTTTGTGCAAAAAAATTTGCATTTTGGCGGGGGAAACCTTTTCTACCTCCGCCATAGAATGTTTGTTTGACAACTGATGGAACTTTTTAGCCAAAGATTCCACAGTGGGAGAATTCACAGAACCAACCACACCATCGGCATGGGGTCCAGGCTTAGGTTTCTCTACATTGTACGTTGGCCTTGGTGCCTTAGGGATAATCTCATATAAGATCCCAGACTAAGAATATATCAAATCTAGTTGTTGGGCCCTAAGAATAGCTTCTTCCTCATTTGTCACTCCCAAAGTAGATACATCCTTAGATATATAAGGCAATAGGGATTTAAGGAACTATTATAATAATAACTGGGGAGGAATAGTGGCTTTGATAAGGCTCTTATGTCTTCTCCACTCTTGGATGTGATCCAAAATATGAGTGGCCTTATCCTGTCGGAAGGTAGATAACAAGTCTGTCCCGAAATCATAACGGACAGGAAGCTGGAAGTGACTAAGGAATGCATTAGCTAAGTCCCAAAAACTACTAAATGAAGTAGAAGGAAATTCAATGTACCATTTTGCTACGGTGCTGGTTAAAGTTCTTTGGAATAGCCTCAACCGAACTGAATCCTCATTCAGTGAGTTGGAAGAACACCATAAATGGAAATTGGTGGCATGAGCTCTAGGATCATCACCAATTTTGCCTTCGAATTTTGGGATATCTGAGGGCATCTTGGTAGGCACGAGTGTCTAGGAAGGGTCATGTCTCACTGGGTCATTCATTAGTTTCAAAAAATTTGGCAAGTTTAACGTTGCCAAGAAAGGGAGCTTGGGTCTAACCAGAGAACTAAAAGTACCAGCTTGGGGATTAGAGGGACTTGCCCCCATATTCCCATATGTGAAGGTGGGGTTGCCCCCTGCTATCGGTTGTGAAGTGGATGGGTTTATTTGTAAAGGATTCCATCCATAATCCAGTGGATTGCTTATGTGCGGTGCAGTATAAGAGGTTCTAGCTGCCCCAGTCGAAGCTGGGGTTTGGAATACAGTAGCAGGTATCCCTCCGCTAGAAAGCGAAAAAGGAGAGCTCGTGAACGGAGCTGAAACCGGAGTTTGAAAAACTTGACCATAAGGATTAGTGTTTCCAAACTGCACCCCTACATATGAGGTTGTTGGGCCTACGTATGGATTGGATGGGGGAATGTGCCCCCCATTCCAAGGAAAACCTTGGACAAAAGCCGAGGATCCTATAGGACCACTCTGGGTAGTGTGTGTGAAGGAAGTAGGAACTATAGGTACACTAGTTATCCCAGTGACCATACCACCAAAATCACCTGCTAAACTTGTGGGAGCCGGTGGTTGAACCACTCGGCTAGCTGGAGTTAACGGTGTAGTAGGTATACTTGTTCTAGGGGCACCTACCAGGGGAGGTAGCACCCTTTCAGCCGGAGTGGCTGAAGTGGAAGTAAAAGAACTTTCTCCTCCAGTAGACATTATTCTACCCAAAGGGACACTAATCACAGGTGGATTAAAAGGACGAACCTGAACGATCACCGGATCATTTAAGTCAGTTAGAGGTGAATTAAAATTCCTTGCAAACTCATCATCCTACAAGTCTTCTATCTCAACTATGTTTAAATTAAAATGGTTTGCCCTAAGTTTTGGTTCACCCGGAACTTCACTAACTCCTATCGATTCGAAAGAACCATCTGTGTCCAATATCCGCCTTTGAGGTGGAGGTGGAGGTTCCAATGTGATAAGCGGAGGAAATCATTAGAGGAAATTTGAGGTCTAAAATGGGCCTCCTAAGGAAAATAATAAAATAATAGTTAAAATAATAAAATAATAGTTATTAATTTTGGAGGAAGAATGAAAAAAACTATTTTTTTGTTCATATTTTTGACATATCTCCATGTGGTTTTACTCAAATTCCAAGAGGGAGAGCTCATTCGATGCGGAATTTAATTCCGCATCCAACGAGCTCTCCCGCTAAAAAATTTGAGTAAAAACACAGGGAGATATGTCGAAAATATGAACAGAAAAAGTAGTTTTCTTTTATGACAAATATATCAATTCAACCATTATGGTTGACTCATTTTATTGAAATTCTATTGGTTCCTGAATTCCAACTCACAAAATTTATTGTTGGCACGTTTTCTTATAAGGCCCATTTTAGACCCCAAATTTTCTCTAATGTTTTGCAACCTTCGTGACCTTTTGATAGATTGGTCCTCCACGATTGTAAATTTGACTCTTCACACCCTAAGGTCGGCTAAAAACACAGACAAACCACAGAGCAATCACTACAAAAATTTCCTAAAGTCTCAACAATCACAAGGGGTATAAGATATGCTTTCCTGAAGAAAGCTGAGAGATAGTTTCTTGGCGTCCTTGAAGAGGTTCTTAGGCACAAGCAGAGGAATCAACCACCGCCCTCCTGAAATTTCAACAAGGGTTACCTTCCAAGCTTGTCCAAGGTGAACCGGAAATAGCCTTTCGGTTTACCTGTGTATAAAATCTAGATGTCCAAGAGACTAGAGGCTACCTTAACTATATCAACAGTATGGGGGGGAATCGCAAGCTTGATTTGTACACATGGGCAGGGTATCAAAGCCTGAAACTCTGTCTAGGATAGAATTCCCAGATGCGTAAAAACCTTGGTCTACATTTGACAAGGAATCAAAGGGTTATCTCCTCAGTCCAATGCCTCCACGTGGCCTCGTGCTTAAATCTCATTTGAGAGGAGCTTCCCAAATACTATCAACATAGAGAAGGATTTACCTATCGATTGTCCAACTACGTCTGAATTTAAGTACTTATGAGGAGTTTACACTTCCTATCCCACAAGTCTAGCCTAAGCTAGTAGGTGTATGACCCTATAAAAAAAAATTACTAATCAATTTTAAATTATAGCATTCATTTTAAGGGTTGTTCTTAATCAGAGGGTAAGTGGCATGAATGACTATGATATTATAGACTCGATAAGAAAAGTAAAACAGGTGTATAAATGAATTCCAAAGCAAATTATCACTACTTAAAGCAAGCTTCTTTTTCTTTTTTTGTAAATATGAACTAATGAAAATGCAACTAGGAAAGAGAAAACTAAGACTTATTTTTTGTAATTTTTGAGATTTTATTTAAAAACTAAAAGTAAAACTATCATATGCAATTCAAATGCAAATGTTTCCAATGCTCTTCTTTTCACTTTTCAAATTCTTCAAAAATTACTATGCACCTAAATGCAAAAATTATTGAGTATGCTTGAATAATCAAACTATATAAAGTAAGCAAAATGAAGTATAGAAAACTTATAAGAACCAAATATCAACCACCTAAGGAAGACTTGGAAAACACCTAGCTTCAGAAGACACAATGAATGAAATCCACTGAAATCAATCAAATGCAAGTGACAAACCAACACTACTTGGAAATTGCATGGGATATATAGTATCTAGAACCCTGATCACTGATTCAGACACACAACACTTGGACCTATCACCCAACAGTCAAATCCACTTCAAATTGCTAAAAGAAAGACAATCCAACCAAAAAAAACTCAAAGGCTTATTGAAAAGCATGAAGTATGGTTAACAGGGCTATAAAAACTATAGTGAAATGCCAGTACTAAAGACCACAAAGCAAGACAAAATACAAAGAAGGACAGGGACAAGCAACCCTACCCAAAAATTTTGTTGCTAAGGTATGTACGTGACTGTCTAGTTGAGCAACCCGCATACTGTACGTGACTGTTCAATATAGAAACCCGCATACATAGACCTCTGTACGTGACTGTTCAATATAGCAACCCGCATACACAGACCTCTATACGTGACTGTGTAGCACAGCAACCCACATACAGGAGTAAAATTTTTCAAAAAAAGAAAAATTATAAAGGTCTTTAAAACACCACTACAAGTCCAAACCAAGACAAAAAACCACACACTAAATCAAAGCAAATACTGGGCAAGGATATATAGGACTAACCCACAGCAAGCTGTGTAAGCTCCTGCATCTGCGTCCAACATTCAGCGGCTCCTCAAAACTGTCGACGGTTCATTCAGTTATCAACCACACTCAAACTGATTTCTAGTTTGGAAACTGTTTTCTTGCTGGGAGCTTTTGGAGTGGTCCATCTAGGGTTCTCTACCTAGATTTGTGGAACAGTTGACACATAGACAACAAAAGCTTTATGGAAGCTTGGCTATTAAACCCTTGTTTGGTCCCCAAGCTCACTAACTCAATCCCCTTCAGTTTTACACAATCAAGGAAGAGAAAGCAGAGCTTGGAAGTACCATACAGGAAGCTAAAACTTGTGTGGAACAGGGAAAACTTCTACAGCAAATCAAGTAGCATGAATGGCTGGAGGTATGATCTATTCAACATTTCTATTAGGATTCTGTTTTAGAGTTTTATTTCACATTTTTTAGAATGGGAAGTTTTTTGCTAACAGTTGGTATCAGAGCAGTTATCTCTGCCTTGGTGTTCTGTATGTAGTTGCCACTGTAGGGTTTTCTTTGTGTGTCTGCATTGGTTGTGAATGACAGAGTGGTAGAGCTTACAATATCATCGCCTGGGCACACATGCCTGGGTTATCTTCTCAGTTTTATGTTGTATCACACAAAATTATAGGCCAACCAAAGCTTGTCTACTATGAAATTCATGGTCTTTCATGTAATAATAGTTGCAGTATGAAAGTTCAGCGAGCCGTGCCATGTCAGGTTTGGACCGCAGTAGGTACTACACGGTTTTATTTTTAATTTCAAAATCCCATCCAGCACTAATAATTACCCGGAGTTGTCTGCAACAACGATGATTTAGATCCATTTAGTGCTTCGTTTGTTAACATAAAATACGTTCTTGGTGATGGCATGTATGTTGCAGGATGTAACATCTCTGTTGCACTTCATCCCAAGATTAGTTTTTACTGGCGACATCTCGTATGTGGATTTTCTTGATCATGTTCACACATCTGATATTATTGGGATTAACAAATAGACTGTGAAATACCTGGACATTCTCTCTCCCCCTTATTTATTCTGCCAGAAATCTTTTTTCTTGTTGTCTGTTAGAATCTTGGTTTCTGATGGTTGTTACCACTGACAGTTCTGTCAAAGTAAGTCCAGAAATTAATTGAGTAGAGATTGCGTTCTTCTTGTCTGAGCTTAACTAAGATAGGTAGAGATGAGTGGGTAAATCGAGTTATTACATTCAATTAATGTAAATCGCGTTTGATAGTGTTTATTTAAAGTTCAGATATTTATCGGATCTGAAGTTTGAAGTTTGTTTTGACAATTTTTATATATCTTGCCCAACCGAGGTAGAAGATCTTCTACATTAACGATTAAAATGTTGTCTGTGGATGAAGGCTTAGGGCACAAGCTGTTGTATTATTACACTTTGATTTTTGTCTGAATATTGTGCTATCCATCTATGCACTACTTTGTAACTCATCTTATTCACAAGAAACTTGCCTTATGTTGTTAGTGATGATATAGAAAAAGAATTATACTTGGTGGTTATAATCTTTTATAAATTTTGGAGTTCGGATGGCTATATTTATGTTATGGTTTAGCTGAAGGAAGATGCTTTAGACAGAAATTATATGGTATTTTTGAATATCTATTTTATATGAAAATAATGGATTTTATATTCCAGAGTTTCTTAGCTTGCCCTCATTCAGATCTATTCATTTGAAGCTTGTTTTGTTACAGTGAACAACAATAATGTCTAGTGATCTATATGTTATTTAATTATAGAATAGCCACAGCATCTCTAATTAATTAATATTATAAAGAAAGTTTAGACATTAATTGTAATTAATTATAATAAATATACTAAATTTTATCCCACAGGAAATTTTATTATATTTATGTAATTAATTAGGATAACATATTGAATTATTCATAACTTACCACAGGAATTATGAATTAATAGTTTTTATCATAAAGAATATTTGAATCTGCTTGAATTAAAAATTTAGCCCACAGGCAATTTTTATGTCATTAGATTCAATCTTAAAGCATGAATTTACATTGGTAAAACAGGAAATTTTATTTGGTCTCAATTTTAACGTAAGCATGTGATCTTTACTTTTATGCAGTTGTACAACCTGCAAATTTCTCTAAAATTCGTTCTGATATCCTTGAACTTAAGGGAGATAACTATAAGGTCTGGAAGGAGAGAATTCTCCTTCATTTGGGATGGATGGACATAGATTATGCTATTAGGAAAGATGAACCACGGCACTCACCAGTACCAGCACTGCAGCGGACATCACGCTTTATGAGCGATGGGAGCGATCTAATCGTTTAAGCATGATGTTCATTAAGACTAAAATTTCAGCTGGTATTCGTGGTTTAGTTGATCAACATGAAAGGGTCCGTGATTTTCTAAAATCCATTGATGATCAATTCCTCAATTCAGACAAGGTGCTAGCAAGCACCCTAATCATGAAGTTCTCATCCCTAAGGCTCACCAGTGTGAAAGGTGTGTGCGAGCACATCATGCAAATGAGGGACACTATGGCTCAATTGAAGAAACTCAAGGTTGAAATATCAGAGTCTTTCCTGGTGCACTACATCCTGAACACCCTTCCGCGCCAATATGGACCTTTCAAAATCTCATACAACACACATAAGGATAAATGGTCAATAAATGAACTCATGACCATGTGTGTTGAAGAGGAAGAAAGACTGGTGATGGAACTGGGAGAAAGTGCAATGCTGGCAATGCATAGGAAGGGAAAATCTCACGCCAATAAGAAAGGGAAAGGTAAAGTACCTCCCTAAGCTAATATTAAGAAGGATTCCAAGTGTTTATTTTGTAAAAAGAAGCGACACATGAAGAAGGAATGCGAAAAATTTCAGAAATGGCTTGCGAACAAAGGTAATGCAATCGCGTTTGTTTGTTATGAATCTAATATGGTCAATGTCAATATTAACACTTGGTGGATTGATTCTGGATCAAGAATTCACATTTTGAATTCCTTGCAGGGTTTGCAAAACCTAAGGAAGCTAGTGGGAAGTGAGCAAATCATCTTATCAAGAAACAAGATGGGCTCGCATGTGGAAGTTATAGGAACATGCTATTTAACTTTAAGCAGTGGCTTTGTTTTAGAATTAGAAAATATCTTTTATGTTCCAAGTTTTTCTAGAAACTTGATTTCAGTTTCAAGACTTGTACCTTTTGGATATTCCTTTAACTTTTTAGAAACATCCATCAGTTTATTTTATAAATTTGATTATGTTGGGAATGGTATTTTGTCTGATGGTCTTTACCACATTAATTTACAAAACAATGTCACTTATGATTCAATGCATGTTCACACTGGCACTAAAATATGTGTTATTAATGAAGATTCCTCTAAATTATGGCAACGGAGGTTAGGTCATATCTCCATAGAAAGAATTAAAAGATTGGTAAATGAAGGAGTACTTAATACTCTGGATTTCACTAATTTTGAGACTTGTGTGGATTGCATAAAAGGAAAGCAGACCAACAAGTCAAAGAAAGGTGCCAATAGGAGTTCGGACATATTAGAGATCATACATACTGATATATGTAGTCCAGAAATGGACTCACATGGTTAGAGATACTTCATCTCTTTTATAGATGATTACTCATGATAGATGTATCTCTACATGCTTCATAAAAAGAACGAAGCATTAGATGCCTTTAAGAATTTTAAGGCTGAAGTAGAGAAACAATGTGGCAAGCAAATTAAGATCATGAGATCAGATAGAGGTGGAGAATATTATGGTAGATACACAGAAGATGGAAAAGCACCTGGGCCATTCGCAAAATTTCTTCAAGAGCATGGGATTGTTTCCCAATACACCATGCCTAATTCACCTGACCAGAATGGTGTAGCAGAAAGAAGAAACCAAACTTTATTGGACATTGTGTGGAGTACGCTTAGCAGCTCCAATCTTCCTAAATCCTTGTGGACTGAAGCACTTAAGACGGCAGTGTATATATTAAACTGAGTTCCAACCAAGGTCGTTCCTAAAATGCCATTTGAATTATTGAAAGGTTGGAAACCAAGTTTGCGACATATGCACGTTTGGGGATGCCCGTCTAAAGTAAGAATATATAATCCACAAGAAAAGAAGCTGGACCCAAGGACCATTAGTGGGTATTTCATTGGATATGCTGAAAGGTCTAAAGGTTACAGATTTTACTATCCATCTCACGGCACTAGGATTGTGGAATCAAGAAATGCAAAATTTCTTGAAAATGACTTGATCGGTGGGAGCGATCTAACCAGGAACATAGTTTCCGAGAAGGATCATTCAGAATCTCAACCTTCCACCTCAAGTGATAGATTGGTTATTATTCACAGCACCCCTCAAGTACAAACTGATGTTGAACAACCAATTGTTGAAGTTCCACAAGCTGCTGATGGCATTCTAGTAGATCAGGTAGTTCAAGAGTTTCCAAGAAATTTTGAACAACGAGTTGAACCACATACTTCTCAAGAAGATAGTGATACAACATTAAGAAGATCTACTAGACCAAGGAGATCAGCAATTCTTGATGATTATGTTGTGTATCTACAAGAATCTGACTTTAACGTTGGAGCCGAAAATGATCCCGAGTCCTTTTCACAAGCCATGAATTGCAAAGAATCAGAATTATGGTACGATGCCATGAAGGAAGAGATGAATTCTATAAAGAATAACAAAGTATGGGATCTTGTTGAGTTTCCTAATGGTGCAAAATCCATTGGATGTAAATGGGTCTTTAATACAAAGAAAGACTCATTGAACAACATTGAGAGATACAAGGCTAGACTTGTTGCTAAAGGATTCACTCAGAAAGAAGGAATTGACTACACGAAGACTTTCTCTCATGTATCTAAGAAAGATTCCTTGCGCGTTATTATGGCATTAGTAGCCCATATCGACTTGGAGTTGCATAAAATGGATATGAAAATGGATTTTCTAAATGGAGATCTAGAGGAGGAGGTTTACATGAAACAACCTGAAGGATTCCCCTCTAGTGATGGTGAGCAATTGGTTTACAAGCTCAAGTAATCCTTATACAGTTTAAAACAAGCATCCCGCCAATGGTATTTGAAATTCCATAATATAATTTCTTCTTTTGGTTTTGAAGAAAACATTATGGATCAATGTATATATCTGAAAGTTAGTGGGAGTAAAATTTGTTTTCTTGTTTTATATGTGGATGACATTTTTCTAGCAACCAATGATAAGGGTATGCTGCATGAAGTGAAACAATTCCTCTCTAAACATTTCGATATGAAGGATATGGGTGAGGCATCTTATGTCATTGGTATTAAGATCCATAGAGACATATTTCGAGGCCTCTTAGGTCTGTCTCAGGAAACCTATATTAATAAAATTTTAGAGAGATTTCGGATGAAGGATTGTTCACCAAGTATAGCTCCCATTGTGAAGGGTGATAGGTTCAATTTGAACCAATGCCTGAAGAACGACCTTGAAAGGGAACAAATGAAGAACATTCCATATGATTCTGCTATCAGAAGCCTAATGTATGCTCAGGTCTGCACAAGACCTGACATTGCATTTGTTGTGGGAATGTTGGGACGATATCAGAGTAATCTAGGTATAGACCACTGGAGAGATGCAAAGAAAGTAATGAGGTATCTTCAAGGAACTAAAGACTACATGCTTATGTATAGACGGACGGACAATTTGGAAGTAATTAGCTACTCAGATTCTAACTTTGCTGGATGTGTTGATTCACGCAAATCAACATCAGGATACATTTTTATGATGGCCGGTGGAGCTGTATCATGGAAGAGTGCCAAGCAGACCTTGATTTCCACTTCCACTATGGAAGCCGAGTTCGTCTCCTGTTTTGAGGCTACTTTACATGGTGTATGGATTAAGATTTTCATTTCTGGGCTTAGAATTATGGATTCTATCTCTAAGCCATTGAGAATGTATTGCGACAATTCATCTGCTGTTTTTATGGCTAAAAACAACAAAAGTGGGAGTCAAAAATAAACACATCGACATTAAGTATTTAGCCATAAGGGAATGTGTTAAAGAAAAGAAAGTGGTCATTGAGCACATCAACACTGAGTTAATGATCGCTGATCCTTTGAATAAGGGCATGCCACCGTTTAAATTCAAGGATCATGTAATGAATATGGGACTTGGTTCCATTATGTAGTTTCTCATTGTATGGAGAATGTTATTTTTAATGAAATTCTTAATTACTGTGATGTTTTTTCTCATACTTATGTGCACCTTAATTTAATTTGAGAACATTCATCTATGAGGACCAAGAATAAACATAAGGTTTATTCATTGAGAAATTGTTGCCACATAAATTAAAATAGCAATAAATACATAGTAATACATGGAAGGTAATACTTGTCATAAGAGGACTTATCGCCATGATTCTTGTATCTATTACTTAATACAGATTGTCAATAGGTTTTAAGATGAGACATTAATTTTGGAAGTATGGACCAAGTGGGAGAATGTAAGCTCTCGCATCCGCGTCCAGCATTCAACGACTCCTCAAAACTGCCGACGGTTCATTCAGTTATCAACCACACTCAAACTGATTTCTAGTTTGGAAACGGTTTTCTTGCTGGGAGCTTTTGGAGTGGTCCATCTAGGGTTCTCTACCTATATTTGTGGAACAATTGACACATAGCCAACAGAATCTTGATGGAAGCTTGGCTATTAAACCCATGTTTGGTCCCCAAGCTCACTAACTCAATCCCCTTCAATTTTACACCATCAAGGAAGAGAAAGCAGAGCTTGGAAGTACCGTACAAGAAGCTAAAACTTGTGTGGAACAGGGAAAACTTCTACAGCAAATCAAGTAGCATCAATGGCTGGAGGTATGATCTATTCATCATTTCTATTACGATTCTGTTTCAGAGTTTTATTCCGCATTTTTTAGAATCAGAAGTTTTTTGCTAACAGGCTGGACTCCCCAGTGGAGTCGCTAGTTCTGTTGTTCAAGATTAAACACCCTTGTAACCTAGGGTCTGTGGTTACCAACTTACTACTGACCTTGCAGACAATCAGCTTTAATAGAGAACAGAAAGGAAATAGGAAGAAAGTCTTGACTCACCCGATTACTAATGGTTGATCCAAGCTTGATCTTCTTCAACTCCTCTTCTCTCCAAAGCTTCCAGGGATGCACCTCCTTCACCTGCAAAGAGAAAATTCTCCAATTACAATCTTATACATGTATATATGATAGGTTATATAAACAATATATCCAGTACATAATCAAATATATTCATCAACCATGATACATGAAAGAGACTCAACACAATTTTGGAATAAGAATTCTCTTTATTAACAATCAGTGAATGAGACAAGAGTACAACCCAACTTCTGAGACAAGGACTCCTCTGCAACCAAAGGAATCTGAGTTCTGCTGCTCCAAGACTTCTGAAGATATACCACTAGCATAACTTTTCTCTCCAAACTTGATTGATTAATGCCCTCCCCAAGGCCTCTATTTATACTTTGGGAAATAGAGTGGTTTTGAAGGTTGAGGAGGTTGAAACAATTAGGATAGTTAATGATTAGGACCCAACAAATCCCCATTAATCATGATTTATATTTTTTAATGTCAAATCAAGATGTATGTGACTATTGATATAGGAAACCCGCGTATGACACTTGAGTTTCTTAAAGGAAACCCATGTACACTGATGTACGTGGGTTGCAATGTATATAGTCGCGTACAGTATGTGAGTTTTCAATGGGAATAGTTGCGTACGTACATGAGTTGCAATGAGGATAGTTGCGTACGCAACTCAACACTTAGAAAAATAATATGGCAAGCTGGTTCAAGGTAAATGCATCCCATGTCATGCCCATCTATAGTGTTTTGGCAAACTTCAATCCTAAGATGTCCTTTTGTGTACCAACATAAGGGATGTCGGCACTTGGACAGAGAAGTTCCATTTGGGTTGATAACACAATGTATACATGATTCTTTATGTTTTTGTTATAGCTCTACATATATTTCAGAGAAAATGAGATGGCATCATGAGAATGCAAGTAAGGATGGAATAATACACCACCCAGTTGATAGCCAGACATGGAAAAATATAGATTCTAAATGGACTGGTTTTTCCAAAGATCCTTGCAATGTATGACTTGCAATGGCAGTGGATGGATTTAATCCTTTTGGAAGCTTGAGTAGTACTCATAGTGTATGGCGAGTAGTACTAGTCACATATAACCTTCCGACATGGTTATGCATGAAACAGAGCTTTTGTTTGTTGTCATTGTTAATACCTAGTCCCAAGCAACCAGGAAACGACATATATGTTTATTTGGAACCATTGGTAAATGAAATAAAAATAACATGGGATGAATGGGCAAGGACATACGATGCTCATTCAAGGTCATTCTTTAACATGAAGGCTATATTGATGTGGGTAATCCATGACTTTCCTGCTTATGGAAATATGGCTGGTTGCACAACTAAAGGTTTTTTCGCATGCCCTATATGTGGAAGAACACAGATTCAATGTATCTCAAATATAGTAGGAAGTGTGTGTACATGGGACATAGGAGATATCTTCCAATAAATCATAAGTATCCTTCACAAAAAGGACCATTTAATGGGAAGTCTCAGCATATCATTGCACCTACAATTGTACAAGTGTTCGGATATTTTTACAGAAACAGAAGGAAGGGAAGAGAAATGGGGAAAGTATACAAGTAAAAAAAGAAAGCTAAATTTAAAAAAGGATGAAAATTCAAAGGCTGGCATGTGGAAGAAAAGGTCAATTCTATTCAATTTACCATATTGGGAGGTATGTGCACACATTAACTTAAGGCCTAAAATGTACGATGCTTGAAGGATTTCATTGTGTTTAATTGGAATATATTGTTTAGTTTTTCTTTGATGTTATAATTCATTGATTTTTTATACGGTTGGATGCAGAAACTCCTAGTGCGTCACATTTTAGATTTAATGGACATAGAAAAAAATGTATGCGAAAGTATTTTTGGAACCCTTCTGGATATAAAA
Organism: Pseudotsuga menziesii; assembly: GCA_001517045.1. Classification (NCBI taxonomy): domain Eukaryota; kingdom Viridiplantae; phylum Streptophyta; class Pinopsida; order Pinales; family Pinaceae; genus Pseudotsuga; species Pseudotsuga menziesii. Next base: position 62,759 of record LPNX011136632.1, on the reverse strand, counting down.
GATAAATCAAAGGATGGGAAAAATTCTCATGATGACTTAGAACCATTGGGTATAAGGAAGTCACTGTGGCCAGAACAAAAAGGCAAAAAAATATTTCTTCCACCAGCACCACACACTTTTTCAAAAAAGGAGAAAGAGATTCTTTGTCGTGTTTTGTTCACGTTAAAAGTTCCAGATGGATATAGTTCAAACCCTAGAAATAATGTATCTATGAAATATATCAAGCTTCGTAGTATGAAAGCACATGATTTCCATGTTCTCATGCAACAAATCCTTCCAGTAGCATTGCGCCATGTGCTACCAAAAGCAGTTTGAAACACTATTTGCAGGCTTTGCTTCATTTATAGGTGAATTTGTGCAAAAATGGTGGATCCAACAGATCTTGATAATCTACAAGATGATGTTGTGGAAACTTTGTGCTTACTCGAAAAATATTTCCCCCCTTCATTATTTGATATAATGATACATTTAACTGTACACTTGGTGCGAGAGATACGTTATTGTGGACCAGTTGCATATCGATGGATGTACCCATTTGAAAGTTCAGTGAAATTTTATTAAGTGCAAATCCACATAAATTCCAACATTTTTTGTGCATATAATAATAGTACATTACTAGGAAATTTTTATTCATACTTTTAATTTGACTACAAATTGTGTGTTTTTTTGTAGGAACATGAAAGTTTTCAAAAGTTATGTGAAAAATAAGAATAGGCCCGAAGACTGCATAGCTGAAAACTACACTGTGGAGGAATCCATAAAATTTTGTGCTGGATATGTTGAAGGTATGGAATATATTCAAATCATGTCTAGTATAAATGAAGCTTGGGACGATGGAAAAGGAGAGGTTGGACAATATGGGAAGGCCTTATCTAGTGGAACTTCTGTTGAATTAGATAAAACTAGTTTGTTACAAACCCACATATGGGTCATGCACAACATAGATGAAATTCAACCTTGGATAGAGTAAGTATTAAGCACATCCTTATGAAATCATTTTTTATTATAATATATTACAATATTTTCATAAATTTTTTATTCACATTACTTGAAAATAGGATGCACTTGAAAGAAATTACCAATAATAACCTCCAAGCACAAAAAGATGAAATCTTACTACAAAAGCTCCACAACCAACATTTTAGTGATTGGTTAAGAAAACAGGTAATGGTATATTCTTCATATTATATTTAATTGAACTTCATTGATGAAGAATATTATGATGTATGAAGGTGAGATTCTTTTAATATATTTTGAAATTCAATGGTTTTGTAACGACATTTAAAAATTTACAAGTGGAAGGAAAAGAAAACATTTCTGATACCCTTAAATGGTTAGCACATGGCCCAAGGAGATATGCAACTAAGTATGATTGCTACTTAATCAATGGGTGTTTATTTCAAGTTAAAATCATAGAAAATCTCAGGGCCACCCAAAATAGTGGTGTGTGCATAGATGCACAAACCTTAATGAGATCAAGTGCGAAGGATAAAAACCCTATACATCAAATGAGAACATATTATGGAGTGATTCAAGAAATAATGTTATTGGAATGCTATTTGCTGCAATAACCACTGTTCAAATGTGATTGGATAGATGTACACAAGAAGAATGGAATGAAAGTTGATAAAATTGGTTTCACCATGTTGAATCTGAAGAGATTCTTCAGTAAGGATAGAGTGCAAGATGATCCATTTATTCTAGCATCACAAGCAAAACAGGTATTTTATGTACAAGATCTGGTAGAGAATGACTAGTGTGTAGTTTTGACATGTCCTCCGAAGGGACCAAGAAATTGTAATAGATATGAATTGGAGTATGCAAATTTATCAAGTGTTGCAGATTTTGAAGGGACGAAATGCAAAGTGGATGAAGCTATAGGTGATGGTGGCATGGATTATGTTCAACAAGATTGTGAAGGCACATGGTTGGATGTTGTTCATTAAGTAACATGCATGATTTATTTATCAGTTGTCATTTAAGTTGTATTTGTGAAAATGTACATCTTAGATTATTACTTGGATTTACCTTTCATGCATATATTTCTTGTTTTGCTATTGTTAATGCATGGATCTTATTTGTTTTATTCTGTTATATAACTTTCATTTATTTTTACAGTAGATAGATTGGGTGTGGGGAATTGAGAGTGATGTGAGGGGGGGGGGGGGAATATGAGCTTCAACCTTCACGTGGTTGGTTGTGTTTAGTAGAGAATAAGATATTCTTGAAACCAAGAGAATCTCATTCAGGTATTTTCATTTCATTTTCTTACCATTTCATATATTTTATGCCTTTTTTTACATTTCTATCATTGGCTTATATGAACATACCATTTTGGCATGATATGTGAAAGTTTTCGCAATGGAAAGGAATATAATGAAAATTTGTATTGTTCTCTAATGCACAGTTGTAAGTTATCACCATAACGAATTTGCCAATTAAATATCTTATTGTCGTTTCATTGATTATAACATGTTCATTTCTTCATTTTAAGTACAATTGTACTTGTCTATTTTATCAAATGATTTTATTGCACATTTGTTGAAGGAAATAAGTTGATTGTGGGATAGCTATTGACCACGGGATGGTAATGTAATGAAAAATATTGAAAGTATTTAATTACAACAGATTTAATTGCAACATATTTATTACAACCATAAGTATACCCGATTGATGGTGTAACAAATAATTTCTGAGAAATATTTGTGTAAAGCATAGAGGACGCTAAGATCATCTGACGTTATTAGCATCATAGCTGAACTTTGAGGTATAGATCCTTATTATCAATACAATTTCAACATTATGTGGGATTATCACCTATAGGTTTCCTTTTAGGCATTGGAATAATCACCTATAGGTCTCTTGAAGCTTCCATGAACACTATTAAAGGATTTGACATAGGTCTTCTGGCCCCCGAGACTAACCTTGAAACAGGGCCATAAGTTAGTTACAATCTCGATAAAAAAAATTAACAACCTTGGATGTGGTGCATTCACTATGATTAGCACACATAAAACAAAAAATTATGCAGCGATGCGCATGTTGGTCTTAAACGGTAGTGCAACATCTTTTGTTTCAGGCTCGCTTGTGTTGAAAATGATGGTTCAGGATGTCTGTGGAAGCTGGCTGCTAACTGGATTTGAGTTATTTCTTCACATGTTGGATATGCAATGTGTATTTTCCTTTCTATTCCATTTGTGTTCATTTTGTGCTCAATGGCACTATTTTTCCTGTGTCCACATTTGGAAGGAAGGTTTGTGTTCCTTCTGTGTTCAGGTGTCCACCCCATCCCTTCCTGTCTTGGTAAGACTATTATTTGCAGGGACTTGGGGAAGGACCACACTATTTTTTACAATAACAAGTCCTTGAGGAGTCTTGTCAAACTTATGCTTCTCTTCTCCTAGGAGGAGGGTCCTCCTACAGGCCATACGGTGGGACACCTCCATGGATTCATCATCACCCTAGCTAAAGTTAGCAAGTGGAATGCACAAAGATGATGACCTAGGCCTTCAACCTCCTCTCCTCCCGATCGATCATTCACTCCAATGGGTTTCCTCCAGCAATGGTCACCACATGCTGAGATTATGGAGACAACTACCACATCCAGAGGTTTTGGATGAATACCCATTGGATAGGAAATTCCAGGCATAGCTCCCATTGGATAGGAAATTCCCTCAATAGCCTCAGGAGTTCCATCTAATGTGATGAAAATCCTTAGCTCGGCCTCACTGGCACCGAAAAGATATTCTAATGTAATGAACATCCTTACCATGATGGTTGGAGTTCCCCTAGCATGAAAACTTAAGAGCATTGGAATTCACAGCTGAGGCTCCTTAACTAAAAGAACACCTTGATAAACAAGCTTCTCAATCGAGGTGACCATTACAAACTTTCTTTAAGACTCTCAGGATTCTCGGCAGACTAATATTTAACCATCCTAACCTCTCTTCAACAAACACCCAATCTATGTCTTCAAATGGCTTTGGAAGTGGCATTTATAAAGAGCTAGGAGATCGAACTCGGCGATGGCCCCATCGGCACCCTCACACATGCCGTCATTAAGTAGCATTATGATAGCACATGAGGTCATGCGGGTTTTTGTTGGGTATATGTTATATTCTTTGCATGTGCGTATGGAGGGGAGGTGCGCATGTCAGTGCCGCAGCTCGGCATTCCTATTTATAGTTGTTTGTGTCTATTTTTAGAATTTGTCTAAAAATATGTAACTTAATCTCGGTTAAGGGATTGGAGGCTTTTTATAATCCAGGTTAATGGATTAGGGTATTTGGATGTTGCGGAATACCTATATTTTGCATTGTGAGGATTTCATAATGTAATAAGAGAAAATAGGAGGTGTGGCTCCAAGGTTTTTTGGTTTTCCCAGTTAAGGGTTTCTAGGGTAAATATCTGTGTTTATGTGTGAATGATGTGTTGTGATCTCTAATTTTTTTTAAAGAATCTATATGCTTTGCTTCTATGCATAGGTTTAAAACTTACATGTGGTATTAGAGCTCTATTTTTGCATTAGGGGGATGCCTTTGCTGCTAAGGGTTTGACGCGGTTGATAGATCTCAGGTCTGTGATAAACCTGGGTTCAGTGGGAGCTTTACAGTGTTGATTTGTGCATTGAAAGAGAATGGCAAGCACTTCAAGAATCGAGATCGAGAAATTTAACGGCCAGAATTTTGAGCTATGGAAGCTTAAAATGGAGGATCTTCTAGTAGATCAGGAACAGTGGATTGTTGTGGACCTGGGTATGAAAACCACTGCAACGTCACAAGATGATTGGGATAAATTAGAAAGAAGGGTGAGGAGTACAATATTATTGTGCTTATCAAAATCTATGTTGTTGAACGTATCTGGTGAAGATAGTGCAGTAAAGATATGGGCAAAACTAGGGAGTTTATATCAATCAAAATCCCTTGTGAACAAGCTGTTTCTGCAAAAGAAGTTGTTTCACCTCAAAATGGAAAAGAATGACACTATAATAGATCATTTGAATTTATACAATACTCTGGTAAGTCAGATAACCTATGTTGGTATTAAAATGGCTGAAGAAGATAAATGTATTACATTATTGTGTTCTTTGCTGGATTCCTGGGACAACCTAATTGTTGCAATAGGTAGTTCTAGCCAAGCGACCTTAAAATTTGATGAAATTGTATCATCCCTACTATCAGAAGAGATGAGGTAGAAAACCATGGATAATCATAGCATGGATGCCTTATCTGTGAGACTCGTCACCCCCAGGAGAGAAACAAAAATAAAGGATCTAGGGGGAGATATAAATCTAAGGGTAGATCTAAATCCCTAGGAAAAGCAATAAGGAAGTGTTGGAAATGCAGTAAAGCTGGGCACTATAAAAAGGATTTCAGATCTAAGAATGTTGAGAAAGCAAAGGGATATGAGGATACCCCTTCCATAGAGGCGAAGAAATGCTTAGAAGAAGGAGGGGATGTGTACCTAGCTTCCATGGGTAATCCTTCAGAACGTGATACATGGTTGATTGAATCAGGTGTGTCATGTCATATTACCCCTCATAGGGAGTGGTTCTGTGAATATGAAAAGTACAATAGAGGAGATCTGTACTTGGGAGATAATTCACCAGCTAGTATCATTGGACGTGGTAGAGTCAAGCTAAAACTGAAGGATGGAAGGATTAGAACTCTGCTTGGAGTGCTACACATTCCAAATCTAGCAAGAAACTTGATATCTGTCAAAAAGATGGATGTTTCACATGTAAAGATTGTGTGTGGATATGGTGGTTGCAAAATGGTTCGAGGATCAATGGTATTGATGAGGGTATTTCGGTATGGAACTCTATACAAACTATTGGGAAAAAACCATCATTGATGAATGTAACAATTCTGTTGTGCTGGAGGAAGGAGGTAAAGATGACAAAACCCTGACTGCATCAGGAGGAAAGACAATGCGATGGCATCAAAGATTATGGAATATCGGAGAAAAGGGACTTCGAACATTACAAGGTAAAGGTATGGTTGAAGGTATGACTAATTGCACTCTAGATTTTGATTTCTATGAACATTGCAGATATGGAAAACAAAATCAAGTAAGATTTGCATCTGGTGCTACAAGAGCAAAGGGAATTCTAGAATTAATACATAGTGATGTGTTTGGACCTGTTCCTGTTCCATCATTAGGAAAATATGTGTATTATGTTTCATTTATAGATGATTTCTCAAGGAACATATGGATTTATTTCCTTTGAAAGAAATCTGAAGTATTTGCCAAGTTTAAAGAATTTAAGGCTCTTGTAGAAAATCAGTCAAAAAAGAAAATAAAGGTGTTGAGGACAGACAATGGTGGAGAGCTCTTTGGGAATGAATTCGAGGACTTTTGTAAGAAGTGCGGTATAGCAAGACAAAAGAATAATCCATACACACCTCAACAGAATGGATTTTTCGAGAGGATGAATAGGACATTGATGGAAAAGGAAAGGAGCATGCTAAGCAGTGTTGGGATACGACAAGAATTCTGGACAGAAGTAGTGGAGATAGCATGTTACTTGGTAAACTGATCACCCACATCAGCATTGATTGATAAAACTCCACAAGAGGTATGGACTGGTAAGAAACCCTCTATTAAGCATCTAAATTTTTTTGGTTGTGATGCTTATGTACATGTTCCAAAGGAAAAAAGGAGCAAGTTGGATAACAAAGCTGAGAAGTGTATCTTTATTGTCTATAAAGATGGTATGAAAGGGTATAAGATTTGGAATCCTATAACTAAGAAGACCGTTTATTTACAGTCGAGATGTTGTGTTTCGAGAGGTCAAAGAAATCCCCAGATAGGAAGTGAATCCAACGAAAAAGGAACCAGAGAAAATAGAGTTTAAGTTAGAAGGTGAAGAATCTGACTCAATAGAAGAAGCAGAATCAGAAGAAGAAGAACCTCATACTCCAGTTTTTAGGAGATCATATCAAGAAATAAGGCAACTAGAAAGGTTTTCCCCTCCTGATTTTTTCTCTCATTTTGCTATGTCTATTACTGATGATGATCCTAGAAATGTGAAGGAAGCTATTAATTCAGAGGATAGTGATCTCTGGAAAAAGGACATGGATGAAGAAATGGATTCCTTGGACAAAAATGAAGCTTGGAATCTAGTACAATTACCAGCTGGGAGAAAAGATATGAATAAATAATAGACCAATGCTATGAGTAATGATGCTAATAAGAAGCACAAGAAATAGATATTGCTACTAAGAATTCTCACAAGCATACACAGGAAAAATAGAGAGAATAAAAGAGATTGAATCACATGAATGAAACGATAAATATTGTTGTGTATACTTCCATTGAATAAAGATGAATAATAGTGTACATAAATAGTACATCCCTCATAGAAAATTCAAATTGTATGGAAACAACTCATAAAGCTCAAACAGCCTGACTTACCAAAATATAGCAAACCCCCATAGGTGGCTACAGCACTTACCAAATCTATCAAGGACCTCATGAGTTGGAAAAAGCATGAGTGACTTTTCAAGGAGATGGAAAAAACATTCTAATCCTAGAAAATGGAGAAAAAATAATGGAGGATGGGTTGGAAACAAAAGCACCCAGTTTCCTAGTTGATTAGCTTTTATCTTATCCATAGAAAAGCAGGAAAAGCAGAATCTGCTGTAAAGTCATGTATACTAATTCTGGATGGTCAAAAGGTGGTTAATATCAACCCAAAATTGGAAATATATCATTCCTAGGATATAGATGGCATGTATTGACTTTAAGGTGCAAGTGGATGCCAACTAATTAAGCTAGTGGGTGAATAATAAATCAAATAATGATTAATTATTTTGTCCTAAGTTGTGAGTGGGTTTAATATATTCAAACACCCCCCTATAATTCTGACTTTATTATGGTATTACAAAAAAATATGAATGCATATAGGGCCCCACAACAAGGCTATGGTCACCCTTTAACAATTATTATGTCCAGAAAAGTGAGGAAAGAGGCAAAAGCACATGGGGAAAATCCTCCCTCAAGATAGGACAAGGCATAGAATTTGAAATGTGTCTTCAACATATATTCATCTTCACTTTAATGAGCTGACTGAATTTCTTCCGGATGAAGGACTTGTTGAAGAAATCATGAACTCCATGATCATGCGTTGGAGTGTAGAACTTGCAAGAAGGAAGATGAGAGACTCCTTGTATCTCATCAAATGATGAAGTAGGAGCATTATCTGAATGATTATTTCTTCTGTCAAACTCTATTTTCAAACATAATCTGAAATGGAAAATAGATTTGTGCATACTCCTTCCCAAAGAGTACAAAAGTTAAGACAATTTATTTCACACCCAATTCCCTGAATAGCTGCAAAATTGTGATGTGAATCACATGTCAATATTCCAATGTGATGTAGCACCTATATAGATCTGATATGAGGCTAATAAAACTCTGATATATCAAAAATAGTAGCATATGGAACAGCAAGGACAAAGGATTTGGTGGCTCCATGAGGATATAGGGCTAGACTAGGAAAATTATGAGCAACTGGGGAAAACTGATAGGTGTAAAAATATGAATGATGGATGGGCATAAGATCTAAACCATAAGTGTTTAGAAAAGATAAAAACATGTTTAATATCAGTCCATATATGACTAATTACATGGATAACCAGCCACTGAAAGTTAGGAAAGACTTCAAACCATGTAAGATAAATATCACTGCATAAGAGACCAATGAGGAATCAACTAGTGAGCTTGGGATTTGTATAGTCTTTGGATTATTCAGAGGTATGGTAGATGGTATGGATGGTGGTATTATATGTGTATCAACCTAAAAATATGCTTCAAAATCAGAATCCAAAGGATCACATATAAGCATATCAATAGACTCATGGGAATACACTGGTAATGAATCCTCTATATGAAAGGAGGAAATAAGGAGATGGTCAAAATATTCAAGAAGGCTCTAAGTATTAATGCCAAGAACAAAGGAGGATATGCTGAAGCACATGAGATCAAGTAAGGTAAGTGGTATGACAAAAACAAGGCTTGATGTGGCTAAGCAAACATCCTAGAAGTCACTGGGTTGCGCACCATCAATGAGATAGGTATGCAAAAGGTGTGAAGAATTTGCCACATAGATCTCAGAATATAAGATAGGAGATTTAGAGAACAATGAATGGGTTATAGGATCATAATCAATATCAGCAGCAGCTCCATATGTTACTTCGTTTTCATCAATAGTATCACAAGAAGAAAAATCGCCTGCAAGAGACACAGAAAAAGATGGCTCTTCAATATTTGCTTCTTCATTGAAGGAGGAAGCATTCGAATCAATGAGGGTAGCAGAAAAATGAAATGTACGAGAAACCTCTTCATCATGATCAACTTCATCAGATAATTTAGAGGTCAAGAAATCTTGAGAGAGAGAACAAGAGGAGATGCTAGGTTCGCTCCATGCTTCATCTTCAATTTCCTTCAAACCAAAAGCTTTGTCCGAAATTTTCCAAAGCTCAAATGGAAATTAAGCAGAATCTATGAGATGATATATATTTGGAGACATTCCCAAACACATAATTCCATAATATCTATCACAATTATTTATCCAATCAATCTTCTCTTCATAAGACTCGGGTTCACTCAATGCACCAATGGAGACATCAAAGAGACATTGCCTCTTCACGTATGCACTCATCTTTGGATTCCAATCAGCATAGTTGAAAGGAGATAGTAGAGGAAATTTTGAATCCATATTGAAGTTGTTGATATGCTCTAGTAGATACTCTCTGCAACTTGCAAAACAAACTAGGAGAAAATCTTGTAAGCTAGACAAGCTCTTCTTCAGAGAAGGATAGGAGACTGGATGTGCTCCTCAACTATGTAGAACTTGATCAACCTTGCTGATATGATACCATGTATAAATAATATACCAATGCTATGATAAATTATGCTAAGAAGAATCACAGGAAATAGATCTTGCTACTAAGAATTATCACAAGCATACACAAGAAAAATAGAGAGAATAAAAGAGACTGAATCACATGAATGAAGAGATGAATATTGGTGTGTATGCTTCCATTTAATAATGAAGAATAATAGTGCACATAAATAGTACATCCCTCATAGGAAATTCGAATTGTATGGAAACAACTGATAAAGCTCAAAAAGGTTGACTTACCAAAATATAGCAAACCCCCATAGGTGGCTAAAGAACTTACCAAATCTATCAAGGACCTCACGAGTTGGAAAAAGCATGAGTGAGTTGTCAAGGATATGGAAAAACCATGCTAATCCTAGAAAATGGAGAAAAACTAATGGAGGATGGGTTGGAAACAAAAGCTCCCAGTTTCCTAGTTGACTAGCTTTTATCTTATCCATAGAAAAGCAGAATAAAGCAGAATCTGCTGTAAAGTCCTGTATACTAATTATGGATGGTCAAAAGGTGGTAAATATCAACCCAAAATTGGAAATAAATCATTCCTAGGATATAGATGGCATGTGATGAATTTAAGGTGCAAGTAAATGCCAACTAATTAAGCTAGTGGGTGAATAATTAATCAAATAATGATTAATTATTTTATCCTAAGTTGTGAGTGGGTTTAATATATTCCAACACCCCCCTATAAGTCTGACTTTATGATGGTATGACAAAAAAAATGGATGCATATAGGGCCTAGAACAAGGCTATGGTCACCCTTTAACAATTATTATGTCCAGAAAAATGAGGAAAGAGGAAAAACCACATGGGGAAAATCCTCCCTCAAGATAGGACAAGGCACAGAATTTGAAATGTGTCTTCAACATATCTTCATCTTCACTTTAATGAGCTGACTGAACTGCTTCTGGATGAAGGACTTGTTGAATAAATCATGAACTCCATGATCATGCGCTGGAGTGTAGAACCTGAAAGAAGGAAGATGAGAGACTCCTTGTATCTCATCAACTAATGAAGTAGGAGCATTATCTGAATGATTATTTCTGCTGTCAAACTCTGATTTGCAAACATAATCTGAAATGGAAAAGATATCTGTGCATACTCCTTCCCAAAGAGTAAAAAAGTTAAGACAATTTATTTCACACCCAATTCCCTGAATAGCTGCAAAATTGTGATGTGAATCACATGTCAATTGTCACATGCCCCAATTTTGTAAAATAATATTATCTTATTTTGATTTTATTCCAAGGCATTATGTTAAATTTAATGCTAAGTTGTAACTGATGACTCAGCAGAGTCAAGGATGTGGAATGTAATTCTGAATATTTTAATTTTAAATAAATAAAAGTGGAGACAACAGCTTGGGAGAGCTGTTAAAAAGAGTGTTACTGGTCAAGTTGGTGGAGGAGACTAGGTGGAGAGCAAATAGATAAGTGGCAGCATTCTCAAACACTTCCTATGTTGCAGGTGGCAACCTCCCTACATTTGGGGTCATGATCCCCCAAGAAAGTGGGATCAAAGCAAATGGCTCAATTAATGACAACTAACCCAAAAAGACCTAGGCAATATTAATAAAAGTACCATTGAAGAGAGGTGAGGCTACTCATTCCAGGAGAAGAATCATTTAGGTGAATGCACTTCAAGGAATTCATTGGGAAGGGAATTTTTAAGGAAGGTGTTTGAGGGGTAAACTACAGGAAAGTGATCTAGTACAGCTTTCCAGCTGAAAGATCTTGCTACAGTGTGCAGAGTTGGTATTGAGTCTTGGACTAGTACTTTGTTGTTTGCTCCACCTAATTCCAGCCAAGGAGACTAGAACAGGCTCGGGGGTCCTATGAAGTTGCTGTTTGAGCACTCTCCAAGATTTGGTAGGGAGGAACGGCCTCCCAATGCTGTTGTCATCCAGCTTTAAAAACCGGTTCCATTATTTTTTAATTTCTGTGTTAAAGTTTATATCTGTGTGTGAACAAATAATGAATGATTATATATTATGTTGTAAACTGTTAAGTTTCAAATCTATTAGTTGTTTTAATGCTGAATCTGTTCTTTGATGAAAAATAAATCCTACCTGTGTTTTTCCCCATCTCAAGTAATCGAGATCGTACTCTAGCACAGGTAGTGTGTTTAAATGAATGAAGTATGATAGGAATATGAAATGAAATAGAGTACTTATGTTTTTCAGAGTATTGAAATGTTTTCTTTCAGTAGATAGTTGTTTTTCCAGAAATAATATTAATCTGTTTCGTAGAGTTGTTGTCAGATCTAGACTGTGTATTTAGAATATCAGAAAAGAAACAGAATCATATGATTTACTAACAGTAGCATGTTCAAGTATGTGATTCATTCTTCTACACAGTACCTATTTCTATAAACTATACATCTATACTGAAATAGAAGAACTAGTATTATCAGTTGAATGTTTATTATTTATGTTAAGTAAAAATGTAGAAATAATTCTGTTAGTTTATTTCTTTCCAATAGTATTAACTAATATACCTGCAACTATCTGAACTCTAAATAAGAATTGGATAACTCTTACAGAATTCTTTTTCTCAGTATTAATAACTAAAAGACAGTAGTAACCTATGCTTAAGTTATTATTTATAAGGAAATGTCCTTACACACTTACAGACGATATAGATGTAAAGAGTATTGACAGGTAGGGAAGTTCTTATTTCTTCCACCAAGCTTACAAAAATAACCTTATTAAATAAACACAATTATTATAGACTTCTCTCAATCTTATTTAATAATATATATAAATACCAACATAAAGTTAAGAGAATACATTATTCATAGATAATAATGTTATTAATACAAATAATATTATTATTAATAATAAACAGTATTGATTATAAATTAATAATTCTTTTAAACAAACTGAAGAAAACCTTGCGACGGTAATAGAAGTAACAAAGTAACAATACAGAAATTATTACTTAATAAAAGTTAAATAGGTAAAAACCCTAGCTCATACTTCTGAGCATAATCTATCTGTATTCTTATATACTTTAGAAACCTAAGTTAACCATAAGTTAGCTCTTTTAGAAAAATTATTAATGAATCAACTAAATTCATTTCACAGGAAATAAATACAATATTGATTAATAAAAACAAAATATATACTGTATCTTATTATTTTTACTAACAGGGTGTACCTTTGAAATCGAAAGACAGGGTTAAAACTCTTATATTTATTACAAGAACAAATAGCAACACATTAAACTAATAAGTGAAATTCATTTAATTATGAAACCATTAATAACCATGTTAATATAATTTACTCACGGTCCTTTAAGGACAAATAAAAAGACAGTAATTATTATAAACTGGAATAATCCATTTCAAACAAGGGTTTCCACAGGATAAACCCTAAAATCATAACAAAAAGTAAAAACAAGCAGGAATTAAGTTACGGCTGTAAGTATCAACCTTAAATTTTTAATTATAAACCCTTACAAAGTATGTAAGCAAAATACAAAAGCTCGACTAACTGTCAAGAAGGGTAAAAACCCTAATAGAGCTTAATATAAAATATATGTTAAACCAAACAAGTTTAAAGACAACATTGTCATTACAAAAACCATTAATTTAACCAGGTCGTAAAGCCAAACTTCAACTAAATACAGTGCTCAGTTAAATCGAGTCTACCCTAGCAAGGGTTTGATACTGAGTTTTACAACAACAACCTGTAAAAACAAACTTCATAACTCGTGCCGAGTCGAGGGAGGGTTTCCCAAAACCCTGGGTGATTCCTTGACCACCCTAATACTACTAGAGTGAAAAATCCAACACTTGGACCACGGGGCTTACCCGAAATTGAACCACAAGCCACGGCCTTCATTGCTTGACTGTCTATCTCCACCATGAAAGTATACAGTAGCGAGTACCTACGAGCAGTGTAAAGGATCACTGTCAGTTAGCAAGTATAATTTTAAACCACGGTAATAGCAAGGCATTCGCAGCGAAGGAAATAACTCTAAATTTATTATCTTACCTGTTAACGAAGTCGACGAACAGAATGGTAGGAGCATTGTCACCTATAGGCCTTGCTTTTTATTTAAAACCCAATAGCCTGCAAGTGTAACCTCACACAATGGCGAGCCATGGGAACAAAGGAAGGTAACTGACGTAGACACTAAGCCACGAAGACAACGAATGGGAGATTGCACAAGCAACGAGCCAAGGGTAATGAAAATCTCCACTAATTGTAGAGAGAGAACCCAACCACTAAGAATGGCATTCAAAACCACACACCAGAGATAAATGCAGTACGGAAGCAAGGCACAAGACAACCAGAGTAAGGAGGACCGATGACCGCCATAGAAAGCCAACAAAACAGCCTCAAGGGCTAGTGAAAACTGTGGGGAGGAAATGACAATAGTTAGGGTTACGGTGATGTTTTATTTTCTCCACGCTTAGCCAGGATCAGATGACCAGGTGGTAACATGAAAATAAAACATGCAGTGGGTCGTAGACTATAGTGCCTGCATGAAATAAAAAAAACCAATTATTTAATCATTGGGGAACGAGGTTAAACTATATTATCAACCCAATAATTTGCCATGCAACCGTTAATCATCTGCACCATATCATATGCTACTATAGTGATGGAGTATCAACGTTATGGATACGTTGACCTATCATTGGAATGTCGCTTTTAAACCTTAGTTTAAGCCAAAAATTATTCTTGTATAATACTCATTTCACCTTTTAACCTTACAACTTATATGTTATAACATTTCAAATTCAAATTGGATAGTTGCATTTCTTTTCTCCCAACGTTGTTTTTATTATAAATAGAAATCAAATATTTTATGGGAGAGATCATTTTAATCAATGAACAACTATAGTTTTCCTTGTAAAATACTATAGATTATACATGGTAATTCTCTTATACAAGACCTCACAAGTTATAATCTTTATAAATAGTATAAGGTAATAAGTTGGAGAATCATAAACCCTAATCTCAACATGTCTATAATCTTGAGCTAGGTATAGACTAAATGTCTACCAACATTTAGAGTATGCATGTTTATCAGTCACATATGAACTAATAACTCAAATGGTAACAACACTTTGAAATGGACAAAAACTTAATGTAAGAACACAATTATGAAATTTTGTTACACAGTTCTTAGCGACAATACTTCGATGGATTGTGGTTATGACTCAAGTGAGAAGTTACTTAAGATTCACCAGGTTAATTGGATAGTAAATTAGTTATAGAACTAAACATGATAAATAGAATAGAAATGAATCTATTGAGTCCAAAAGTTATTAGAACCTCATGGTTCAACACGAAATTAAAGTATAGACAAAACACAATTTTATGTAGGAAGCTGATAGTTTGCATTTTGCACAATCAAACTTATACTGTCTAGAGGTTAATAGGCTGTAAGATACCTCGCAAAGCAAAATGTGGGATAGCCGTTTCACAGTTAAGAAAGTGTATTATTATACAAATTCTGACAAAGCAAACATTACATCATTGCCAAATTACTTAGACCAAAGTAGAAATACTTTGCAACTGAGATTCTAATGCTTAAATTTGCAAACATATCTTAATGTCGTTACTTACTTCTGAACATGACTATTAGAAAAACTGAAGGAATCCAAATAGTTTTACCTTATAGGAGCTGTCTAGAATTTAGCAGCTTATTTACTGAGCTTTTAAATTGCAAATCAAATACTACTGACACTTTCAAGAAATTTTATTACATACTCGTTCGATCATACCTGGAAACCTGTAAGAACCAGTATTCATCTGCGTTAGCACGATTGCTAAGTAAGCCCCAGATTCAAAAGTTAGATTCCACCTACTTGACATGAAAAGACTCATCAGTAAACTGAAGTAAAACAACACGCAAGAAACTTTATTCTTGTTACAAAAATAAACTGTTAAGTTATTATATTTAAGGTTTAGTGAAACTTATTACTTGACTGTTCTTTTACTTACAAACCGTTAGCTATTAATGAACCGCAGGTTTTAGCATTTATTGTTATCTCAAAATTTTAAAATTTTGTGAAAATTTGGGGTTTTGACATCAATCTTCCAATATGATGTAGCACCTATATAGATCTGATATGAGGCTGATAAAACTCTAATATATCAGAAATAGTAGCATATGGAACAGCAAGGACAAAGGCTTCGGTGGCTCGATGAAGATATAGGTCTAGACTAGGAAAATTATGAGCAACTAGGGAAAACTGATAGGTGTAAAAATATGAATGATGGATTGGAATAAGATCTGAACCATAAGTGTTTAGAACAGATCCAAATATGTTTAATATCAGTCCATATATGACTAAGTACATGGATAACCAACCATTGAAAGTTAGGAAAGACTTCAAACCATGTAAGATAAATATCACTGCATAAGAGACCAATGAGGAATCAACTAGTGAGCTTGGGATTTGTATAGTCTTTGGATTATTTAGAGGTATGGTAGATGGTATGGATGGTGGTATTATATGTGTATCAACCTGAAAATATGCTTCTAAATCAGAATCCAAAGGATCACATATAAGCATATCAATAGACTGATGGGAATACACTGGTAATGAATCCTCTGTATGAAAGGAGGAAATAAGGAGATGTTCAAAATATTTAAGAAGGCTCTGAGTATTGATGCCAAAAAAAAAGGAGGATATTCTGAAGCACATGAGATCAAGTAAGGTAAGTGGTATGACACAAAGAAGGCTTGATGTGGCTAAGCAAACATCCTGGAAGTCACTGGGTCGCGCACCATCAATGAGAGAGGTATGCAAAAGGTGTGAAGAATCTGACACATAGATCTCAGGATCTAAGATAGGAGATTTAGAGAAAAATGAATGGGTTATAGGATCATAATCAATATCAGCAGCAGCTCCATATGTTACTTCTTTTTCATCAATAGTATCACAAGAAGAAAAATCACCTTCAAGAGACACAGAAAAAGATGGCTCTTCAATATTTGCTTCTTCATTGAAGGAGGAAGCATTCGAATCAATGAGGGTAGCAGCAACATGAAATGTATGAGAAACTTCTTCATCATGATCAACTTCATCAGAGAATGTAGAGGCCAAGAAATCTTGAGAGAGAGAACAAGAGGAGATGCTAGGTTCGCTCCATGCTTCATCTTCAATTTCCTTCAAACCAAAAGCTTTGTCCGAAATTTTCCAAAGCTCAAATTGAAATTCAGCAGAATCTATGACATGATATATATTTGGAGACATTCCCAAACACATAATTCCATAATCTCTATCATAATTATTTAGCCAATCAATCTTCTCTTCTTAAGACTCAGGTTCACTTAATGCACCAATGGAGACATCAAAGAGACATTTCCTCTTCAAGTATGCACTCATCTTTGGCTTCCAATCAGCATAGTTGAAAGGATATAGTAGAGGAACTTTTGAATCCATATTGAAGTTGCTGATATGCTCTAGTAGATACTCTTTGCAAGCTGCAAAACAAACTAGGAGAGAATATTGTAAGCTAGACAAGCTCTTCTTCAGAGAGGGATAGGAGACTAGATGTGCTCCTCAACTCTGTAGAACTTGATCAACCTTGCTGCTTGGATACCATGTAGAAATAATAGACCAATGCTAAGAGAAATGATGCTAAGAAAAAGCACAGGAAATAGATCTTGCTACTAAGAATTCTCACAAGCATACACAGGAAAAATAGAGAGAATAAAAGAGACTGAATCACATGAATGAAGAGATGAATATTGGTGTGTATCCTTCCATTGAATAATGAAGAATAATAGTGTACATAAATATTACATCCCTCATAGGAAAGTCTAATTGTATGGAAACAACTCATAAAGCTCAAAAAGGCTGACTTACCAAAATATAGCAAACACGCATAGGTGGCTAAAGCACTTACCAAATCTATCAAGGGTCTCACGAGTTGGAAAAATCATGAGTGAGTTGTTAAGGAGATGGAAAAAACATGCTAATCCTAGAAAATGGAGAAAAACTAATGGAGGAGGTGTTGGAAACAAAAGCTCCCAGTTTCCTAGTTGACTAGCTTTTATCTTATCCATAGAAAAGGAGAAAAAGCAAAAAAAGCAGAATAAAGCAGAATCTGCTGTAAAGTCCTGTATACTAATTTCGGATGGTAAAAAGGTGGTCAAGATCAACCTAGAATTGGAAATAAATCATTCCTAGGATATAGATGGCATGTATTGACTTTAAGGTGCAAGTGGATGCGAACTAATTAACCTAGTGGGTGAATAATTAATCAAATAAAGCTTAATTATTTTATTCTAAGTTGTGAGTGGGTTTAATATATTCCAACACCCCCTTATAAGTCTGACTTTATGATGGTATGACAAAAAAATATGGATGCATATAGGGCCTAGCAACAAGGCTATGGTCACCCTTTAACAATTATTATGTCTAGAAATGCGAGGAAAGAGGCAAAACCACATCGGGAAAATCCTCCCTCAAGATAGGACAAGGCACATAATTTGAAATGTGTCTTCAACATATCTTCATATTCACTTTAATGAGCTAACTGAATTTCTTCTGGATGAAGGACTTGTTGAAGAAATCATGAACTCCATGATCATGCGCTGGATTGTAGAACCTGCAAGAAGGAAGATGAGAGACTCCTTGTATCTCATCAACTGATGAAGTAGGAGCATTATCTGAATGATTCTTTCTATTGTCAAAATCTGATCTGCAAACATAATCTGAAATGGAAAAGAGATATGTGCATACTCCTTCCCAAAGAGTACAAAAGTTAAGACAATTTATTTCACACCCAATTCCTTGAATAGCTACAAAATTGTGATGTGAATCACATGTCAATCTTCCAATCTGATGTAGCACCTATATAGATCTCATATGAGGCTGATAAAACTCTGATATATCAGAAATAGTAGCATATGGAACAGCAATGTCAAAGGCTTCGGTGACTCCATGAGGATATAGGGCTAGACTAGGAAAATTATGAGCAACTGGGGAAAACTGATAGGTGTAAAAATATGAATGATGGATGGGCATAAGATCTGAACAATAAGTATTTAGAACAGATCCAAACATGTTTAATATCATTCCATATATGACTAAGGACATGGATAACTATCCACTGAAAGTTAGGAAAGACTTCAAACCATGTAAGATAAATATCACTGCATAAGAGACCAATGAGGAATCAACTATTGAGCTTGGTATTTGTATAGTATTTGTATTATTCAAAGGTATGGTAGATGGTATGGATGGTGGTATTGTATGTGTATCAACCTAAAAATATGCTTCGAAATCAGAATCCAAAGGATCACATATAAGCATATCAATAGACTCATGGGAATACACTGGTAATGAATCCTCTGTATGAAAGGAGGAAATAAGGAGATGTTCAAAATCTTCAAGAAGGATCTGAGTATTGATGCCAAGAACAAAGGAGGATATTCTGAAGCACATGGGATCAAGTAAGGTAAGTGGTATGACACAAAGAAGGCTTGATGTGGCTAAGCAAACATCCTGGAAGTCACTGGGTTGCGCACCATCAATGAGAGAGGTATGCAAAAGGTGTGAAGAATCTGGCACATAGATCTCAGAATCTAAGATAGGAGATTGAGAGAAAAATGAATGGGTTATAGGATCATAATCAATATCAGCAGCAGCTCCATATGTTACTTCTTTTTCATCAATAGTATCAAAAGAAGAAAAATAACCTTCAAGAGACACAGAAAAAGATGGCTCTTCAATATTTGCTTCTTCATTGAAGGAGGAAGCATTTGAATCAATGAGGGTAGTAGCAACATGAAATGTATGAGAAACTTATTCACCATGATCAACTTCATCAAATAATGTAGAGGCCAAGAAATCTTGAGAGAGAGAACAAGAAGAGATGCTAGGTTCGCTCCATGCTTCATCTTCAATTTCCTTCAAACCAAAAGCTTTGTCCGAAATTTTCCAAAGCTCAAATGGAAATTCAGCAGAATATATGACATGATATATATTTGGAGACATTCCCAAACACATAATTCCATAAGCTCTATCACAATTATTTAGCCAATCAATCTTCTCTTCATAAGACTCAGGTTCACTCAATGCACCAATGGAGACATCAAAGAGACATTGCCTGTTCAAGTATGCACTCATCTTTGGCTTCCAATAAGCATAGTTGAAAGGATATAGTAGAGGAAATTTTGAATCCATATTGAAGTTGCTGATATTCTCTAGTAGATACTCTCTGCAAACTGCAAAACAAACTAGGAGAAAATATTGTAAGCTAGACAAGCTCTTCTTCAGAGAGGGATAGGAGACTGTATGTGCTCCTCAACTATTTAGAACTTGATCAACCTTGCTGCTTGGATACCATGTAGAAATAAGAGACCAATGCTATGAGAAATGATGCTAAGAAGAAGCACAGGAAATAGATCTTGCTACTAAGAATTCTCACAAGCATACACAGGAAAAATAGAGAGAATAAAAGAGACTGAATCACATGAATGAAGAGATGAATATTGGTGTGTATCCTTCCATTGAATAATGATGAATAATAGTGTACATAAATAGTACATCCCTCATAGGAAAGTCTAATTGTATGGAAACAACTCATAAATATCAAAAAGGCTGACTTACCAAAATATAGCAGACCCCCATAGGTAGTAAAGCACTTACCAAATCTATCAAGGACCTCACGAGTTGGAAAAAGCATGAGTGAGTTGTCAAGGAGATGGAAAAGACATGCTAATTCTAGAAAATGGAGAAAAACTAATGGAGGATGGGTTGGAAACAAAAGCTCCCAGTTTCCTAGTTGACTAGCTTTTATCTTATCCATAGAAAAGCGGAAAAAGCATAAAAAGTAGAATAAAGCAGAATCTATTGTAAAGTCCTATATACTAATTTTGGATGGTCAAAAGGTGGTCAAGATCAATCTAGAATTGGAAATAAATCATTTGTAGGATATAGATGGCATGTATTGACTTTAAGGTGCAAGTGGATGCCAACTAATTAAGCTAGTGGGTGAATAATTAATCAAATAATGATTAATTATTTTATCCTAAGTTGTGAGTGGGTTTAGTATATTCCAACAAGCCATTGGGAGAAAATGGTTATTTAAAAAGAAGTTGAATGCAGAAGGTAAAGTGGATAAGTATAAATCCCGCTTGGTAGCAAAGGGATATTCTCAGGTAGAGGGGATTGATTTTGGTGAAATATTTTCTCCAGTTGCAAAATCAACTTCTATTCGATTTCTCCTTTCTATTGCTGCTGCTTTTGATCTTGAATTAGAGCAGATGGATGTGAAGACAACATTCTTACATGGGGATCTGGAAGAAGACATATGCATGAAACAACCAGAAGGGTTCATAGTAAAGGGAAATTATGAGTTGGTATGTAAACTAAAGAAGTCCCTTTATGGTCTAAAGCAATCTGCAAGGATGTGGTACCAAAATTTTGACACATACATACTTGGATTGGGGTTTGTGAGAAGCAAAGCTGATCACTGTGTATATTCCAAACAGGTTGGTGATCACTTCATTAACATAGTTTTGTATGTTGATGACATGTTGTTGAGTGGAAACAACAAAGATGTTATAAAGGAGGTGAAGTCTCAACTGTCCTCCAAGTTTGATATGAAAGATCTCGGTGCAGCAAAATTCATTCTAGGAATGGAGATAAGAAGAGATAGTGCAAACAAAATGATCAGTCTAAATCAAAGAAAATATGTTGAGATGGTACTACAGAGATTTAGCATGTAGGAAAGTAAGCTGGTCAAGGTTCCTATTCCTGTAGGTGTAAAGTTATCTGTAGAGCAGTGTCCCAAGACATGGGAAGAAGAAGACATGTCACGGGTTCCATATGCCACTGCAGTTGGTAGTTTGATGTATGCAATGGTCTGTACAAGACTAGACATTTCTCATGCAGTGGGATTTTTTAGCAGATATATGTCAAAAACAGGAAAGGAGTGTTGGACAGCTGTAACGAGGGTCTTCAGATATTTACATGGCACCATAGATTATGCAATATGCTACTAAGGAAGACCTGGACCAGACAGAGTAATAAATGTACATGGATCTGTTGATGTAGACTAGGCTGGAGACCTCGATCATAGAAGATCTATAGTGGGTATGTGTTTAACCTATTTGGAGGAGCTATCAGTTGGATGAGCAAGAGACAAGCTGTAGTTGCAATCTCAAATATAGAAGCCGAATACATGGCAGCCACTCATGCAAGCAAAGAAGCTATGTGGATGTAAAGATTGTGTTCGGGTATTGGGTTTGTACAGAAAGGTGTAAGGTTAGATTGTGATAGCCAAAGTGCAATCTTCTTGGCAAAGAACCCTACTTATCATGCTAAGACAAAGCATATTGATGTGCAATATCACTTTGTGAGAGATATGGTTGAAGACAAGAAGGTGCTGCTAGAGAAGGTTGACACCATGAAAAATGTTGCAGACTTATTAACAAAGTCTGTTAGTACAGAGAAGTTCTCTTGGTGTAGAGAATCTATGGGCATTGATGCCCTAAACCTGTGACTTTATGAGTACATGTCTCATTGCTATGCAAAGGAAACAACAAGTGGGAGAATGTTGGATATATGTTATATTCTGTGCATGTGCATATGGAGGGGAGGTGCGCATGTCAGCACTACAGCTCGGCGATCCCAAAGGCACCTTCGACGGAAACAGGCCGTAGGCCCTGTTTCCAATGCGAGCGCAGCAAGAAATTTTTTTTGGTGATTTATAGATTTTATGGCTATTTATAGATTTTATGGCTATTTATAGTTGTTTATGGCTATTTTTAGAATTTGTCTAAAAATATGTAACTTAATCCCGGTTAAGGGATTGGAGGCTTTTTCTAATTCGGATTAACGATTTAGGGTATTTGGATGTTGCGGAATACCCATATTTTGCATTGTGAGGATTCCATAATGTAAAGAAAAGAAAATAGGAGGTGTGGCTCCAAGGTTTTCTGGTTTTCCCCGTTAAGGGTTTCTAGGGTAAATCTCTGTGTTTATGTGTGAATGATGTGTTGTGATATCTATTTTGCTTAAAAGAATATGTATGCTTTGCTTCTCTACACAGGTTTAAAACTTACAGGTTTGGGATCCAGCACTTATGTTGAGATACTAGTCAATCCGTCGTTTCTGCTTTGGTGCGATATTATCAGCCATGGAAATGACTTCTGGCCTTAGTCTTCATCATCCCTCATTTCCCTCAGGGCACGTGGACTAGACATCCTGCATCCATCTGCCCTTCCTGAAGATGGTATTAGAATATTCTTGTTCACTGCGTCTCCCACTTCGTGTGGAAGACATACTTGTCTTCTGTTGTTCAATCATTAGGATACCTTTCTGGTAGGACTAAACATTATTCGCTTGATGCATCAAACTTTTTAGATTCTGGGGAGTCATCTGCACCATGGAACTGATTTTTTTAGTTGTAGATCCACTCTAATAGCGTCTGGATATTGGATTGCCTATCATTTTGACCCTTTGCACACTTATCGCAAAATATCACATAGAAAGTGGCTCTTGGGAATGAGCATATCATACCCCAAACCACATCCTTCGTCTCTGGTAACCGGTTGTCCCTCCTACAACTTTTGACGTTTAGAATCATTTCCACTTAGAGAATTTGTGCCATTTTCAAGGTGTATTTTTCATTTCACCAAAACCATGAAAAAATGATACCGGAGGATGTAGGACACATCACTGAGCACAACACAACTTGTCTCAACCTCAAACTCTTCTTCATCCTTAGGCGTGCATTTTACTAAAGTAGTGCAAATATGGCTGGGAGGCACTTTTGGAAAATTGATATCTTCTTCCTCAGAGACTCTTTGGTCAATCTAATGACATGGTTGTATTATACATACAACAATATAGAGTTCTAAACTCTTAAAATATTTTTATCATCATCCTATGAGATGTGGAGGGAACTTCCTTGATGCCACTTAGGAAGATTTACACTTAGACAATTTTTGCTCTCTTAAACTAGGTCCAATTTTCATAAAACACTTATTTGGCAGGTCCATAACTTCTCCCTCGGGCACTTTCAGAACAATATGAAGATATGGTCAGGTAGAAAAACACCAATCTATAATACCCCCATGTGGTGCGGGAATTTTCTTCAACACACAATTTGTGGTGGGAATTTTCCTAAGACCAGCTAAGCCAGTATTCCAACACTTGGTCATTTTTACTCACTTTGATGCAAAACCCTGTTTTGGAATACCTAGAACTTTCTCCTCAGACGTGATGAAGTCAAACTTAGACCATGGTTGGATAGCCACTATAACAAGCTGAAGCCTAGTACCATGGTGCAAACATTTTTCTCAAAGCCTAAATTATGGTGTGGGCATTTTTCTATATTTAATTCTTGTAGCTCACCTTTTTTTTATTTCAGCAAAAGAACATTATGTTTTTTTCTAAGCAAATTGGCAAACCTATTTTCCACACGTGTGATCTACAGAAAAAAAGATGACACCATGGATAGATGCACATATCAATGGAATACATCCTAACAGTCTCATATTAATTTTATCATTAACACCTAAGATATGGCGTGCATTTACCTGAGCCAACTTAGGCAGATTTACCAGTACTGAAACAGTGCAAAACCTGCTAGAAGGCACTTTTGGAAAATTAATAACTTCATCCTCAGAGACCTTTTTGACAATTTTATGATATTATTAGGTGCATAAATCAACAATATAGAGTATTTTACCTTCATAATAATGTAATACGTCAAATAGAAATTATAGCGGGCATTTTACAGAGGCCACTTAGGCAGTTTTACCAGCAGATTTTACACTTGGACAATTTGTGCCATTTTCAAGGTGGATTTTCATTTCACCAAAACCATGAAAAAATGATACCAAGGGATGTAGGACACATCACTGATCACAACACAATTTGTCTCACCCTCAAACTATTCTTCATTTTCCTTAGGCGTGCATTTTACTAGAGTAGTGCAAATATGGCTGGGATGCACTTTTGGAAAATTGATATCTTCTTCCTCAGAGACTCTTTGGTCAATATGATTACATGGTTGTATTATACATACAACAATATATA
Source organism: Pseudotsuga menziesii (assembly GCA_001517045.1). Lineage (NCBI taxonomy): Eukaryota > Viridiplantae > Streptophyta > Pinopsida > Pinales > Pinaceae > Pseudotsuga > Pseudotsuga menziesii. Next base: position 37,831 of record LPNX011136632.1, on the reverse strand, counting down.
GTTTCAAACTCTCAAAATATTTTTATCATCATCCTATGCGATGTGGAGGGCGTTTCCCTCAAGCCACTTAGGCATATTTACACTTACTCAATTTTTGCTCTCTTTTAAACTAGGTCCAATTTTCATAAAACACTTATTTGGTAGGTCCATAACTTCTCCTGCAAGCACTTTCAGAACAATATGAATATATGGTCAGGTAGAAAAAACACCAATCTACAAGACCCCCACGTGGTGCGGGCATTTTCTTCAACGCACAATTTGTGGCAGGCATTTTCCCAAGGCCAACTGAGCCAGTATTCCAACACAATCATTTTTACTCGCTTTGATGCAAAACCCTGTTTTGGAATACCTAGAACTTTCTCCTTCGAGTTGATTAAGTCAAAATCAGACCATGGTTGGATAGCCCCTATAACAAGCTGAAGCCTAGTACCATGGTGTGGGAATTTTTCTCAAAACTTGAATTATGGTGCGTGCATTTTTCTGTATTTAATTCCTGTAGCTCACCCTTTTTTTAAATTTCAGCAAAAGAACATTATTTTTTTTCTAACCAAATTGACAGACCTATTTTCCACACGTGTGATCTCCAGAACAGAAGCTGACACAATGGATAGATCCTGACATTCTCATATTAATTTTATCATTAACACCTAAGATATGGCGTGCATTTTCCTGAGCCAACTTAGGCAGATTTACCAGTACTGAAACAGTACAAAACCTGCCAGAAGACACTTTTGGAAAATTAATAACTTCATCCTCAGAGACCTTTTTGACAAGTCTATGATATGGTTAGGTGAACCAATCAACAATATAGAGGATTGTAGCTTCATAATAATTTAATACATCAAATAGAAATTATAGCAGGAATTTGGTAGAGGCCACTTAGGTAGTTTTACCAATAGATTTTACACTTACACAAATTGTGCCATTTTCAAGGTGGATTTTTCATTTCACCAAAACCATGAAAAAATGATACCAGAGGATGTAGGACACATCACTAAGCACAACATAACTTGTCTCACCCTCAAACTCTCCTTCATTTTCCTTAGGCAGGCAATTTACTGGAGTAGTGCAAATATGGATGGGAGGCACTTTTGGAAAAATGATATCTTCTTCCTCAGAGACTCTTTGGTCAATATGATGACATGGCTATATTATACATACAACAATATAGAGTTCCAAACTCTCAAACATACATTCAACAATGTGCAATAATGTTAACCACTGAGAATTGGATGGGCTAACCTCTTGGGTTATGTGTACTTTGTAGCTAACGTGTATTTAGCTTATTATTTTATAGAAAATAGAAAGCACTCCATGGTATTATTCTATCGTTGATTTTCGAGATGTAAAATCTTCTCGCTGTTCTGAATCAGAGAAGGCATAGTTTCACTGCAAATTATGTTCCAAAATATTAAATCTCTTATTTATGATACATTTGATAAAGTCACATGGAGCTCATATTAGCTTTTTCTATTTTCTTGGAGTGCTCTATTTATTGCCATTACTTTGGTGAATACCCTTTCTGAAATATTGGGTCCAATTTCATAATGTTCAATGCAGTAAATCTACAATTTGACGACCTTATAATAAATTGGATCACCATTCACATCTTAGTGTCTGGTGGATGGGTGCATGATTGGAAGGTGTGCAAGTATGTTTCTGTTGACTTAAATCTATATGATAGAAATGATAAAAATATATATATATTACATAATATCCACTATGATGTTTTGACCATTGTATTACAATCATCAAAACGTCATTTTGACAATCTAATTTATTGATCCATACAATCAATGTCCAGACCCCACAGGTACATGTAATTCTTCTAATTAGGTTTCTTCCTTATTTTAATGTTCATGTTGCTAGTTCATATGTTGTCAAATTTTAATTGTCTGATTCATGTGGTAGGAAATCCATGCATTGGATGGTGTCTGCTGGATTTTCTAAGACTATTCTACTAAAATCTTGCATCCAAGTAACTAATCATGCATGACCTTTACATATTAAATTATTTGGGAACCTGCCCTTTTTTTACTAATTTAATAGGCTTCTTTCAAAGTATTAGTGAGTTGTGACTAATCGCTTAAGATATTAGTAGTGCTCCATGAGGACTTGTCCCCAAGGATTGGGATTGTGTTTCTCGAGTTTATTCCATCCTCGGGATAAAGGAACGACGAGAGAAATGTTTCTATGTTAATATTTCCCCTTTCCCCAATTCTTACAGGGTTCTAGCTCAATGGTAGAGCACCTTCTTTACAAGCAGGAGGTTGAAGGTTTGATTCATTTATGCCCTAATGATATTGCAACATTGGTGTTTTAAATTATGCCTACAAGGGGGGTTCTAAACTGACTTCATATGTTTCTACGAGGGGGGTTCATAACAACCCCCAATAGTTAGTAAAGCGTTTTAGGGGGGGTCTTGAACTGCCTCCGTAGGTACCTACTAGGGAGGTTTTGAACCGTCATCGTAGGTACTTGCGAGGGGGGTTTTGAACAACATCCATTGGTACCTACGAGGGGGTTATGAATTGCCTCGGTATGTACCTACGAGGGGGGTTTACAACCACCAAAAAAGTTTTATAATAGCGACTTTTATTGGTGGTTTTGAACCACTCTCATAGGTACCTACGAGGGGGGTTTATATCCACCCTTAAAAGTGACTTTTGTAGGGGGTTTAGAACCGCCCCCACAAGTCACTTTAAGGGGCGGTTTTGATTTCTTCCAATATTATCCCTAAAACTCAACACTTTTAGCATCGGTGATATTTGGGGCGGTTTTCTAACGACTGCCTCCAAATCTAAAACAACCCCAAATCACTTTTTTTTCGAGGGGGTTAGAACCACCCCTAAATCTCACTTTTAGGGGTGGTTTTAATCTATTCCAAAACCACCCCTAAAAGGAAACATTTTTTACGTCGGTGCTATTAGCGGAGGTTTTCATAACGACCACCTACAATGCCAAAACTGACCCTAAATCACTTTTGGGGGCGGCTCAAGACCACCCAGAAAAGTCACTTTTAGGGGCAGTTTTGATTTCTTCCAAAACCACCCCTGAAAGTCAAAACTTTCAACATTGGTACTATTAGTAGCGGTTTTTCCAAAACCGCCTTCAAATGAAAAATCACCCCCAAAGGTGACTTTTGGGGGGGGTTTAGAACTGCCCCCTAAGCGACTTTTAGGGGGGGTTTAGAACTGCCCCCTAAGCGACTTTTAGGGGGTCACTGTTGGAGGGGGTTTAGAACCACCCCCAAAAGTTACCTTTTGGAGGTGGTTTAGAACCACCCCTAAAAATCACCTTTTGGAGGCAGTTTAGAACTGCCCCTAAAAGTCACCTTTAGCAGGCGGTCTTGATTTATTCCAGAACCACCCCTAAAAGTGAAAAATTTTAGTGTCAGTGTTATTAGGGGCGGTCTTCTAAAGGCCAACACCAAATCCAAAATTGCCTCTAAAAGTGACTTTTGGAGGCGGAAGACAACTGCCCCTAAAAGTTAAATTTGTTGTAGTGCTTTCTCCCCAGTGTTCATCTCTCCTTCATAGGTTGGGGATTTTATCTTCCTGATCTCTCCCTGGAGATTGTCATCATTTCTTTATTTCTTCCTATAAGGAGAAAGAGAATCATCACTGGAAGGACTATGACTATCTCTTTCTAGAGGTTCAGGGGTATGTTCTTATTTTCCTTCTTCTCTCGGGCTGCTGGCCCATTTATAATAGAATTCTTTCTTGAACTTGTTGGTTGAATGACTGGGTTTTCCCTACAGGCTTTCTCCTGTCATGTTCCGCAACAAGGATTCATTAATTGCTTGTTGTTCCTTTCTTTCATTCATATTATCATCCCTAAAACTCTGTAAGTCTGCTTGAAGAATTTGTATGGTTTTCACTATATCAGAATTTAGTTCCACCACCAGTTCTTCTTCCTAGGTGGGGGTATTCAACTTTCCTTGCCAGCTGTTGTCCTCTTTTGTGTTCATGATCTGAATTGTTCTTTTAATCCTGCAATTGTAAATTTTTAATAAAAGGAAAAATTTCTGTTAGTTAACACAATTTAAAACATACTTTATTTTCTGCAACGAATGTCTGGCATGCCCATTAGGTCTCTTAGTGTTGAAACTGGGCTCACATACCACTTCTAATGTCCCCAAAATTTGAAAATAAACAAATAAAAATTATTAGGCTAGTTAAATACTACCTTAACTGGACATTAACTTATCTTCTGTGGAATGTGTTCATCTTTGTTTGTGAAACCGAAGTGTCGTAAGTTGTTCTTATGGTTTCTAGATTTTTTCTCGATGTGATTACTAATGTAATTCTATAATGTGTTGTAACATCCCCAACCCTCCGACCGGTGAAGAGGATGCTACCAAACCATCAAACATCTGGGCAACTAGCCCCATGAACATGAACATACGTAAAATGCTGAAATAAAATTCTTAAAACTTAAAACATGCTAAGATGCATAGTCATTCACATACACAGTGGAAGAAAACATACATTCAGGCATTGAACATGTTCATCATAGTTCATTAGCCATCAAATATAATTACAAAGATGAAATAGACAAGGATACTTATCTGATGAAGAACTTGCCCCGCAACCAGCTACGTCGCTGCAACGTTCCACCCAACCATAGGCTAGCGTGCTCATCAATCTCTCAGCAACACTGCCACCCCCAATCTTGGCATGATTCCCCAAGGAATAAGGGACTAAGCAGGCTTACACATAGCCAAGGTACACAAATCAGCCAAGCCCACACAGTAGGGCTTATCAGGCTATCAAGGAGCTGAGAGAAGCTAAATGCTAAGCTAGTGAGCTCATGGAAGAGCTAAGGATGCCTACACCAAAGCTAGCTTGACCTCTAAGACACCCACACACACCAGACACCAGGAATCAGTCCCTTCTCTGCTTCACAGTCCGTTAGGCCCTGACTTCCCTTGCCAGTGCTCTTCCAAGGTTGTGGAGAAGAAATCCAACCATCTAACTCTGTTTGTGTGGCTCCCCAAACCTAGGTTTCTCAAGCATACCCAGCCTTTAATCCCACTCCACACAGTCCGAAGACCAACCATGCATGCATGCAACAAAACCAACAATTATAGCTTTGACAAGGGAAAACAAACCCTTGAATCGTTCTTTTCCCTATCATGGCAAAAACGATTCCATATTGATCTACAACAACCCAAATCACAAAGGCAACTCAGCCAACAAATGTGGGAAACAACAGCCAACGAACCACAAAAGAAAACCACAATCCATGATCAATAAATAAATATCTAGACAACTACAATAGGAACGTGGGCAGGAAACCGATCCTCAACATAGCTAGGAGGAAGACATATCACCAAGGAAACCATGAAAAATATCCCACAGTGAAAACCACGGCAACATTTCACAGTCCGACAATGGTGGAGTCAAAACACAGACTTTCTGCATGAACAAGAGGAAGAATCGATCCTCAGGCCAACAGTCGGTGAGGAAGAGGAGAACGAACCCCCCCACACAGAATCATGGATCCTTTTAACTCCCCTATGCATGAGGAATGAACAGCCAATGATGGAGAGAGTGGACAGAACCGATCGGGCATCCCAAACGGCGTGTGAGGAAACCACTCCTAGTTCGTGCGGGTGACTGAACCAGCTGGTGGAGAGTGTGTGAGGGTAAACTTTCCACCCACCACTACCCATCATTAATTTCCCAACTAACATCAGGGATTTTAATGGTTGACACATGGATTTTCCCCATAGGCTCATGGTTTAACATTCCCCCCCCCCCCCCCCCCCCCCGCCCTTAACCTTAGTAAATCATGCCCTTTTCATTTAATGTTGCACCGTCATAGCTGGCTGTAGGTTTATTTTAATTAATGTGCATATTTACATGATGCAAAACTATCATGTGCCGGATAGCATGATATACCATCGACAACGATCCCAATTGCCGAAACATAACACAACCAAATTGATGGTGGGGCTTTTGCCTTTAGCTTCACACCACGATTAATTACAACATATACATCATGTATCTTTTAATGCAACCGGGGTCAAAACCGGGCATATTACAATCCTGTCCCCCTTGGAATAACACCATCCTTGGTGTTCCAATACATAGGAATGCATATACCATTTGCACATCAAAATTTCAAAATTTTGTAGATCTGTCCCACGTTCAATTATTTACTTGAACTTTCAGGACCAAGCCCCTCAGCTTCCATGAGTTTCTCTTGCTGGTTCTCAGCTTTCTGCTCATCCCCAAGTCTAGGAACTTTTCTGTATCTTGAGTATCTCTCCAAGATTTTCTTGGGTCTTGGCAATTGTTTGAAGGAGACTTCCAGCCAAATCCAACAGCTTTTGGTCGGCTGCCATGATCAATGTGCATCACTGGATTTCACTTTTCTCACCTGTGAAATGCATCATTGAAATTTTGTCATACCAAGCATAATATAAAAATTAGTCAATTAATTGCCCAATTGGCATGACAGTCCAAGTCTCATCAAGGAGACTTTCATATTTTTCATGCCTTCCCATATATATAATCAAAAGGAAAGAGAGAGCAACAAGAGTTTTTCCCCTCTTTGTCTTGTTCCATTCTGGAACCCACACCACCACTGTGGTTTTCATGATCTCAGCCTCTTTCACTTCACCGTGAATGCTGGAACAATCCCTCTTGGTCATGACACTTAGTGTCTCTGGTTTATTTCAGACCTCCCAACCATGGAGCCTCCCCACATGGTTTGTCTCGGCTGCTAGGAACTTCACAGTCTCACTAGCACCTTTTTCATTACTGCTCATTCTAAGCTCTTTAGGATAGTGACATGTCCACATGCACCCCTGGGATGCTTTCATAGTCCTCGCTTCTAGCGATACCTATATTCAAACATTGAATAAATTCACATGTTTAGTTTATTCTCATAAGTTTTTATCTCTTAAACAAGAGCTTAAAACATCATAACCAAATCATGTACACATGTATATTCATAAGCAAGAAATTGCAAAATAATCCAATACTTATCTGTATTGTACGTTCCCTCGTTGGTCCACAAGATCTTGCTTCGCTTTACAAGCCTTGGGATCGCCTATGGACTTGGATGTTTGGTCAGCACGCAGGCTGCTTCACAACATCCTTTTATATATATCAGTCACAGTCAAGCCAACCTATAGTTGGGTTTATCAAACCGTCCAGCCAAGATAATATACAATTGGGTTTATCAGGCTGCAGCCAATCAAGCAAATACAATGCTGGGTTTATCAGGCTACTCAGCAAAGCCAGCTAACAGTTGGGTTTATCAGACTACATGTAGTCAAGCCAACACTGTACCATTTCCACAATTTCCACAATATCAAATAATTACACAGTCAAGCCAACCTTCAGTTGGGTTTATCAAACCGTCAACAAATCACCTACACTTATATCAACAGTACACTTATATCAACAATGCACTTATATCCACAACCAATCAGCCAAGCCAACGTAGTTGGGTTTATCAGGCCATCAACAATAACACATGCACTTATATAAACAATAAACGACCATTTCCAGGTCCAGGATCTACTATTGATCCCCAGGCATATACTAGCCCAACATCTCCTTCCAATACATATTTATGCTGACTAGGAAGGAAACTTTATCATTACCATTTCCAGGTTTCATTTCCAGCAGTGAGCTATAATTCCACTACCCCATACAACACAAGAAACCACCCTCTTCTCTGCTCTCCAGTCCCTCGGGAATGTCTCCTTCTCTGTGCTCTTCAGTAGGAGGTAGGATGAGCCCAAGCCATAGTCCATTTAGTGTGCAACACTAGACTGCATCTGTTTAGCCTGACACAACACACAATATAAGCAACTCATTAGCGTTATTGTTCTAAAACTGGAATCACATTTCATATCATTCATTATCAAGTATTGAGACACCAGGAGTGTGTCCACTCCCTAGGGTGTAATCAATATTGAAAACCCTTTCATGATCCGACATCGAAAAAGTGTGCACCCTTTTTCGGTGTGTGCCATGTAGGCCCTATTCATACTCAAGCAATCAGTCATCGTGGAAATAAAATCAAAACATGTTCTGCATATGTAATTTTAATAATTTGACATGCATCTTCTTAGCTAGGGTCATAGAACACTTATCCATTTGTCGATGCGGTATTCCTTCGTTAAGGAGGAATGGGGGCTCCCTTCTCTGAGTTGACAGTCCCTCAGTTTGGCATCCCAATTCCTCTTTACATTTCGTATCCACACATGTCTTACCGACATAACCTATACCATCTCACTCATGTTTCTTACCAAACATGTAGTGCAGATGAGACATTTCCAAAATGTCCAATGGAGTTTCACCCGAAACCCATTTCCAAGATAGGGGAGAAAGTTCCCCATAAAGTTTGGCTCCTTCAGGTCATCACACATGGTCTTCCTGCAATGTGTACCCCTAGCACATTCATCAAGTAGCCAAACAATCAATCATTATCTGATAATACAATCCAAATTGATTGTTCCATACCAAGCAATGACATTAGTAATTAAATTCAATAGGAATTTGCAACTCTGTCTACTACAGAAATTGATTTGCTTGGCAATGAGGTGATCTTCATTTGTGGGTCTCTTGTAAGCAACACAACTATGCCCATTATGATCTTAGGCTTACTATCATATCATGAACACCCACTTACAATGCGTCTTCCTGACACAAATCTATGCAAGCCAATCGTGATTAGTAGTTGTTAACAGTTTCTTAAATCTGAAATTTACAATTTTAAATTGACAATTCATTCAGCATAAAAACTATTTTCATAGCCATGAGACTCTTCTCATAAGTTTTGGCTCTTTCACATGGTAGATTCCGGCATTTGTCATGGTCTTACTCTCATTGTCATGCTCCAAAAAATCTACCTAAAACCTAAACTTCAATCGGCCAAACCCTTGGTAAGTCTGGATGCATATAACATTTTCATTGCTGCAACCATCACTGAAGCATTTTCAGAATTTATAAAATTCAAATACTTCCAGCTGTTAATCACATCAATATTACCAAAACCCCTTTACTTCATGCAATCATTATCATACTTTAAATTACAAGGTACAGTCACATCATTTATGCAATTTAAATGAAATGTTTAGATACTACTTACTTCACAAGCGTATCATTTGTACCACCTTGCCCTTCCATAGAGCATTTCCAGCAGCCAATTGATCATGACTACCCTCTTCATGCACTTACTATCCTACATTCATAACAGCTCTTGAAATGGTTCCAGAATTGTCATCAATTCATCATTTCAGCCATTATTTATTCATAATATCACATGCACTATCTCAATGCATTCATTCAATGCATCACAACATTTGCACCCATACTTACGTAATCGATTACTCACACCCTTCATATGCATCCATTCAATGCATAACTACAAGATTTATAAAATCCTTTAATGCATATCCACTCAATGCTACCTTGCATTGATTCAGGAATACTATGCATTCAAGCATACCATGCATGGCCTAACCATGACTACTTCATATAGGATGCATGACTACAATCAAGATCAGCAATGCTTACCTTCCTTGGGGCTACTAAGCTCTAACAACATAATACAGGCATGACACATTTCCATATGAATGCAGCATAAAATTCAAATACCCACATGGCATGAGACCTCTTGCTTTTACCACTCCATGCAATTGTCATAATTAAACTCTTACCTTCATGGGTCCTACTTACACCCTTGACATTACCAGTTTGGTTGGTCCTGTTGAAAAACTGAGATTTACTGTTTGCTGGTTTAAATGAACAATTTGTGTTTTTCACTTCAGCCGGTTCTGCATAGGCTTGAAGTTACTTAAAATTTTGCCAAACAATTTTAAACACACAGTAAAAATTACTAATAGGCTGAAAACAAATGCATGCACACCATAAATTTAACTCAGAGATTTTTGGCTAATCAGCCCTGGAAAAACCCCCACAGGGAAAACCAGTCAGAGAGGAGAGATTTTAATTATTTTCTTCAGCAAAGTACAAGACAGAAAAATAGTGGAAAATACAACTTATCTCCACCGGCAAACTTCTTCACAAAGTCTGGAAGATGTGTTCAGCAAACCCAGTCGTACACCCTTCTTCTTTTTCCTGTGCAAAAATTAAATGCAAATGCCCAGCACTAACAGGCTGTACATCTCCTAGAAAACTGTGCCAAAACCAAACAGACCGTACAGCAGCAACACAGGCCGTACTCTTCCTCGAATTTCGTGCCACAAATATGCAGACCGTACAACAGGCCGTACCTCGATTTCTGTGCTGAATAATTAATGCCGTCCGTACAACATTTAATGTAGGCCGTACAGAATTCAATGCCTCGATTTCTATGCTTTGAAATAAATGCAGACCGTACAACTTTAATGGCAACCGTACTCCTCGATTTCTGTGCACATTTAATGCAGTCGTACAGTAATAAATGAGTCGTACTGTACTCCTCGATTTCTGTGCATAAGCTTCACTCAGAAAAACTCGACCTCCTTCAGCAACTCGACCTCAGCCTTCTCAGCTCTCTCTCTTCTCTGAAAAATGAACAACTGAATGCCCTTTTGCCTCCCTCAGCCTTTTTGTTTACCCTAAGTGAGTTTCTTAATCCAATGGTGGAGAAAGAATCAATTGA
>LPNX011136632.1:0-26364 GCA_001517045.1 Pseudotsuga menziesii | reverse complement strand
AATGCGGTCTTCACATCCATCTGGTGGATCCTCCAACCCATCTCTGCTGCTATAGAAATCACTACTCTGATGGAAGAATATCGTGCAACTGGAGCAAAAGTCTCATCATAGTCGACTCCCTCAACCTGTGAGAAACCCCGCACCACAAATCTAGCCTTGTACTTCTCTACGCTGCCATCTGCAGCATGCTTTACCTTGTAAAGCCATTTGGAAGTCACAACTGACTTCTCCTCCGGTCTCGGTACTATCTCCCATGCATCATTCTTCATGATGGAATGGTACTCTTCCATCATGGCATCTCTCCAAACCGGATGCTGGGTAGCCTCCTCAAATGTAGATGGCTCAGAGTCACGAAGGCATGCAACAAGAGCCATATCATCCCTAACCACACCAAGCCTCTCAGGCTCCACTACTGCCCTGATCCTCTCCCGGGGTCTACCAACTGTCTCGGCATCCTTCAAGGTCTCCTAAAGCCACTTAGGCTTCCTCTTCCTTGAAGGCTGCTCCTCCTCATCTGAAGAAGTCCCGGTACCAGAATGTCCTAAACCCAGAGGACCAGTAACTGAAGATCCTGTGCCTGCCGATGCTGTCACCTAAGGACTCAAACCTGTACCTCTACCTGAACTTGAACCTGTCCCAGACACTGTCCCTGAAGTACCAACTGCCTGAATCACCAAACCTGAAGACACTGTACCTGCACCCAGTGATCCAGACCCTCCAGAAACCTGTGGACCTGTAAGCTGTATCGAAGAAGCCTGCACTAACTCAGGTGTGGAGGCTGGTGCCTCCCCCTGCTCTAACTCTCTGGACTTCTGGAAGGCTCGCTCCTCATCAAACTTTACTTCCCGGTGGACCACAACTTTCCGCGAACAAGGTAAGTAAATCCTATAAGCCTTCGAAGTCTCATCATATCCCACAAAGATGCCTCTCTCTGCAGTGGGATCAAACTTCGTCCTCTTGTCAGAAGGGACGTGAGAGTAAGTAAAAGAGCCAAATATGCGGAAATGGCTCACCTCAGGCTTCTTGCCCAAATACATCTCCTCAGGAGTCTTGCTCCCCACTGCCCTGTGAGGACTCCTGTTCTGCAGATATACTGCAGTACTACATGCCTCAGCCCAAAGAAAGAAAGGTAGTCCCTGATCATGGAGCATCGCCCTGGCTGCTGCCACAATAGAACTGTTCTTCCTTTCCGCTACTCCATTCTGCTCAGGAGTATAAGGAACCGTCAGCTGTCTCTGAATCCCCTCCTGTGTACAGAATGCGCCGAACTCCTTGGAGGTATACTCACCCCCATTGTCCGACCTCGATGTCCGGATCTGTCTACCTATCTGCTTCTCCACAAGGGCTTTGAACCCTTGGAAGACTCTCAATACAAGCTCAGACTTCTTGCTCCTCAAGAAGTAGATCCAGGTCTTCCTGGAGTAGTCATCTATGAAGCTGATGTAATACTCGAAGCCTGTCAAAGAATGCGATGACATGGGACCGCAAATATCAGAATGGATCAAATCAAGCACCCCGGCAGCTCTAGTGTCACTGCTTGGAAAAGCAGTCTTCGTGTACTTTCCCAAAGCACACCCCCTGCACACATCACTCTGCTCTGTGCTGAACTCGGGTAAACCTGTAACCATACACCTCAACAATCTCAAAGCTGGGTAATGTAAGTGGGCCATCCTCCGATGCCAAAGCTCACAAAGCTCGCTGCTGCTGCTATGTGCCAAAGCACACTGTGGCTGAAATAATAGCTTGTACATCTTTCCACACCTGACCCCGATGTCCATGGCACTGGACATACCTGTAGCCTTGGGATATACCTGTACTCTCCCATCCGAAAAGCACACCCCAATCCCTCTGTTCTCTATAGTGGAAACTGATACAAGGTTATTTTTCAACCCCGGAACATACAACACATCCCGCAGAGTCATGGGACTCATAGACTCCCTCTGAAATGTGATAGTACCCCTACCAACAGCTCTCACAACAGTGTTGTCCCCAAGGACAACCTCCACATCCCTACCTGACTCTGACAACTCTGAGAACACCTCACGAGCTTCTGTCATGTGGCTCATGGCTCCACTGTCAATGTACCAAGTAGAAGAGGTGGATGAACCCCCCTCATGTCCTACCAACAAGGAATGCTCCCTGTCCTGATCCATATCTATGCTGGTGGCTAAGGTGACTCTCTCTCTCTCAGTCTGTCCAGCATAAAGGGAAAACTCCCTCTGAAAAGCAACACTAAACTCATCAACCTCAGATGAGGCTGCAGTCTGCTGTCCCTGCCCCTTCTTCTTCTTCTTGCTTGGACACTGAGAGGCATAGTGTCCAAACGCCTGACAAGCATAGCACTTGATTTTACTCAAGTCCTTCTTCTGTCCACTCTGCTGACCCTGCTGCTGCTGCTGCTTGGCCCCACCCTTCTTGGGGCCCTTCTTCTTCTTACCCTTGGCTGCCAAAGCCACATCCTCATCATCAGCTCCTCTCTGAGAAGTACTACCCTGTACAAGACCCCTCCTGGTCTCCTCCTGTACAAAGTCATCCCATAACCTCTCCCAGTCAGGCAGGTTCTCCCTGCCCACAATAGCCTGCACAAAAGCACTCCAGGACTTTGAAGCCCCGTTTACCGCTGTCCGCACAAGCTCTGTAGGGGAAACCTTCTCCCCAACTGCTGCAAGTTCATCCCGAACTGCAGAAATCCTAGTAAGGTAAGCTGTGACTCCCTCTCCTCCATTCATCCTGATACTCTTGATTTTTTCTCTGAGAACCATTTTCCGGTTCTCATTAGAACTCTCATACAGACTGGTCAAGGCTGTCCACATCTCATGTGCCTTGTCCTTTCCTGAAATGTGAGGAATAATGTGATCTTTCACGGCATCAAGAATAATTCTTCTGGCTTTGCAGCCCTTCTTATTGAAGGCTGTGAGGGCTGCTGCATCTGTGGATGCAGGAATGACAATGGGGTTTGTAGTAGTGTTCCTCACTATGTCTGGCCACAACTCATTCTCTTTAAGTAACAGCAGAATCCTAGCCTTCCACGGCACAAAATTCCCTGTCCCATCCAGCCTATCCTCCAATCTAAGTCCTGTAGCCATCCCAACAACAACTCAACAAAGTGTTGTTCACTGACAGAAGTAAAATAACAAAAATTTCTGAATGCTGCAAATTTCTGTGTGTCTGCGAAAATCACTGTTTCTGCCCCCTTTGCTCAGATACCATGTTGAAAAACTGAGATTTACTGTTTGCTGGTTTAAATGAACAATTTTTGTTTTTCACTTCAGCCGGTTTTGCATAGGCTTGAAGTTACTTAAAATTTTGCCGAACAATTTTAAACACACAGTAAAAATTACTAACAGGCTGAAAACAAATGCATGCACACCATAAATTTAACTCAGATATTTTTGGCTAATCAGCCCTGGAAAAACCCCCACGGGGAAAACCAGTCAGAGAGGAGAGATTTTAATTATTTTCTTCAGCAAAGTACAGGACAGAAAAATAGTGGAAAATACAACTTATCTCCACCGGCAAACTTCTTCACAAAGTCTGGAAGATGTGTTTAGCAAACCCAGTCGTACACCCTTCTTCTTTTTCCTGTGCAAAAATTAAATGCAAATGCCCAGCACTAACAGGCCGTACATCTCCTAGAAAACTGTTCCAAAACCAAACAGACCGTACAGCAGCAACACAGGCCGTACTCTTCCTCGAATTTCGTGCCACAAATATGCAGACCGTACAGCAGGCCGTACCTCAATTTCTATGTTGAATAATTAATGCTGTCCATAAAGCATTTAATGTAGACTGTACAGACTTCAATGCCTCGATTTCTGTGCTGTGAAATAAATGCAGACCGTACAGCTTTAATGGCAGCCGTACTCCTCGATTTCTGTGCACATTTAATGCATCCGTACAGTAATAAATGAGCCGTACTGTACTCCTCGATTTCTGTGCATAAGCTTCACTCAGAAAAACTCGACCTCCTTCAGCAACTCGACCTCAGCCTTCTCAGCTCTCTCTCTTCTCTGAAAAATGAACAACTGAATGCCCTTTTGCCTCCCTCAGCCTTTTTGTTTACCCTAAGTGAGTTTCTTAATCCAACGGTGGAGAAAGAATCAAATCAATGGCCAAGATGAAATGAGAGTGAAAATCCCTTTTATTTATTTCTCATAAATAAAATCACTCACCCACTTAAATTTATCAAAAAGTGACTTTATTGTCATAAAGTCTCATTAAGTGACAATTAATGTGAGGGTCACCTTTTTCCCTCTTAAAGTGACTTTAGGCAAAAATTAAAGTCACCTAGGGAACATCTGCCTAGGTACAAAAATCAATAGGTCCTTTACAGGAGATTGCAGAATTTTCTCTCCAACTTTTGATTCTGGACTTGTTGCCTTATCCCTTTCTCCATAGGGTTGCTAGTCACATTCGTCAACATCAGCAACATATTTAGCCTTGTCCATGTTTTCGTTGGTTTTTCCACTAATGCCAACATCAATGCAATAATTATCATTAGTGGCTCATTATAAACATGTAATATCTTATGCATGCAAGGCATATCCTCATACATTTCATGTATAAAACTTGTAATCATAATTAGCAAGATAGGATTTAAGGAAATTTCCCTTTTTCAAGTCCCTCATCCCTGCATGGAACTCCTCTTCCACACAAAAACTGGTTTGACTTCATGGTCTTGCTACCTCTAGCATGCAATTCCTGGATAATCGTCCATATTGACAGCAGCACATTTCTTTTTCAAGCATTCACTAGCACTTTTCTGCTCCACATTCAGATTCTATTGACTCTCCCTTGTTCCCTGCTAGATAAGCTTTCCAACGCCTATCACATGCTTCATTCTGACCTCGGGTGTGAAAACCACACCATTTCAAAAATGATGGCAAAACACACCACTGAATTTTGGTCTGAAACGCGAACTTTAGCCACCTAGGGTTTTCTTCCTACTGAAAAATCCAATGAGAATTCACTGCAAAACCTACTGGAACACTAGCTGGAATTTGCTAAGAAAAATTCCACTTTGAAAAACCCAAAATTTTCTTTGTCCCAATCCGACCCTTTTCCAACAATTTTTCCGACACTTCGGTAGTCGAAACACCTAACATTCCACTATATCAGACATTCAGTCTTCTAGACTTCCGTATTGTTCATCGGGTCTCTTTCCCACTATCTTTCTGTCGTTTCGGCGATCAAAACATCTAAGCTTCCGATCTGCATCGGTGGGTTGCTCATCTATTTCCTTTCAGTGGTCAGAACCTCGAGCCACTACGGCATCGACAGTCAGGACTTCTACCCATCGGGAGGTTAGTCCTCTAGACTTCTGTAACTGCAAACACACAATCAGCTAAACTTTTTCGATGTCCTTCTCCCGCAGTGTCAGCAAATACTTCCACTATAATTTTTCAATCGGTGGTCGAAACAACTGTGCATCGCAAGGATAGTCTACTAAACAACCACAACGACAGACGCTTAATCAACTATCTTTCGTCGATCGGTGCTCTAATCATCTATCATTCGTCGATCGCCGATGAACAACACTTAGAAAAATTCAGAAAACTTTTTTTTTCTCTTTGTCGTTTTGTTCGTGACATTCCGTCGGATATCCCATCTACTGTTTTCCATCGCCACTGCGGTGACTCCATCAACTACATTGCACCACTATTTCAGCAGTCCTCTGCGGTCGAATTTCGATGGAAGTTTCCTCTTCGCCGTCGTTTCTTCGGCTCTCCTTTCCACTAATTCTTGCCAATGTTTCCGGTGCTTTCATCATCTTTTAACCTTTTCTGATCGGCGGCCTAATCCACTAATAATTTTTTATCGATGATCTAAAGCACAACTATTACGGGATCGGCAGTCGGGGCCTCTATCTGTCGGAAGATTAGTCCTCTAGACTTCTGCAACGGTGGCGCACGAACCACTAATTCCTTTCGATGTTCATTGGTGACCAATACAACTAACTTCTGCCGATTGCTGATGGATTCAACACTTAGAAAAAGTTTGAATTTTCTTCTTTACATCGGCTCTTCCTTCAACTAAGTTTCACCCATCCACTTCACTAGATCTCAGCAGCTTCATCCTCTATAAATATCTGTTGACGTCCATCAGCGGTCTCATCGTCTAAATTTCACCAATGGCTGATGGTTTTCAATACTTAACAAAATTTCAAAAATTTTCTTCTTCCTTCTATGTCGGCGAACCCAACAACTAACTTTCGCTGATGGCATCGACGGTCCGAACGACTAGATTTTTGCCGACGCCGAAGGTCAATATCGAATGTTTCCTCAACTATATTGAGCCAGCATTTTGGCAGTATTTGGTTGATCCCCACCAAAACTACGGCTCCCACATCCACTAAGTTTCGTCGACGACCGACGATTCCCATACTTAGAAAATTTTTCAAAATTTCTCCCTTAACCATCTTTCTGCCGCTTCATCAGCTCAACCGTCTTCTATTCTTTGTCGTTGTTTCGGTGCCTTCATTATCTATTTTATGACATTGTAGCTATGCCATCAACTAGGTATTGACAATCCAATCCTTTAATCATCGTCGATCGTCGATGGTCCTATAACTTCAGTTTTTCGTCACTTCACATCGGCTGTCGAAACAATTATCTATTGCGGCATTGACGATTGGGGACTCTACCCGTCAGAAGGATAGTCCAATAGCCAGCTGTAATGGTGGACGCATCATTAGCTAATCTCTTTCGATGTAGTTCATCGATGGGTCCTTCGTCTATCCATCGACAATGAGATCAACTAATCATCGCCGATCGCCGATGATTTCATGACTTAGAAGAAATTTTTCAAAATTTCCTCTCTGCCATCGCTATCAGCGGTTCAACCCACTATCCTCTTGGTTCTTCCGCCAATGTTTTGGCACCTCGAACAACTAAATTTCGGTGGTCTTTCCACAAAATGGGCCGACGTATCGTCAGCCTTCAGTTGATCCCCTTCGCAACTGTGGCTCCAACTTCCACTGTTCTCCGCCGTTGGCTGACGAACATGTTGAAATATTTCCGCAAGTTTCTTTCGACTGGCTTCCTTCAGGTGGCCTTCAGCTCAGGTCATCCGATGTATCAGCAAGTCTTCAGACTAAGTCCTTTGACGATCCAATTATCCCAATACTTAGAGAAGTTTTTCAAAATTATCTTGTCATGCGTAGATTTCTTCTGATTTTTGCTGGGCAGAAGGAAACCTGCCTCTGCTAGCTGACCTTTCATGGCCAATTCAGGCCCATGCTGCAACCAAGGCTCTGATACCATACTGTAACATCCTCGACCCTCCGACCGGTGAAGAGGATGCTACCAGACCATAAAACATCCATGGAACTAGCCCCATGAACATGAACATACATAAAATGCTGAAATAAAATTCTTAAAACATAAAACATGCTAAGATGCATAGTCATTCACATACATAGTGGAGGAAAACATACATTCAGGAATTCAACATGTTCATCATAGTTCATTAGCCATCAAATATAATTGCAGAGATGAAATAGACAAGGATACTTATCTCATGAAGAACTTGCCCCACAACAATCTATGTCTCTGAAATGTTCCACCCAACCATAGGCCAGCATGCTCATCATAGCCAAGGTACACAAATAAGACAAGCCCACATAGTAGGGCTTATCAGGATATCAAGGAGCTAGGAGAAGCTAAGTGCAAAGCTGGTGAGCTCATGGAGGAGCTAAGGATGCCTACACTAGAGCTAGCCTGACCTCTAAGACACCCACACACACCCGACACTAGGAATCAGTCCCTCATGACCCGACTTCCCTTGCCAGTGCTCTTTCGGGGTTGTGGAGAATAAAGTCAACCATCTAACTCTGTCTGTGTAGCTCCCCAAATCCAGGTTTCTCAAGCATACCCAGCCTTCAATCCCACTCCACACAGTCCGAAGACCAACCACTGCATGCATGCAGCAAAACCAGCAATTACAGCTTTGATAGGGGGAAACAAACCCCTGAATCATTCTTGGCCCTATCGTGGCCCAAACAATTCCACAACGATCTACAATAGCCCAAATTGCAAAGGAAACTCAACCAACAAATGTGGGAAACAACAGCCAACGAACCACAAAAGAAAACCACAGTCCATGATCAATAAAGAAATATCTGGACAACTACAATAGGAACGCGGGCAGGAAACCGAACCTGAACATAGACAGGAGGAAGACATATCACCAAGGAAACCACGAAAAACATCCCACAATGAAAACCATGGCAACATTTCACAGTCCGACAATGGTGGAGTCAAAACACAGACTTTCTGCATGAACAAGAGGAAGAACCGATCCTCAGGCCAACAGTCGGTGAGGAAGAGGAGAACGAACCCCCACACATAGAATTGTGGATCCTTTTAAATCCCCTCTGCGTGAGGAATGAACAGCCAATGATGGAGAGAGTGGACAGAACCGATCGGGCATCCCAAATGGCACGTGAGGAAACCACTCCTATTCTGTGCGGGTGACTGAACCAGCTTGTGGAGAGTGCATGGGGGAAAACCTTCCACCCACCACTACCCAACATTAACTTCCCAACTAACATCAGGGATTTTAATGGTTGACACATGGATTTTCCCCATAGGCTGATGGTTTAACATTCCCACCCCCCCTTATCCTTAGGAAATCATGCCCTTTTCATTTAACGTTGCACCATCGTAGCTGGCTGTAGGTTTATTTTAATTAACGTGCATATTTACATGATGCAAAACTATCATGTGCCGGATAGCATGATATACCATCGGTAGTGATCCCAATTGCCGAAACATAACACAACCAAATCGATGGTGGGGATTTTTCCTTTAGCTCCACAGCATGATTAATTACAACATATACATCATGTATCTTTTAATGCAATTGGGGTTAGAACCAGGGATATTACATGTGTTTATATTACTTGATCTGATTTAGATGATTATATTGTTCATTGATTATTTCTTATCATACATGTGCTTGTGTGTTCATTTATAGCTTACTTCATGGATTATAAGTTTTGTTTGTCTGTTTATGGGAAGTCCTGATTTAACTTGTAATTATCAAGGGGTGGAGTGGCGGGACTTGTATCCCTCATAAGACCACTTGGAGAGGTAACTGGTTTTTACTTGACGTTACAGGGTTTACTTAGTTCATGTTGAACTAATGCAACTCTTCTTCATTTTTTGCAGGTTTAATAGGTGAGAAAAAATTTCTATGACTACTAAACATTAACACGTTTCCTATGCTAAAACCACTCCATTTCTTGTGAAGACAAGAGGACCAAAGTCCTATCCTAGCAAATCTTATTGCTAATGTTCGTGTTATCGTTTACGCATGGCTGGGTTTATTTAGACCTACGTCTAACTGGTTAACACTATTATTGTGGTTTTGAGACTTACATAACTTCAATCCTATGCTTAGTATTTATATGGTTTGAATGTTTTTATGCCCAAAGGTTTAAAGGCTTAAGTCACAAGACTTAGCCATATGGTATTCCAAATTTTTATATGTCATAAGGTATATGTATATGGAGCCATTCATGGAATATTTCATATTCCATGAATCTTGGATTAGAAATGTCAACGAATATAATGATGGGGGGGTTTCAATGCAAAAGGTATTGTCAACACCAAGTCGCGTTTGGGTTTTTGAACTATAGGCATGAGGAGAAATTTCGACGTTGGTGGTTGAAAACGTGGTAGAGTAAATGCTCCTCCAGATGGGGTAAGATCAAGCCCTAATATTGGTCTGTCATGGGTGAACGATTCATTTGGATCTATGGTGGTTATGCTATGTTCAGCTCTCTGGATTTTGTCACTACGTGATGTGTGGTTCGCATCTATGACCTAGGAAGTTATGCTCTCCACCTGGGTTTGCAATATTGTTTACTTGTTGTTTCAGTTGGAGGATTGGTATACTTCTAACGTTTCTTTGTTCCTTGTTTATAGGTGGCAGGGTTTCCATTGTGCGGGTAGTGGTGTCTCTCAGGTTGTCGACGCATACCCTTCACGAGTAATCCCTATATAAACAAGCCTGCACCTTTTACCTCTACGTATGGATGTTTATCAGAGCTTTGAGCTCGACATTTGTAATTATGAATGAATAGATTTTTGGGTTAAGGGTTTTGACTGTGTGAACGTCTGATTGTATTTAAAGGAATCCAAAGATGCGTATGAAGTATTAGGGTCTAAAATGCTTGATTTTGGCTCCTTCGGGCCATGAATATCACGACTCGGCTCTGTAATGTATTTTTTGGTTGGTAACTTGAATGTATGGCTAGATAGTTAATGAAAGCTTCTATTTTTTGGTTTTAATGATGGGTCTCGAATGGTGGCAGTACCATTACCTGCAATGGTGCCTTGAATCGCGACTTTGTAGTTTTTGTTTATAAATTATAGTGGGTATAAATGTATGCATTCATAGCTAGGTGTTAGTCGTGGATACGGTCACTATCTTGGCAAGGTTATGTCTCTGTGTATTTTGCTGTCTATAATTTAAATTCTTGTTTTGGGTATTTAAAAGAGTTGGTTTAGATTACAGCCGTGCCATTGCTAGAAATGACACTCTTGCTAACTCATGACTATGTCATGTCATGGTGAAATGTTATTTAATGGTGATTTATGGTGTTGTTTACTTATATGTGAATTAATTTTGGGGATGGACATGAGCTTAGGTTTAACATTGCGATATGCATGTCATAGTTGTGATAGCATAGAAAATGGTTATTTTTCTCATGGGTTATGTTAATGGATTTTCCTTTGCTTCTCAGCCGTGAGCTTAGAATATGATTACAATGTATATATTTTGTTTATTTTACTGTGCGTAAATGTTGACAAGGCAACAATTTCGATTTATGGTTAATCCTTCTTCCATTTTAATATTGTTAGCGTAGATTATGTGGAATACTTGTAAGTTATTACAGTGTTGATAAACGTTGCAAGCAAACCCTACAGGATTCGATGCCTATCGTGGTTTTGATGTAACATTGGTTTTTCAACCAGGAGCCCACAAGATTCGATCCTAGGCTGTGTGGGTTTAAAGTGATGTCTGTGTGGATGTTTTATTTTTGGGGCATGAATGTCGACATGATTCAATCCTGTAACATCTCAATGGATACAATATTTTATAATGATTTTGCTCCTTAAATTTATGGTTGATTCATTATGTTAATAGTATATAGTGTGGTTATGATTTATGATGAAATCGTGCCTACAGACCTTAGAGGTCTTGATACCTTGACATTCGATATTTAAAGTGATAAAATGGAAATGGCTTGTTTCTAGTTTTGTTTTATGATATTTTATTTTAAAGTTTCAGCAATTTATATATAAGTTATAATATTATGTAATTAATACATATCCAGGCTATAGATAGTAGTTTGGTTTATTGTAAATAATACAAGCCTGCTGGCAATATGAAATCTTCCAGCAGAGATAATATATAGGTTTTGTTTTAAATAGTTCTAGGTTGATAAAGTTTCCTTGGTTAAAAAGATGCACATAAAAAATATCTGATATTATTTCTATGTCTTTTACTTGAAATAATAAATAGGAAATATAACTTTACTTTAAAAAAATATAGACTCTGTTTATAGAATTGCCTCTGTCAGAGAAGACTGAACTTAACCTGTAAATGAATGAAATAAAATGTAGAAAAAAAAAACCCTCCTACAGATAAAACTAAAGGTTCCTAGTCCATCATTGTAAAGATGAATAAGATATATTTTCCTAACAATAATATCATGGTTGAATAGATCAAATAACCTAACCTCTGTTTGAAGAAATACTACTGCTAGGAAATAATGAATTTAACCTGTAAGTGAAGAAAGAAGTAATGCAGAAAATATAACCTAGTTTATAGCAGACAGATACTAAATATCCATTCATAATTGATCTCCTCTTTTAATAAGAAAAACTATGTATCTTACGAGGAAAAAATCAAGAACCTCATACCTGCAAGATGAAGCTATTTCAAAGGCTGAAAATCCTGCACACTCAAATGCCCAGCATTAACAAATTCATAGATAGATCTGACCTCTATTCATATAACTGAATAACTTGGGAATTACCATGTTCCTTGAACCATGACTTGGAACCCTTCCTAGTTTCAATCTGGATTCCCCTGAGCAAGTTCCAACATGCAATTAGTTTAGAGCTCCTAAGGTAAGGCTTCCCTATCTGGGATATCAGGTTCTGTATCAGTTTTCCTTTTTCCTCTTAGGGAAAATATTCTCCAAGAACTCTCTTGAATATTATGAGGTAGAATTATGGAATCCTCCAAGGATACATAGATTGGTAGTCCCCAAGCCTCTCTTTGGCTTTATTCTTTATAGACAGAATTTTCAAGAAAATGGGTAGTTAAATCAAGAATCAATTGATTTCTTGAAATAACCCTTTTCATTTACTTTAGGAACTTTTGACTAGTTCCTACTTTGACTCTTGTAGGTATTTTAATATTTAATTATCACAGTAATAATAATAGCGTGTGGATCCTTTATTTATTACTTATAGCTACTATTATTATTACTATGCTTACTCTTTATACATATCATGTATAAATTATATATGTATATATATACCATTTGTTAACATTTTATCCTTAGGTATCATATAGCATGATCCCTAAACATATGACACTTTTCTTTTAGCTTAGTCACTTTCTTTAATAAGGCCTTGAGGTAGGGTTTTGGTTAACTAGGTTAGGCAACTCTAAACCTCCTTGCATGTTGGATTCCCTCATATAACATGGTATTTATTTAGTACTTGATGAGATATAAAAATTAGAAATTTCATTTCATCACTTAAAAATAAGTAAGATGAGATCAGTGTTTTATCAGAGTCATTTTCACTCAACATATTAATTCTTTTCAGTAACTCCTAGCGCTTGTCCAAAGCCCACACTCAACGCTAAAAACAAGGAGTTACAAACTTAGTGCAATTCTAGAGCTCCTCGCTCAACAGTAATTCTAGGATGTATTTGTAGGATACACCTAAGGATACAATAGCTAAGGATCTGATGTTCTAGGTCGTATGCTCAACATCAACTTGGAAGGCTTCAGGGCTTATGGCCAAGACTTCCAATTTTATATTTTCACGTGCTTCAGAGCTTCATGCTCAACACAAATGTTTTCATAACTCATGTGTTCCAAAGATTCTCACCCAACAAAAATATAAACACTCATGTGATCTAGAGCTTCTCGTTCAACACAAACATCAAATACTCATGCGGTCCAGAGCTCCTCGCTCAACACAAAACATCTCATCAATTATGTGCTTCAGGGTCCACGCCCAACACAAGAAATCATATATAAAACATATGAAATTGTCTTACGCACAATATATCAAACAAATCATCATCTTCATGTGTAGTGAGGTCTTAGACCCAATATACAATTTAAAACATCAAAGTAACATCATAAGCAATGGGGTTTATGCCCATCAGTGTTAGGTCAAAATTTGGGATATTACATTAGGTAGGTTTTAAAGTTGAAATTTCCCTTAGCATTATATTTAAACAGTTTTTAGAAGTTTGCTGTCAATAGTTTAAATTAAATTTAAACCCTATTTTCTAGATAAACTAATCAACAGATCTTTGTCAACATCTTTACTAAAAACAAAAAACAAAAACATATTTTCATAAAGAGCTTGCACACGTCGATGACCTTATTATAAATTAAAACATAGCTTAAACAAAATTAAGACTAGTTAAATCCTATGATAAACAAAACACATTTTAAACTATGTTCCAATGCTAATATAATTATTAAATAAATAAATTATAAACATTCAGTCCATAGATCAAATCCCTTTTTTTCCAATCTTAGAACTAAACTAAATGAAGTGTTGGCACATTTCATTTGCCAGCAAAAACACAGGCCTAGTTTTCCAATTAACCTATCCATAAAACTATTAAAAATAACCAAATGGAACTTTATAAATGTGTTGTAATTAAATTCTATAAAAAATACATCAAAGATATATAAACAACATATAAATTACAGTAAACAAATAAAATCCAAATCCAAATCCAAAAAGAGTTCCATCCCCATATGCATCGCGTTGATGGAGTTAAGAATAACACAATAATCATGACTTAAAACTTAATAAACAAAAGTCAAAAAACATTTTCATAGTCAAAGTATCCATGCGACCCAAGGTCGAATCCATTAAACCCCAACTTTATATCCACAACATGTGAAAAAAATTAAACTACAAAACGTTTAAACCATTAAACCTAGCCAAGCATTCAACTGAGTTTTGAATCGCTTAGAGCTCACCTAGGAGATTTTTAATAAACCAAACAATAAGAACCCAGGATCGAACCATGTAAATGAAAGCTAAAATATTCAACACATTATACAAGATGCATTATTCACACAAGGTATAGCCCTTACAGGCTGCAGATATTTTACTAAAATGCAACATCTAAACTATAGAAAGAGCTAGGATTTTCCCCTTACAAACAATTATACAGACATGATTTCTTCCACGAAATTTAAACCATATCTACACAGGTTATGTTACAAATGCAAGGATTGGGACCAAGTACTTACGGATTCCTATGGAAGACGACCAAATCCTTTAATTAACAGAGCTACATTCTTATCAACCAACACATCAATTAAAAACACATTTTCACCATTTGTATCCATTATCGAAAACTTAGCATCTCAAGTGCCATTGTAGATCAAAGGTACTGTTAACATTTAAGAAACACATACAAATTTACAGAGTCATTTTAAAAACATAATGAAAATCCCACTAAGATCTAATTAAAGCCAAAATTCATTTGATAGTTAAATGGTAGACCAAACCTATACAACCGAGTCTCTATAAATAGTCAAAACATCACATTTGGGCCTTACAAAGCCATGCAAAGGAGTTTACACAGTCGCACTTGAACAATGTGCAATGGTCCAAATAAACCCCAAAACCCAACCAAACATCGAATAGTGTAAACTTTACAACTAGACATCTCCCAGATCAAGTTTCGAAACCATTTGATAACGCAACAAGTTCAACCTTAGATAGAGGACCATTACTTTACATGGATCTTACCTAGGATGGTTGTGCAAGCAACCCAAAAGCTCTGCCATTTCAAAACACAGAGTACCCACGCTATCTTCGCCCGAAAAACAACGAAAACTAAGCTTGGTTCAAAAGTATGGAGTGACTATAAAACCAAACCAAGAATCAAATGTGAAATCATACAGACACTGGATTACCTGCCAATGTTCTCAAGGGAAATCTGGTTGCTCTACATGGTATGCGTAGTTCCCACCTGGAGCATAATACCTCCCTCCAAACCAAAATAAAGACCAAATAAATGACAATCAAAACCCTAACGAAGTGCATAAGGCAGACAACCTGCGCAAATCAAGGTGCATTCAATGCGCCAACCTGGTCACCACCTTCATGTAGATCAAAATCCATAGGCCTAAATTTTGGATCCACATTCTTTGCCACCATTTCATTTCACTTTTGCGTAGTCTTAAACCCTCATATATTGCGATTTGCATAGGTTTATTACATAGTTTTCGATGGCATAAAATATTCCATAGCATAACCCTCCATATTAAATTTTAAACATAAAAGGATTTATAAACAAGGTTTTAAACCTTCATCACCATAGTTTTTACAAACATGCATGCATAGAGTATAAACCCCTTATCATAGTTTACAAAGTATGTTTTGAGACCTTTAGGATTATGACCTTTTTCCTTCTATAGTTGAGAATAGGATTAGTAATTCTTAGATGTAGATTGTTGTAGATGTTATGACTCTGATTTTGCCATGTTCCCAAGGCTGGGTTCATAGAAGAAATCACATGCAGAAGATTGTGTACACATGCATTAGTTCATATTGAACTAAGTAAACCCGATAGCATAGGAACCTTACCCTTCCGAGTGGAACTTTAAGGGATAGAACCCTGCCACTCCACCCCTTGACAAACAGAGGTAAGTCAGCCTCTTTGTATTGGACAATAAATAATTAAATACATGTAAAATGAAAGTAAGACATAAAACAAAGTAAGTATCAACAATGTCAATAAATAAGATAGACATGAAAATTAATTTATAAGTGCATCGAATTATAGAATAGTAATATGCAGACATCATCATCATATGTGAAAAACACACAAACAAAACAATGGATAGAACTTATCCTTAGTTCTTTGAACAAAGTTTTATTCCACGGTGAGAAAATGAAGATGTCCTAAGATCTAGCATTTTATTACCCTACAATTTTTTTTAATGGATTTTAGGGACATTACAAGTGGTATAAGAGCCCAAATTCAAACACTAAGGGACCTAATGTGCGCTACCAAACATTCGTTGTAGTAATAAACATTTCAAAACTGTATTTGAAATTTTTGTTTAAACATAAAATTATTGTTACTAAATGCTTTAATTGCAGGATCTAAAAGAACTATCCAGATCATGAATACAGAAGAAGACAACATCTGACAAGGAAATTTCAATTCCCCAACATAGGAAGAATAACTGGTGGTAAAATTAAATTTCGATCTAATGAAAACCATACAGAGTCTACATGGATACTTACAAAGCTTCAAAGATGACAATATGAATGAAAGATAAGAGAAGCAAGCAATCAATGAATCTTTACTTCAGAACATGACGGGAGGAAGCCCTCATGGACAACCTACCCATTGAACCAATAAAACTAAGGAAAATAATCATCGCAAATGGGACAACAACCCAAGGGAAGGGGGAAAAGAAGAGCATAGACCTGAGCTTCCAGAAAGACATTATCATAGTATTTCCAATGATAATTCAATTTCTCCTTGCAGAAAGAGGCATAAAAATGATGACAACCTCCAAGGAGAATTTCTGTTAGGATTATAATTCTCCCTTGTCCAATTTGGTCAATTATGTCTAAATCAGGAGTCCTTTCAGTCTATTTTTAGTCACTAACACCATTAGGTCCACTTGTCCTAATTGGGCATCATGTACCAATTACTAGAATGTGGGGAACATTAATTGAGGCCAACTTTCACTAAATGCACTTGCATGCATCCGTTTAGGAGCCTCCTAGATAATTCCCTACAATTTAGGAGCCACTAGGAATGCTGACACCAACCTCCTTTAGTTGAGTCGAGTTGGTGACTGGTCAAGCTCACTTAGGAGTCAGTTACATTCAGTTCTACTCAGTTAGCACTAGCTATGCATGGATGCATGTGGGTGAGGTGGATTTACTCACCTACCTGAGTGATCAGTTAGACTAGTTAACTGATAATTAAGACTGGATTAGACACTTAAGTTGGGTTTTTGAACTCCGATAGTGATTTAGACAAGTTTAGTTGCCTTGCAGTCAAGTAGAGTCAAACCAATTCAAATTTACTCACATGGATTCGAATTGCATGAGGATATTTAGCCATTGTACTACATTGTAATTAATTATCTAATTAATTTTGATTAATGAAAGCATTCACAGTTGCAAGCCATCTTTTGCATTGTTTCATTCTTCAATTTATGAGTAAAATTGTATGATCTATCTTGTGAGTTGTGTTTCAGTCCACAGATATATGTGCTCTATTTAATATGGTATCAGAGCCTCGGTAGGACAAGGCCCTTCTCCTACTATAGATTCATACTTGGATCAAAAAAACAATTGAGTAAAATTGCTGCTTCTAGCACTGCACCAGAAGCAGAGAATTTACCACTTAATATCCCAAGTTAAGGAATTGTTGATCAAGATTGCTTGATCAACTATGCTGGGTATGAAGAAAATTCCAAAAGTGCAGGTTATCGACCTTACTTTGTCTGTTTGATTGTGTGATTTACAGGTTTTTCAATCTCCTTCATTGCATTCACTACAACAACTTAGTCTTTTTCACTGCATTCACAATGGCCCCTACAATGGTGCTTCTCACTCCTTTCAACTATATCTAGTGGAAGGAGGACATGGAGATGCAACTTTGATCCAAAAGGCTCTTCAAAATCACAATGGAGACAGAGGTAGAGCCAGTTAATTATGTTGACAAAGAAAAATACTGGAATAGGCTTGATGAAGCATATGGATGCTTGTGCCTCTTAATCTCTAGAGATATTCTCTTCCACATCAATGGATTGAAGACTCCCAAGGAGATTTGGGATAATATTTTTCCTTGTTTGATAAGCAGGATGTCCTGAGGATCTATCATATAGAGAATGAGCCGATTTCTATTCATCCATCCAACTTCGAAACTCTGAATGACTTCTTCACCAAATTCAAGAACCCGGTGTTCCAGTTGAAGTTGTACAAGGTTTAGAAGGAGGATGATCAACTAATCCTTTCCATCCTCTCAAAACTTGGTGTAGACTACTCAGTCTTTGTATCAACCTTTTATTCAAGGAAGCTCACTACTCCAAATTGGAAGATGCCTACTCTTAATGCCTTCATTGAATTTGTCACCCATGAGCATGACAAGTTGATCCAAATGGGGATCATCTAATCTTCCAAGGATCAAGCATTGTTTCTGGAGGACCTAAGTTTGTGAATGGTAAGGAGAAGAAAAAGGATGAGTCTCCTATGGATAAAGAGCAGTAAAATGAGCCTTCAGGTTCGAAGAGAAGCAAGAGAAATGGAAAAGGAAAGATCATTTGTTCTTACTATGGAAGGGGATTTCATCCAGAAAGATCCTGTATGAGAAGAAAAATTGATGAAATGGTTCTTCTTCTGAAGAAACATAACATTACTATACCTTCTAGTGCAAGGAAGGCTGACCATAGAGAAGAAAATGAAGACCATGAAGAGGCATGCCATGCACTGAAGGCTAGTTGTTCAACAACACATTCCTTCCTCATTGATTCTGAAGCTTCCAATCATATGGTTGCATCCAGAGAATCATTGTCTTCTTTACATTATTCTGATGGCCCTAGTATTCATATGGGTAATAACAATCAAATTCAAACCAAAGGGAAGGGTTCTATCAAGATTGAACATGGAAAATTCAAAGATGTGCTTTATGTGCCCTCTTTAGCTGCACATATGTTATCTGTATACCAGATGACTCACATTGGCCCTCCAAAGCAAGTGATATTTGGTCCCAACTTAGTGTATATCAAATATATCTCTACTAGGAACATCATGGAGAAGAGTACTACAAATCATGCCTCCAAGTCATATGATTTCTCACACTTCTTGCAATTTTTAGAACTAGTGCACTCTCAGCTAACACTTTAAAGGGGAGGTAAAAACATTTAATTTACTTCATTTGTAGTTTTGAATAGTATTATAGAACCAACTGTATCAATTCATGAGATTCATTTTCATGGTCATCCAGATCCAGATCCAGTCCCTAGTCCCAATTGGGAAGCTAGGAAGATGACTGGAAATCCATCTGACACATAGAAGACAAAGAAACTTGCACTATGTCATGCAATATCACCTCCTTCAGAGAGATGCAAAAAACTCCCCATGAGATGCTACATGGAAAGGTCTGATCAGTTACACCGCCTTCAGAAGAATAGAGTGGACCATACACCTATTCATCCAAAAAGAGGCAAAGGTTACATTCCTCCTTCCTTCCATCATCATTTTGGGAGAATATGGAGAATTCTACATCCCAGGCCCCATAATACCTATGCACAAAACATCATGCATACTGCTTCAATACACCACAAAGATGAAGGTTGCAACAACATATTTTCAAGTTTTTTAAACATGAATTGGATTATATCTCCTTAGTTAGAGGGGGGGATTTTTTCCCATGTGGTTTTTTCCTTGGTTCCTTGTATTGAGTAGTTACTATGCTTAGTTGTAATGGGTGACCTATGGTCTTAGTTACCACAGCCCACAAATTTTCCAAGTTAGCATTTAGGGGGGGTGTTACGATTATAATCCTCCCTTGTCCAATTTGGTCAATTATTTCTAAATCAAGGGTCCTTTCAATCTATTTTTAGTCACTAGCACCATTGGGTCCACTTGGTCTAATTGGGACACATGTACCATTTACTAGAATCTGGGGAACACTAATTGAGGCCAACTTCCATTGACTACACTTGCATGCATCATTTTAGGAGCCTCCTATATCAATCCGTATAATTTAGGAGCCACTGGGAGTGCTGAAACAAACCCCCTTCAGTTGAGTTCAGTTGGTGACTAGTCAAGCTCAATTAGAAGTTAGTCCAATTCAGTTCTAGTCTTTTACATTCAGTTCCACTCAGTTAGCGTTAGCTATGCATGGATGCATGTGGGTGAGGCACATTTACTCACCTACCTCAGTCAGTTAGACTAGTTAACTAATAATTAAGACTGAATTAGACACTTGAGTGGGGATTTTGAACTTTGATAGTGATTTAGACAAGTTCAGTTGCCTTGTAGTCAAGTAGAGTCAAACCAATTCGAATTTCCTCACCTAAATTCGAATGCATGAGGCTATTTAGCTATTGTACTACATTGTAATTAATTATCTAATTGCTTTTGATTAATGAAAACATTCATAGTTGCAAGCCATTTTTTGCACTGTTTCATTCTTCAATTGCTGAGTAAAATTGTATGACATATCTTGTGAGTTGTGTTTTGGTCCACATATCTATCTACTCAATTTAATCATTCCGAAAGATAAAATCCCCACCTATGAAGGAGCGATGAATACCTGGGAGAAAGATGAAGAATGGATTCTAGGTATGAGAAAATATTTCCAAGTTCACAACTACTCTAGTGAAATGAAAGTCCGTCTAGCCATCTATAATTTAAATGGAAAATTAGCTAGGTGGTGGAGAGACCTAAAGGAAAACAAAAAGGATGAAGTAAAATAAATCAGATGGAGTAATTTTCATAGAATATTTCAGGAGAAATACATGTTTGAGAAATTCTTTGACAAGAAAGTGAAAGAATTTCTTGAATTAAGGATGGTCTCCATGACCATGGATTCCTTCATTAACATATTTTGGATCTATTACATTACATGCCTTACATAAAGGACAAAAAAGTGAACATACAACAATTTTTGGGATGTCTTGCTCCCAATTTTTGAGAGAGAATTGAGTTTGACATGCCCAAAAATTTGGACACTACCTTATAGAAATCTAGTCATTGTTATGAACGTGGATAGCTTAGGAATGATAACATAAAAAAAGTCGATACAAGTCTAGGACCTTATCGAACAACCACAAACCTGGTTTTAAACCACCACCCTATGGAAAACAACACAACAGTTTTCCAGCGAACAAAAACTTTGACAAGATAGGTACAAATCCAAATGTTCCTACACCAAATACCAACCGACCAGCAACAAACAGAGGATCCAAGATCGCCTCACTGCAGGTTAGTTGAGGGAAATTCTAAGGACCACATTATGCCAGAGAGGGAAATTCTAAGGAAGACATGGCTAGCACACCGAGGATCTATGCAACACTTGATGGCCGACAACAAGACCATCAGGACACTATGGTCAAAATAGAAGGTAAAGTTTCAAACACTTCTATTTCAATTTTGATTGTTCTTGGTGCTTGCAGAAGATATGTATCACCCAAGATTGTTGAAACATGTAAACTAGACAAAATAAAATAGGAGAAACCATGGATGGTACAATTAGCCACTGGTACGAAAAGAAATGTTTCGAAAATAGTGAGAGATTGTGAGGTAAACTTGAACAGTGTTTCTGCTAAAATAGATTTGAATATCTTATCCTTAGGATCGTACGATGTGCTTATCAACATGGACTGGTTGGAACAACACCATGCCATACTCGATTTCCTAAACAAGTCAATATTGTACACGGATAACTAAGGGAATCAGACGAATATTTAAGGCATACCTAAGAAGGTTTTTGTTAGACATATATCCACCTTAAAAGTGAAGAAGAATATAAGGAAGGGTTTCAAATTATTTGCACTAAACATCCAGGATGTAGAAGCTGAGAGAGAACAACACATTAAGGAATTTTCGGTTCTTGTGGAATTTAAGGATGTATTTACCAAGGAAATATTGGGATTACCACTAAAACGGAACTTAGATTTTTCCATATAGCAGACACCAGGGTCAATACCGACTTCAAAATCCCCATACCGCATGAGCGCACCAGAATTGGTGGAGCTCAAGTTGGAGTTACAGGATTTGATTGAGAAGGGTTATATCATAATGAGTGTGTCCCCTTGGGGAGAACCTATACTTTTCATAAAGAAGAAGGATGGCGATGCATATGTGCATCTATTACCACCAACTTAACAATATGACCATCAAGAACCATTACCCACTCCCTAGGATTCGTGACTTATTCTATCAATTCATAGGAGCAAAGATCTTTTCAAAGATCAACATTTGGTCCAGATACCACCATGTATGGATCCACGATGAAGATATACATAAAACAACCTTTCAAATGTGATACAACCATTATGAGTTTGAATTAATACCTTTTGGGTTAACCAAGGCACCAACAAATTTTATGTGCATGATGAATAATATCTTTAGTAAATACCTAGATAAGTTTGTATTGGTCTTTATAAATGACATACTAGTTTACATGAAGAGTAAAGAAGAACATGAGGAGCATCTCAACATAGTACTACAGGTTTTATGCGAACACCATCTTTAGGATAAGTTTAGTAAATGTGATTTTTACAAACCAAAGATACTGTACCTAGGTCGCATCATTTCTAAGAAGGGGATATCCGTTGACCAAAAAAATATTAAAGCCATATAGGATTGGCCTACCCCTAAATGTGTCACAAACATTAGGTCATTTTTGGGATTAGGGGGTTAGTATCAAAATTTCATTGAGAAATTTTCAAGGATTTCATGTCCCATGATCACCTTACAAAAGAAGGCAAACAAGTTTTTGTGGAAAACCAAGTGCGAGGAAAGTTTTCAGAAGCTTAAGTAGCTTTTGACTATTCCACCGATACTACGAATTGCAGATCCCGATGGGGATTTTGTTTTTTTCACATATGCGAGCAAGGAAGGACCTGGAGGAGTCCTCATCCAAAATTATTGTGTGATCTATTACGAGTCACAGAAATTAAATGACACGAATAAACTTATCCCACCCACGATCTTGAGCTAGAAGCCATTATCCACGCGTTAAATATTTGGAGGCACTACCTGATGGGGAAGAAGTTTCTTCTGAATATAGACAACGTGAGTGTGAAGTATTGTTTGGCTAGCCATATCTAAACACCAGGAAGGCTAGATGGTTGGCCTTCCTTAGCGAGTAGCATTTGGAATCAAAGCATATAAAGGAAAAGGAGAATAAAATGGTTGATGCTTTAAGTCGACGAGCTCATATGTTATATGAGGTAACCTTAATCCAAACTGATTCGGATTTGCATGATAGGATAAGGATGGAAAATGGAGTTGACCATTTCTATGTTGAAGTCCTGAAAAATATTGAAGAGGACAGGTTGTTTCAACAACAAAAAGAGTATAAGGTAGACGAGACAAGACTATTGTGGAACAAAGAGAGATTGTATGTTTTGGAAGGAGGGGACATCAGGTCTAGCATCCTAATGGAATTCCAGTGGAAACCCTACTCAAGGAATCTGGGATATAAAAAGAGGATATCAACAGTAAATAAACAATTTTCTGGCCTAAATTAAAGGCTGACATAGTGTTATTTATCGCAAAATGTCAAGAATGTTAGCTAGGAAAAGCTGAGCACCAGCATCCTTTGGGATTGATACAACCGGTACCCATTCCAGCATGGAAGCCAGAGGTCATTTGTATGTATTTTATTACAGGGATACCAAATAGAAAAAATGAAAATGATTCCATCTTTATAGTGGTTGACAAGTTATCTAAAGCAACACACTTTATCCTAGTTAAGTGAACCAACAAGGCAGTTCACATTGTTGACATATTCTTGAAGGAGATATTGATATTGCATGGGATACCCAATAAAATCATCTCAGATCGAGACATTAAGTTTACCGGTAACTTTTGGAGATATTTATTGTTTGGTTTAGAGATTCAGTTAAATTTTAGTATTTCTTACCACCCGCAGACAGATGGGAAGACAGAATGGGTAAACCAGATTTTGGAAGACATGCTTAGAATGTATGTTATGAATAATCTTACCAAGTGGGAGGATTATCTGCACCTTGCAGAATTTGTGTATAACAACGTATACCAGAACTATGCCAAGATGAGTCCCTTCAACGTACTCTATGGACAGAAGTTTAGAACACCGGTTACTTGGGATAACCCAGTGGACCGGCTCATGTTAGGGACATACTTACTAAAGGACCTAGAACAATTAGTCACCAAGGTATAGCAGAACCTTAAAGAAGCGCAAGCCCTCTAGAAGAGTTATCCAGATAAGAAAAGAAAAGATAAAGAGTATCAGATCGACGAACATGTTTACTTAAAATTAAATTCGAAGAGAAGCTCATTGAGCTTGGGAAGGTGTGGAAAGTTGGATCCAAGGTCTTGCAGACCATTTGAGATAATCGTGAAGAGAGGGTCAGTGGCATATGAATTAGATCTACCCGCTCATATAAGGGTTCATAATTTTTTCCACACATACTTATTAAATAAATATGTATATGATACTAAACATGTTATTGATTGGTCCTTGTTACAGGATAAACCTAAAGGGGAATTTGTACTTAGGCCCCTTCATATTCTGGACAAAAGAGAAGTATAGCTCAGGAAGTGCACCTTAGTCCAGCTGAAAGTAAAATGAAAGCACTTTGAAGCTGGTGAGTCCACTTGGGAGAATGAAGTCACCATGAGAGAGGCTTACCTCGCCTTGTTTCATGACTTCATTTCTAGTCCCTAGAACACCGGGACAGTGTTGTTCTAAGAGGGGAGAGATGTAATATCTTGAATTTTGACCTTAACTATGATGGGCATGAGTCCCATTGCACATGATCTACTTTGATTTTATGTTTGTATAGGGTGAATCCATGGACCTGGGTAACACTTTTTGGCAAGCGGATTTGGGCAAAACCAAAAAAACATACCTCGACCGAGGTTTTATTAAGCCCTCGACCGAGGTTTTAATACCTCGACCGAGGGTTAATAAAGCCCTCGACCGAGGTTTTTTTCAGCCCTCGGTCGAGGTATTTATTAACCCTCGGTCGAGGTATTGAAACCTCGACCGAGGTATGGACCTCGACCAAGGTTTGTTTTAAAAAAAAATTATAAATAGGGGCCGCGCGGGCCCCCAACGTCATTTTCAATCGCTCGACCGAGATACGGAGCTCGACCGAGGGACGGAACTCGACCGAGGGACGTAGCTTGACCGAGCGATAGCGACCATCAGCCCAAAGCAACCCCACCTCATCAAAATGTCGGAGCAAAGAGGTAACCATTTTTCAATCCGAGTGGAATTTAAATTTTTTTTTTTAAATTTATAAAATTTTGTGAATGTATATTTTTATAATTTTGTTTTCAAATTTAATAAATGTATGTTTTTATAATTGTGTTTTCAAATTTAGTAAATTTATATTTTTATAATTTGCATGTTTAAAATGTGTACCGGCAAGCAGAAATGCTGCCGGATTTTTAAAAATTTGTAGTTAAATTGATTTTTTTTGTTAATTTGTTATATATATATATAAATTAATAATGATGTTATGGGTGCCCTTTCATGAACCATGATCCTTACTATGAACTATTAATGCATAAGTCCCTGGTTCCTACTCCTAAGAATTCTCACTAGAGTCCTTGGATCCTACTCCTAAGAATGCTCACTAGAATCATTTGAGTTATTCCCAATTAGCAATCATAGGTTCAATTACATTTCCCTCAATTTAAGGTCTTCATTGATTTTTAGGACATTGTGCATGAGACATGAGTCCTAGAGGAATAGGTGTTACAACTTATGACCAAAGCCTTTGTTATATATCATAATTGGATGTTCTAAGCATCAAGCATGGTTCTTTAGGCTATAGACCTGGTCACAAGAGAAAAGAATTTCTTTAATCCCTACAAGAGGTTTGTAAACATATCATTGATAGTAAAAATTCATCAAACCATCACGCATGACCTCTTAATGACATTCTAGTTAGTGACTAAAAATAATTTTGATGCTATCATGCCCTTGCATGGACCATTATCCTCCAAACTCTTACGATCTAAGTTCTCCACTCTTGGATCTTTGATCTAAGTCATCATCATCGCCATCAACATCATGAACATCATCATCATCATCATTGCCATCAACATCATGAACATCATCATCATCATCACCTTCATCATCATCATCATCACCATCGTCCTCATTCTTCTCATCGTCATCTCCATCACCATCACCATCAGCATCATCGTCATCTCCATCACCATCACCATCACCATCAACATCATCTTCATCTTCATCACCTTCATCATCACCACCATCATCATCATCACCTTCATCATCATCATCATCATCATCATCACCATTGCCATCATTATCAACATCATCTTCATCATCAACATCATCAACATCATCAAC
>LPNX011136621.1:0-29007 GCA_001517045.1 Pseudotsuga menziesii | reverse complement strand
TGATGTCCCTACTTAGACTTGGAAGTTCTTGATCTATACTCATTGGTTTTACCATCCTTAGGGAGAATAGAGGTAGTCATTCCCACCATTGTTTTGGCTTGCTAGTGTTGGATTCATCATTCACTATCTCCACCCATCCATTACCTTCCAGTTTTGTTTTCAACCCGACTGACTTCTTGACTTATGGCATGGAGGACCTTTTCTCCCGCTAGAACCTTTGTTGGACAAGCCTCCTTGTTTATATTGTGTCTCGGCTCTAAGTTGGTGGCAGAACTTTCCTTTGGTGAGTTGGATTGTATTCCTAAATCATTCTGGTCGGTTGTCCTTGTGTTTGGCACTGTGCAGAACTCCCCCTGGTCACTTTAGATGTTGTTGGCTAAAACTGAAAGCTCATGTACTACCTGCATTGGAAATATTATATATGCGCCCATGGAAAATGAAAATGCTAAAACTGTGTTTCTTAACATATGTGAAAAAGGGAAAGAGCAATGAAATGCTAAAATACCCTTTGAAGGGTATAAGAAAAGGTCCAAAAAAGCAATGGTTAAAAATATGCTATATCCAAATATTGCTGACCTTATAAATATAAATATGTCCTGGATGAAAGCTGTGATTAGCTGTGCTTTTAAGCACTGGTGAAGTCCCAAAGGGTCATATAGGCCAAAAAGGCCATGTAAATAAAATTGATGGTCCTAATGAACTTGGATCTAACTTGATGTAGACATGATGCCTAAGTTGAATAAGCACTCTCTAAACAACTCAACCATTTGTGAGGCACTGCCATTCCTTGTGTTGTTGTTTGTCCAGCATTGGTTATAGTGAGTATTCCCTTTCTATATCCAAAGTGTCATGATGTTAAGTAGGAAGTCATCATTTTCCTTAGCCTTGTCAATTTCATCCTTCACCCTTCACTAGCAAATTGGCTACAACTAAGAAATAAGTATAGTCCTGAAAGTCTAGTCTAAGTAATAATAAATAAAGCCTTATATATGTATTGGTTGATGTACCGTCAGTGAAATGATTGCTACTTGTTGTGATTGTTGCTTGAATGAGTTGTAGAGCATGTCTTAGCCTTTTAACACTTGCAACAGATGGATGATAGTTTGAATTATTATTGGTGTCTGATCATTTATAGATGGTTATATTGTTTATTGGATATGGTTGATGATCAGATAGAGACCTGTGAGGGGTATGAGTATACACCTTATATGGATTTGGACTCGTTGAGCCTAATGAGACAGTTTATTTCCAGTTTTGGGCACTTGGAGATATGATCAGGCTCATTCTGCCTTTCTGATGCAGTTTTTCTTCACAGGTTGATATGTCTGAGCAGGAGATGTTTCAGTTGGATCCCCTAGGGCGTTGTATGGGCATAGGGGGTGCAGCCACTTGTTTGTACCATAGTACCCCCATCCCAGAGAGCTTGGTGGGCTCAATTTGACAACGCATGCACCCTAGGAGGCTGGTTTGGCAGGTTCACGTTTCTCGAGGCAGATTAAAAAATGATTAAATGGCCATTGAAGAAATCAATTTGGGTTACTAAGGCAAGGAAATGACATGGGATGAGTCATAATGATGAGAGTGATGTCCTCCACACCTTCTCCAGCAGTTGTAGCACCTGATTGGGCCCACACCTATTTTTGGGCATTTTTATATTATTTTCTGGTGCTTTTGGGAGGCTCATGATTTCCTCAAAGAGGCACAAAGTCAAAGAACTAAAATATTATATTATTTTATTGTGCCATGGAGACACCCAGAGAGAGTTAGTCAACACTCCTTGGACCTACCATGTGCTTCATTTATTTCTTGTTGAGTGTGGTACCCTCTTTATGGGTGTTTTAGTCCACTTTGGTACTTTATGGTTATATTGATCCATGTATTGTATGTTGAGCTTATCTCAACCATTGATTAGAACATTTTATCTTTTAATCTTAGCCACTCGTTTTGAAAGTGGTTAGGATTCGGTTATGATTGTGGTTCTCTCATTTCTTTTAAAGAAGAGAGCTTCTCATTTGTAAGGGGTATTTGGCTCTTGGATCTGAATAATAGAAAGATTTTTCTGTGGATATTTTTTGGATCTACTTTGCATCTGATGTTCTCAAATGGTGATTGGATAGTCTTCTGCTTCCTAGCATTGTGGAAATTCATGTGAGATCTATATTTTTCTGCTATCATTGTCTTGTCTACAGGAGGACGTTTTGGCTAGAGCGTTTTTGCTGGGGGACCTCAGCTCATTCAGTTTTCTTCGTCTTGGATCAGGGGGTTTTCATTAATTTCATTGTGATCTATGATTACTTCGTTTTACTTTCCTGTAGCATTTGGTTTCTTAATCTTGCATTGGCAAATATGATATTGTTGACGTTTGCTCATGCAGGGTAGGGGGCGCATTGGTGGTTTGGGGCTTACATTCGTCATAGAAATCACTTGGATCTTCCAGAATTGATCAGGATAGCAAGGATCATCACTATTAAGACTTATACAAGCATTTTCAGGTACAATCCAACAGGTAACTCTTTTCTTTAATAGATTTGAATCCATTGTACCTGCTTTTCCTTCCATTTTTCTGAAAATTCCTAAAATACTAAAAAACCCTAAAAAGTACTAAATCTGGGAACCGTCCGATCTTTGGCCAAACCACTATTGGGTTTCACAGATCGGGCCTCCCCTTCACTGAATCTACCGCAACGTTGGTCAAATTCCTGCTGGTTTGACCTAGATCTTGTTAGCAATCTGCCGATTCTGCATATAAAATTCTGCTCTGCCAATTCATTAGCGCTCCGCAAATTCTGATCATATCGTGTAGAATTTGCCAATACTGGCAAGTATTCAGAAAAAAGAACAACGAATTCTCCCCCAATCTAATTTAAAATCTAAAAGGTCAAGTGCACTAGAAGATTCACGTATTCATACCAATATTTTGTCACGAATAAATGGAAAGACGCTTTCATCCTGTGGTAAGCATGAGTGCTTGCATAGAGACTATCCAATAATTGACATCTTGAAAATTGTTCGCAGATCATATGAAAATCATGAAGTGTATGTGAATCTATTCATAGAAGTGTGACATGCACAAAAAGACAAATTAGAAATAATTTTTTAAAAAGTATCTTCCATATATTTGGATTATATGATTTAAAACTTTGACTTGAATTATTTTGTTATGTCAAAAGAGGTGAGAGTGATAAGGATTTGTTTGAAGGGGTAAATATTTGTAAAAAGGTTGAAGTGTATGGTTGAACCTTTTATAGAAGGGTTTGTAAATTGAAAGTGTAAAAGAAAGAGAGATCCATTTGTAGAAAGGTGAAATATTGATTTTTCAAAAGGGAGTTATAAGGGACCTTCAAGAAGAATTTGGAATAATGCTTTGTATGCAAG
The DNA here is from genome assembly GCA_001517045.1 of Pseudotsuga menziesii. Taxonomy (NCBI): domain Eukaryota; kingdom Viridiplantae; phylum Streptophyta; class Pinopsida; order Pinales; family Pinaceae; genus Pseudotsuga; species Pseudotsuga menziesii. The sequence continues at coordinate 25,632 of LPNX011136621.1, read as the reverse complement.
GAGCTGGTCCTAGAAGGTAAATTTGTCTTTTTATAAAGACAAGTTTTTGAGTATTCAATCTTTTAATAAAGAGAAATATTTTTTGGTGGTGGATATGTCTTTGGCCTGTCCTGAAATTGAATAAGGGGGTTTAAAGAGAATTTGTGCTTGTGTGATGGTGAATTTCTTCATGGAGTTTTATAGCGTTTATTGTCTAGTTTTGACATAAACACAATTGCAAATTTTGCAATTCAAGCACAAGTAATCAATTGATGATATTCAAATACAAAGAAAGCACAAGCAATCAAGCAGTTGCCACTCGTCTTCAAGCAATCAATTTACATCAACATTAATCTGGATCAATTCAATTTTGAAATCAAACATCAATTGAGTGATATACTTGCAAATAGTTATTTTGTAAGTTTACTTATCCTTTTGAAATCGAGAATACTTGAATTTGTAATTGAGTGCATTTTCGGTTGAAACCGACACTCTTCAATTCTTTGATCATTGAGTGCATTGAGTCAAATCATTGTTTAAAAAAAAAAAAAAAATGGGGTGCATGATCGGTTGTGCCCGACACCCTAAAATTGTCGTCATAAAATCTCAAGAGAGTGTGACATATATGCAAGTGTGAAAGTATCGAGTACAAGCGAGCGTGAAAACAAATCAATCCAAGCGAGTGAGTTCAAGTAAGCGTGAAGTTCGAGTGTTTTTAAAATGGAGCGAAGTCTAGAATTGTTAGAGTTACTGAAAACTTTAATAATCTCTACTAAAAATAACACAGTCATACTCAACAAATCAACTCTTCAATCAGTGGTAACTTGTTTGCAAGTGTCGCAAGCAAAAGTTCAACTTCTTCAAGCACAATCACAACTACTCAAAGATGAAATATGCAATCTCAAAAATCAGGATTCAATGAAGCAATATGAACAAGTCCTTCTTCATCACAACCCTCTATTTGATGATGAAGATGATGATTACAATCAACATTCAGTGAAGAATCAATTCAGTGAGTCAACTTCAGAGAAAAATGAAGATAAAGATGAACCTACAGTTCATGCATTTTCTTTTGAGTTTAATGAAGAAAACATTTCAAAGATTCAACAATATGCAGAAAAACAACCTCAAATGATGTCAAAGCAACAACTTCAAAATTATCTTTACAAGCTTATCATCAGACCTTGGGAAGAAATTAAATACAGTAGACAAAGAAAAGGACTTGGATATGAAAAAGATGTGACTTTTCATATTCCAGAATACTCCAAACTAATTCAGTTTGTGAGTGCAGGATTCATAAATGAAGAATCCAATCAAAAATTCCATGAAGAAGCTAATCAACAAGCTGATGAAAATCACATGGAAGAAATTCCTGAATGCCAACATTGTCATCGAGTTGGTCATTTGGAGAAAAATTGTTTTGATCTCCATCCTTGTCAACATTGTGGCAAGAAGAATCATTCATCATAAAAATGTTCCAAGAGAAACAAGCCTGTAAGGTTAAAAATTCACTATGGGTGGATCAATCTTTGGGAATGGACATCGACAACCAAGAAGATGCATAAGTCTTACCAAAGAATTCAATCTCGAGTAAAGACTCATCTTGTAGAACCTGATAGAATATAACTCCAGTGGTCCCCTTATGGCATAGCTTTTGAGCATGGCCCTCACGGGATGAGATAACATGTGATATTTTCACATGCCCACTTTGAGTTTAAATCTAAATGGTACTCTTTTGCATCTTAAGGGGGGGGTACATTTACAAAATACAATGATGAACTGGTTAAGGGTAAACCACATGAAAACCCATATCTTCTCACCTTTCAGCTGACAAAGGGGGGAATATTGATGATGGTTGTTAGACTCAAGTTTCAACAACAATAGTTTGTAGATGGCAGACTCCAAATATCAAGATGGGAAACAAAAATAGTTTGTAGTGTTGATGTATATGTAACTTCGGAATGTATTCATCTATGTATCTTATGTATTGTAACCCGATGTTTATTCCGAGATGTTTCTATTATGTATTTGAGTCATGTTATCATGCCCCGATGTTCCGATTGAGAGGATCAATAATGTAAACAAGTCATGTCAAGTCATTGTTAAAGTCCCCACAGTTTTGGGGCACTAGGGTTATTAGACACTCATAGAGATGTCGGCTCTAGTAAGTAATTGTTAAGTTAGGCCGACATGATTGAGTGCACTTTAAGTGAACGGAAGAATATAAATAGAGAGTGAGACTCTCTATTTATCACACACATCATTCACTCACTCAAGTGTGGCGCATTAGTGAGGAAGGAAATACACTGGGACTAGACAGAAGAAGAAGACTACTGCTTTGGGGCTTTTACTGTTTTGGTGCTGATTCTATCTCTGAGGAAGTTGCAGGGTTTTCTCCTTTATGGTTTCCACGAGAAAAACTTTTTGTCTCTTGTCTCTTGTGATGTGCTTATGTTATATTGTTGTACTTGTTATTCTCTCAGAAAAGATCCTAACATAATGCTAGTTTAATGTTGAAAAACTAACATGGTATCAGAGCTAACCTGAGAAAAAGACACTGTATAGCTGCGGGAACTAAGGCTTCCTAGTTTTTGGACCTTCCTCCATAGATTTTCAGCAAAAGTAAGGTGGAACAACTCTCCTCCTTAGGGCGCTTCTTTCTGTCAAAACAGAATCCAATTCTGAGGTTTTTCAGTTTTGGACCTGTCTCTAGAGTCGAAAATTAGGGCTTTTTACAGAAGAGGAATTTTTCAGTGAGCTCAAGCCTGGATTGATCTCCTCCCCAAAATCGAAGTTAGGGACAAATTTCAAGGCATTTGGGTGGACAGAACTCCGGAAAAGCAAAACCCTAATTTGCTCCTGAACCAACCCTGCAGGATTTCGGCTCAAGTTTTAGATCCAACATCTTGAACCTGGTAAGATCTAAAATCTTTTGTATTTCCATTTGAGGTTCTCATTTAAAGATGTCTCATCATACCAAGCTTGATGAAAAGCTTGAGGGAACTGAAAACTTCCGAGCCTGGAAGTATAGGATCTCCCTGGTCTTGGAAGAGAATGAATTAGACTCCTACATTCATGAGGAGGTTCCAGTTCTAGAGGGAGATGAGGCAAAGGCCTTACATAAGAAGAAGATGGTTATGGCAAAGAGGATCATTGCTGATTCTATTAAGGATTATCTTATCCCACAGGTGTCCTCTCTCAAGACACCTAAAGGTATGTTTGATGCCCTAACCAAATTGTTTGAAGGAAAGAACATCAATCGGAAGATGACCCTGAGGAACCAATTGAAGAATGTGAAGATTCAGAATGCAGAAACTATCCAGTCTTACTACACAAGAGTTTCTTAGATCAAGGAACAATTAGAAGCTGTTGATGAAGAAGTGGAAAATGCAGAGATTGTGATGACTACTTTGAATGGCCTTCCTAGGTCATGGGATGCTTTCATCCAAGGAATTTGTGCTAGAAAGAAGTTAGTCAAGATCAACAGACTATGGGAAGAGTGCTCTCAAGAAGAAGCACGAATAGCAGCTTGAGAAGAAAAGATGCGAAGTGAAGACCAAGCCCTCACAGCTCACTCCAAGAAAGACAGAAAAGGAAGTCACCACTCAAAAGGTAAGAATCCTCATCATAGAGATAATAGTAGAAAGAACATGTCTAGATCAAGATGTTATACATGTGATGAGGTAGGACACTTTGCAAAAGACTGTCCTAAGAGCAAGAACCACTCTCATAAGAAGAAGAGCAACAAAAGAAGACATCATGCTCATGTTGCAGAGGATGATGAACTATCCAAAAAGAGATCCAGATATGAAAGTGAAGATTCTTCAAGCGAGGATGAATATGTTCTGATATCAGCTCTCACAGGTAACATTACTCATGGAAGTGATGATTGGCTTATAGACAGTGGGGCTTCCAAACATATGGAGGGATTCAAGGAATCCTTTGTAACACTGTCAGAACATGAATCACCTCACAAGGTGAAACTAGGAGATGACTACCAATATCCAATAAAAGGTAGTGGGGAATCTTCATGCAAGCTAGACTCTGGTAAGTCTCTAACAATGAAAGAAGTATTGTTTGTTCCAGGACTCAAGAAGAACCTTCTCTCCATTTCAGCATTGGATGCAAAAGGAATGCGGGTTGCATTCATAGATGGTCAAGTCATCATGTGGCCAAAAGGAAAGACTATCAAAGATGCGGTAGTGATTGGAGAACAAGAAGGAGGCTTGTACAAATTGAAGGGCCATCCAGAACAAGCCTTGATCCATGACATAGTAGAGCCAAATGAGCTTTGGCATAGAAGGCTTGCACATGTGCATTTCAAAGCACTACCTATTGCAAGCAAAGTTGTTGAAGGTCTTCCAGAATTCCAAGCAAAACATGATGGAGTTTGCAAAGGATGTGCGAAAGGGAAGAATACAAAGAAGACATTTCCTAGCAGCGAAAGCAAAGCCAAAGGTATCCTAGAAATCATCCACTCCGATGTATGCGGTCCTATGTCATCAAACTCACTAAGCGGGTATGCATACTATGTTTCTTTTATTGATGATTTTTCTAGAAAGACATGGATTTACTTTATGAAAAACAAAGATGAAGTATTTAGCAAATTCAAGGAATTCAAAGCCTTGATCGAAAACCATACTGAAAAGAAGATCAAGACCATTCGATTAGATAATGGTGGAGAATTCACTTCGAATGAATTCAAAGAGCTATGTAAAGAATCAGGGATTAAGAGGGAGTTGTCCACTCCTTATAATCCACAACAGAATGGGGTTGCGGAACGGAAGAATAGAACCATCATGGAAGCTGCAAGAGCAATGCTTCATGATCAAGACCTTCTTATGCATCTTTGGGCTGAAGCTGCCAGAACAACGGTGTATGTACAGAACCGTACTCCACATAGAGTACTCAAGAACAAGACTCCTGAAGAAGTCTTCTCCGACAAGAAACCAGAAGTCAGCCATCTCAGAATATTCGACTGTCCCATATACATACACATTCCAAAAGAGAAGAGAACAAAACTAGATCCTTCAGGAAAGAAGGGCATATTTGTGGGATACTCTGAAAGCTCGAAGGCTTACAGAATCTACTTCCCAGGATACAAGAAGGTTGACATCAGCAGGGATGTGACATTTGATGAAGGCACAGCTTACAACAAATCTAGAAAGAGACCTGCTGAAGAACCTGAAGAAGCAGAAGCAGAAGTACCCAGAATTCATGATACAATCATGGACGAAGAAGCTTAAGAAGAAGATCGAGAGTTCGAGGAACCACAAAGACCTGTGGATCCAACTCTGGAGAAGAATCCTCATAAGAGGAAACCTGCTTGGGTACGTGAACTTATCCAAGGTGCGGAAAGATATGGGGCTCCAGAAGAGAATCACAGAGAAAGAAAGAGGACTAGATCTAATTCTGGGTATGTAGCTTTACTATGTGATTTCATTGATAAAGAACCTTCCAGTTATGTAGAAGCGGCAGAACAGAAAGAATGGAAGGATGCTATGATCGAAGAATATCAATCGATCATGAAGAATGATGTTTGGGATGTTGTCCCAAGACCAAAAGGGAAGTCAGTTGTCACTTCCAAATGGATCTACAAGATCAAGCATGCTGCAGACAGTAGCATTGAAAAGTATAAGGCAAGATTTGTAGCTCGAGGATTCTCTCAGAAAGGGGGAGTAGACTATGAACAGACCTTTGCACCTGTAGCCAGATACAGTTCCATTAGATCAGTACTTGCTCTGGCTACAGTAATGAAATGGAAGATACACCAAATGGATGTCAAGACTGCTTTCTTGAATGGTGTAGTGGAAGAGGAAGTATATGTAGAACAACCACTCGGTTTTGAGACACATGACAGAGAGTCTCATGTATGCAGATTGAAGAAAGCCCTGTATGGATTGAAACAGGCACCCAGGACCTGGGACGACAGAATTGACAGCTTTCTATCCAGTTTGGGCTTTACCAAGAGTAAAGCAGATTCCAACCTTTACTACAAGGTTGAAGATGGCAACCCAGTGATGCTCCTACTATATGTAGATGATCTATTTGTGACAGGTACAGATGGGTTGATTGCTGATACAAAGAGAAAGCTTGCTGCTGAGTTCGAAATGAAGGACTTGGGGATGATGCATTACTTTCTAGGTATGGAGGTGTGGCAGAGTACAGATGGGATCTTCCTTGGACAAAGGAAGTATGCAGGAGAGATCCTGAAGAGGTTTGGGATGATGGACTGCAAGGCTATGGCCACACCTATGGCATCGAACCTGAAGCTATTGAGTGATGCTTCATCAGAGTCGGTTGATGCCATGATGTATCGTCAGATGATTGGGTCATTGATGTACCTGACGAACACGAGACCAGACATTTGCTTTGCTGTGAACACCTTGAGCCAGTACTTGACAGATCCGAGAAGTGTTCACTTGACTGCTGCAAGGCTGCTGCAAGGCATATTCCGAGGTACCTGAAGGGTACAGTTGATTATGGGCTCAAGTATGATGCGAATCAAAAGATTAACCTGGAAGGTTATGTTGATTCAGATTGGGCAGGCAGTGCCATCGACAGGAAGAGTACTTCAGGATGTTGCTTCAGTATGGGATCAGGTGTGATCTCTTGGTTTAGTAGGAAGCAATCCTGTGTGGCACTGAGTACAGCTGAAGCAGAGTATATCGCAGCTTGTTCAGCTAGTTGTGAGGTAGTATGGCTGCGGAAGCTATTGTCTGATATATTTGATCTCCAGTTGGATGCTATTTGTATACATTGTGACAACCAGAGTTGCATGAAATTGTCAGAAAATCCAGTATTCCATGACAAGTCGAAGCATATCGAGATCAAGTATCACTATATGAGGGATATGGTGCAGAGAGGAGCAGTGAAGCTCTAGTATGTTGCGACGGAGGAACAGATAGCTGATGTATTGACGAAGCCATTTGCTAGGCTGAAGTTCGAGTACTTCAGGAAGACACTTGGTGTTCTCCAGATCGAGGTTCCCTCCAAGAGAAAGTGATGAGACCCATATCCATTCTGACATGGTGAGAGGATTGGTTCCTTCCATGGTCAGATGTAAGGGCTGATCCATTCTGTCATGGTGATAGGGTTGTTCCCTTCCATGTCAGATATGAGTGTATGCCATTCTGTCGAGTAGGACAGATGTAAGGGCAATTGCCATTCTAGGAATGGAGGCACCTGGTTAGTTACCAGGATCACTCAGTGTAGGACTGAGTAGCCATTCTGATGTGATAGAGGGATGTGTTCCCACTTAATCAGATGTAAGGGCTGAACCATTCTGTCATGGCTAAAGGATTAAGTTCCTTCCATGTCAGATGTGAGTGTTGGCCATTCCGACGAGCAGGTCGGATGTAAGGGAAACTGCCATTCTCTAGGAGAATGGAGGCACCTGGTCAGTTACCAGGTAGCTCAGTCGAGGAGGACTGGGGGCCATTCTGATATGACTGTAGGATTGGTTCCTACAAGATCAGATGTGAGTGCAAGCCTTTCCATCATTATGAGCAAGATGTGTTCCCACCTGGGTGGATGTAAGTGCAGGCCCTTTCATCATTGTGGTAGGATGTGTTCCGGCCTAGGTGAATGTAAGTGCGGAAAGCTTTCATCATTGTGGTAGGATGTGTTCCAACCTGGGTGAGAGTCGTTCATCATTGTGGTAGGATGTGTTCTAGCCTGGGTGAGAGTCATTCATCACTGTGGTAGGATGTGTTCCCACCTGGATGGATGTGCCTTTCTGACGAGTAGGTTAGATGTAAGTGCTGAGCCTTTTCACAGATGTTAGTGATGTGATGTCCTATCATGCTGGTGAATGTGAGTGCTGGGCCTTTCTGATGTGACTATAGGATTGGTTCCTATATGATCAGATGTAAGCGCTGGGCGTGCCTTTCTGACGAACAGGTCAGATGTAAGTGCTGGGCGAAGACCTACATGATGGGTAGGCCTACAACCAGGATGAAAAAGGGTTGGTTCTGGAGAACTTCCTGTGACGAGAAGAATCATGAAATAGCACCAGTGATGATCCAGATCCAGTGATGACAGCCAGTGATGATCCAGATCCAGTAGTGATAATCCGGATCCAGTTTAGTGATGTTGATCCAGATTGAGAGATGATCTAGATCCAGTCCAGTGATGTTGATCCAGATCCAGTGATGATGTTCCATGATGATCCAGATCAAGAGATGATCCAGATCCAGTGAAGTTGACTTGAAGATGAAGATGACTTGAAGACTCAGAAGATGCAGATGACGGGATGATCCAGTTGAGAAGAAGACCAGTGCTGAAAATTGTGTCGAAAGAATACCTTCCTAGTTAAGAAGGAGTGTTGATGTATATGTAACTTCGGAATGTATTCATTTATGTATCTTATGTATTGTAACCCGATGTTTATTCCGGGATGTTTCTATTATGTATTTGAGTCATGTTATCGTGCCCCGATGTTCCGATCGGGAGGATCAATAATGTAAACAAGTCATGTCAAGTCATTGTTAAAGTCCCCATAGTTTCGGGGCACTAGGGTTATTAGACACTCATAGAGATGTCGGCTCTAGTAAGTAATTGTTAAATTAGGCCGACATGATTGAGTGCACTTCAAGTGAACGGAAGAATATAAATAGAGAGTGAGACTCTCTATTTATCACACACATCATTCACTCACTCAAGTGTGGCACATTAGTGAGGAAGGAAATACACTGGGACTAGACAGAAGAAGAAGACTACTGCTTTGGGGCTTTTACTGTTTTGGTGCTGATTCTATCTCTGAGGAAGTTGCAGGGTTTTCTCCTTTATGGTTTCCCCGAGAAAAACTCTTTGTGTCTCTTGTCTCTTGTGATGTGCTTATGTTATATTGTTGTACTTGTTATTCTCTCAGAAAAGATCCTAACATAATGCTAGCTTAATGTTGAAAAACTAACATGTAGATGGCAGAGTCCAAATGTCAAAAGGAAACAATAGTTTGCATGTGGCAAACTCCAAATTGCAGATGGCAAACTCAAAATAGTCTGTAGATGGCAGACTAATGAAAACAATAGTCCATGGATGGTAGACTCATGATGCATTGAGATATTAATCGATGCATAACAATGGTGATCTTCGCCAATTAGCAGAAAACGTCAGCCTCTTCTAGCTAAATCACTTGGAAAATGATGAAATTGTCAAGCATACAGGGATTGTTCAGACATCGCAGTTGTTCACTCCAGGATTTCAGTTCATTTTAGATGAACCATTCAGATTGACGGTTTTACAGGAATATTTTTCATTGAAGCACAAAGGAAGGCTTCTAAAAGATCCATCATATCAACTTTGCCATTAGTGTTTATTGCTTAGTTGATACAGATACATATACTTGTGATTGAGAGGGGGAATGTTAGCCTTATGGCTTACATTGGCAATCACATAGTTTAAATGTCACCATTATTGTAATTATTATTTAGTGATTTATCCTAAATGATGACTAAGGGATTTTGGATAAGATTGCCTAGCCTAGTCACCATGCAAGGTGTTAGAATTTAGAGCAAATCTCTCAATGAGGTGGCATTATTCTTTGTACTATATAACGGTACTATTTGTGTGGATATAATTATTTAAGGTTTTTACCTTTTCCATCCTATTTTTCCATATTTTCTTCAGATCTGATTTTTAGCTTGAAAACTGCATAGCACCCCAATTGAAAATTTGACCTGCTAGGGTTTTGAATTTTTTTTTATTTCTAACTTCATAGACTAATAGATTGGGTCCCACATAGTCGAAATCACCCTCAACGTTGTCCAGATTCATGGCAGTTTGACCTAGATTTGAGTTTTAGACTGAAAATAGCCCTGGTGCCTTCACTAAAAACTGGACTTTTCTGGAGTTTACTTTTTTTGAAATCTGACAGGCTAGGGTGATAGATTAGGGCTTGATCACTCCAGAACACCCCCAATGCTGAGCTAGTTTCTGCCAGGTTGCCCTAGATCTGAAAAACTAACTTTCAGCCTCCTGGCCCCCCTCATCAGATTTTGACTTTTCCAGATCTGATTTTTCTTGCAGTTTTCTGACTTGGGTTTGTAGATCGGGCCATCCTGATCTAATTTCCCCTCCAACGCTGAGTTGATAGTCTCTTGGTGGCTCTAGATCTGCAGATCTGCCTCTCAAAACCCTAGCGCCAGCCCTCCTTCTGCTGATTTTCCTGTAACCTGAATCTTCTGGGCCAAATCTTTTTCTGGGTCCATAGATCAGGGTATATCCCAGGTGGGTTCACTAAAATGTTGTGCTGATACTGACTCCATTTCCCAATGCACGAAAGGCACTGATCTCCTATCTCTAGCGCTAGCCCTAAATTGACCTTACTCGTTCTCTTTGCCAACATTCTTTGATAACTCAAGTCCCTTGATACTTTCATATCTTTCATTGAGTTTGTCTCCTTGGTACTAGACAGTCCCAACTCTGTCCTTGCTCACCTTGTCATAGTTACGTTTCCCAAGACAGTGGTCATCTCCATCAATTGCTAGTACCTAAACCCTAGAGCTAGGGTTTCCATTTACCTTACACCTTACGTACCTCAAAGCCACATTTGATCTGTTCTGGTGTCTAGATCTGATCTCTCCTGTCGGGAGTAGATTCGGGTCTCCCCCATTGTTGTCTTGGACTTAGATAACATAAAGTGAAGGCTGCCTTGATTGGCGTGACAACCATCCATTTCGGAGTATAGGAAGTCTTGGTTCCACCCCCTTAGTTGCTTGCCTCTCTACCATCCATCCTGGATCCACTTCACACAGGAAACTACAAGGTTGGTGATAACAACTAGCATATAATTTTGATCTCACTTCTTGTATTGAGCTTTGTGTGTTATCAAGCTTCACAGATTGTAGAAGGGTGTGAGCTCAACTACTTCTATCCCATGCTTCAAAACAACCATTTTGAGTTTAACACTTTGTGATTGCAGAACCTACAGGGTTCGCCATCTTTCATACAAAAAGAAAGCTGGGAGTAGCTCTCTCTCTCTTGTGTTCCATCCGCAAGAAAACTTTACTTTGGTTACCAGTTACTTTAGGAAGCCCTAAGTTTATTTTTTCTATCCTTTGGCCTCCCCTCTCTTGCCTTGTTTGGCTTGCTCATCCTCTTCCCTCTTTGCTGCCCTCTCTTCCCCTTTCTTCACTTAGTTTGCAGCCCTCTTTCACTTAGTTTGTAGCTCTCTTTTACCCTTTTGGACAACCCTCTTTTTTCCCTTTTCCTCTTCCATTTCACAGCTTTTTCTCCTCTCTTTCCTCCCTTTTTCACCGCAAAAGTTTACCTTTCTTTAAAAAGTGATTTTGTAGTTTTGTTTCATTTTATTTTTTACTAACATATAACATTTATGTGTTAAAAGCTCTTATTTTCAGGAAAATCAAGAAAAGCCCAAAAGCTAAAAGCAAGCGAAATAAGCAAGCAAAGAGCAAAAAAGTAAAAAATACCTCCCTCTTCTCTCTTTCCCTTTCTCACCCTGCTCATTCCAGAAGAGGCAAAAGAATCAAAAAGGCATTGTAAAAAGTTAATAAAAAAACAAGTGGGATAAAGGCTTCCACACCCCTCTTCCCCCATTTGGGGGAAGCTTGTATCGTCCATTTTCATGTTTGCATGCTTGTAGAGTAAATGCTTAGAATAGAATAGGGAAAGTAGTTTCATTTTTGAAAAGTTTTGCTTTCATAAAAGTTAGAAAAGAGAAGTTTCTTGTTTCGTTTACTTAGTTTTACTTAGTTTCTTGCTTTTGTTTGATATAATATTGCAAAAAGTAAAAAAAAAAAAATATCTTGAATCTCACCGTAAGGTGGATGCCGAGTGCTCTCTATCGAAGAGTTTGTTTACTTTCATTTTTTATTTTATGTACTTTTGCTTTTTGTAGTTAACTAATTAATATCTAAGTCTCTTGAACTTGCCGGAATCCAAGTTAAGAGCACTCTCTATCGAAGAGCCTATTAGTTGTTTGCATCATCCTTGCATTTAGACATATAGAATAGCTAAGACTCTTGAACTTTTGTCATAAGACAAAGTCAAGAGCGCTCTCTGTCGGAGGGTTTAATAAAAAAAATTTGATAAAATTTTGCAACTCACATTCCCCTTTTAATTAATTTACTTCGTTGATGTCCCTCACCTAGTATGCTCTGCGGGCTTTCATAGTTGGGCTCGTACTCAGAACGGTGAACGGACTTGTTAAGCTCGCAATAATAACATAATAAAATTTTACCCCATAACCAACGCATCGGCGTTGTAGGAAGTATTCAAAGTCAATTCTCAGTAAGGGCGTCGAAACTCCTCGTTGTCTTAGAGTCCCAGCTAGCTGGTCAATCCATCGGAAACCAGCCTGGGATACTGGACGGGCCGATATGTCTCAAACGGAATTACTTCGAACGCTTTCCCGGTTGGTCTTTTGATACCTTTGACAAGCCATAATAAACAAGACCATTAAAATATTTAAAACGTACCAAGAGCAATCGCATAACACATCCACTAGCATTATTTCGAGACTTGTACTTTTATTATTTTTTCAAGCATCGCAGAGTTTCGATTCCATAAGGCACTGGTTTGTCATTTCATACATCATTATTTATTTGGACCATTTGTCCTTTGATTTATAAAATCTGTATTTGTGAATGCTGGTTTATTTTACAAGTTCTTGAAATGTTGTTCATCTTTTAATCTAGTGCAGCAACGTGGATTGCTTTTTGTCTTGTGTTCAAATATATTTTTATAATATTTGCAATCGTCTTTTATCATAAACAAACTCCTAAACAACACCCATCTGCATCACTTCCATAAAATTAACTTAAACACATTGAGCCTTAGAAACTCTTTGTTAGGGACTACCCCCCTTGGCTTCATTAGGAGTTAGCCTAAACGAAGGAGCTAGGAGTACGTGACAGTACCTGGCTTTGTGCTTGCCCCCAAGGTCACACCTCTCCGACTTTCTTAAGTGAGGAGACAGCTTTCGGAAGATTTTTGCTGCTGGTGTGCAATCGGCGGACAACAGGGCCACTGACTTAGCTTAAGCAACACATATGCCACAAGTAGGGGAGTTTAATATAGATTTTTCTTATGATGATGAAATCAAGAGAAATGTAGAGAATCTTAAGAAAAAAGTAGTATTTCTGAAAACTCTTTAGAGCTTGTCAAAAGAGAAGGACATTTACAATCATGTCGATAATTAGGAAATAATAGGTTTTGTTATTGGTTGAAATGGCAGTCCAAGCTAGGAAAACATATGCAGAGAAAGTGACCACTGTCACCTTACTCACTTCTCCTAACTTCTTTGGAAGTCGAAATCTCCTAGGGAGATCCTTATGTAACTCTGCTAAAGACAGTCAGACACCAAGTATATCTCATATCTGTGCAAGGTTAGTTACCAGTCTCTAAAGGAGTTAATCAAAATGTGGAATAGATGTATCAGTCATCTATTCAAGTATTTATGACAACCAAAATTTTAGGAAGCCCGAGAATTTAGGGCTCGAAATTTTATGGCGGCCTCAAGTAGGGGAGTCTGATATACATCTCTCTTACAATGATGAAATCAAGATAAATGTAGAGAATCTTAAGAAAAGAGCATTAGTTTTCAAAACCCTTGAGAGGTTGTCAAAAGAGAAGGACATTTACAAACAACATGCCGATAATTAGGAAACTATAGGTTGGAAAGCTGGGTCTTTGTTGGGGCATGGTCAAGTATAGATCTTGATCAATAATAACTGGTCTAATGTACTTTATTGGGTGGAGTATTAATGATTACATCGGCATTTTCTTATTTACAAACTTGGTGTGAACATTTTGAACCTAATGTTGGCTAAACTTGGTTCTAATGGCCTTTAAATGGCATTCATTATACACCCTTAGAGGTCGGTGGTGGACCACCATAGTGTTAGTGGGTTGTGGCATATGTTTTGTTTCCTATGCTTGGTCAATGGCCCCAATGGCCTTTAAATTCCATTTATTATACACCTTTAGTGGTCTGTGGTGGACCACCATAGTGTTAGTGGGCACCCACTAACACTATCGTGGTCCACCACAGACCACTAAGGGTGTATAATAAGTGGCATTTGAAGGCCATTGGGGTCACTGACCAAGCTTAGGCAACAAATCATATGCCACAAGTAGCGGAGTTCGATATAGACTTCTCTTATGATGATGAAATCAAGATAAACGTAGAGAATCTTAAGAAAATAGCAGTATTATTGAAAACCCTTGAGAGGTTGTCAAAAGAGAAGGACATTTACAATCAACATGTCAATAATTAGGAAATGATAGGTTGCAAAGTAGCCTTTTCTTGGGGTACTATCAAGTATAGTTCTTGACCAAGAAGAACTGCTCTAATCTTCTTTTTTGAGTGGAGTATGAATGAGTAAATTATCCTTTGCCTATATACAACCTTGGTATGAATGTTATGGCCCCCAGTGTTGGCAAAGCTTGGTTTGTGTCCCCAATGGCCTTTAAATGCCATTCATTATACACCCTTAGTGGTCGGTGGTGACCACTGTAGTGTTTGTGGGCGTTATAACACTATGGTGGTCCACCAACGACCACTAAGGGTGTATAATGAGTGGCATTTAAAGGTCCAATAGGGCCACTGACTTAGCTTAGGAAACACATATGTCACAAGTAGAGGAGTTTGATATAGATTTTTCTTATGATGATGAAATCAAGAGAAATGTAGGGAATCTTAAGAAAAGATGTAGTACTTTTGAAAACTCTTTAGAGTTTTTCAAAAGAGAAGGACATTTACAAACGTGTCGATAATTAGGAAATAATAGGTTTTGTTACCGGTTGAAATGGCATTCCAAGCTAGGAAAACATATGCGGAGAAAGTGACCACTGTCACCTTAGTCACTTCTCCTAACTTCTTTGGAAGTCAAAAGTTCGAAACCTCCTAGGGGAGAGCCCTATGTAACTCTGCAAAAGACAGTCAGACACCAAGTATATCTCATATGTGTGCAAGGTTAGTGACCAGTGCCTAAAGGAGTCAATCAAAAAGTGGAATAGATGTATTCGTCGTCTATTCAAGTATTTACGACAACCAAAATTTCAGGCCGAGATTTTAGGATGCTCAAGATTTTAGGGCGAGAAATTTTAGGGCAGCCTAACGTAGGGGAGTCTGATATACATTTGTCTTACGATGATGAAATCAAGATAAATGTAGAGAATCTTAAGAAAAGAGCATTAGATTTGAAAACTCTTGAGAGGTGGTCAAAAGAGATGGACATGTACAAACAACATACCGATAATTAGGAAACTATAGGTTGGAAAGTAGGGTCTTTGTTGGGGCATGGTCAAGTATAGTTCTTGATTAAGAATAACTGGTTTAATGTACTTTTTTGGGTTGAGTATGAATGATTACATCGGTCTTTTCTTATTTACAAGTTTGGTGTGAACACTTTGAACCTAATGTTGGCTAAACTTTAGTGGCCTTAATGGAGTTTAAATGGCATTCATTATACACCCTTAGTGGTCAATGGTTGACCACCATATTGTTAGTGGGTTGTGGCATATGCTTTGTTTCCTAAGCTTGGTCAATGGCCCCCAATGGCCTTTAATTTTCATTTATTATACACCCTTAGTGGTCTATGGTGTACCACCATAGTGTTAGTGGGCGCCAACTAACACTATGGTGGTCCATCACCGACCATTAACTGTGTATAATAAGTGGCATTTGAAGGCCATTGGGGCCGCTATAAAGCTTAGGAAACAATGTGTATGCCACAAGTACCTGAGTTCGATATAGAATGTAATGTTGGCTAAACTTGGTAAGTGGCCCTAATGGACTTTAAATGGCATTCATTATACACCCTTAGTTGTCAGTGGTTGACCACCATAGTGTTAGTGGGTTGTGGCGTATGCTTTGTTTCCTAAGCTTGGCCAATGACCCCAATAACCTTTAAATTTTATTTATTATACACCCTTAGTGGTCGGTGGTGGACCACCATAGTGTTAGTGGGCCTAAGCTTGGCCAATGACCCCAATAACCTTTAAATTTTATTTATTATACACCCTTAGTGGTCGGTGGTGGACCACCATAGTGTTAGTGGGTGGTCGGTGGTGGACCACCATAGTGTTAGTGGGCCTAAACTTGGCCAATGACCCCAATAACCTTTAAATTTTATTTATTATACACCCTTAGTGGTCGGTGGTGGACCACCATAGTGTTAGTGGGTGCCCACTAACACTATGGTGGTCCACCACCGACCACTAAGAGTGTATAATAAGTGGCATTGGAAGGCCATTGGGGCCACTGATCAAGCGTAGGCAACAAAGTGTATGCCGCAAGTAGTGGAGTTTGATATAGAACCTAATGTTTGCTAAACTTGGTTAGTGGCCCTAATGGACTTTAAATGGCATTCATTATACACCCCTAGTGGTCAGTGGTTGACCACCATAGTGTTAGTGGGTTGTGGCATATGCTTTGTTTCCTAAGCTTGGTCAATGGCCCCAATGGCCTTTAAATTTCATTTACTATACACCCTTAGTGGTTTGTGGTGTACCACCATAGTGTTAGTGGGCGTCCACTAACACTATGGTGGTCCACCACTGACCTCTAAGGGTGCATAATAAGTGGCATTTGAAGGCCATTGGGGCCACTGATCAAGCTTAGGCAACAACACGTACGCCACAAGTAGCGTAGTTCGATGTAGATTTCTCTTATGATGATGAAATCAAGATAAATGTAGAGAATCTTAAGAAAAGAGCAGTATTTTTGAAAACCCTTGAGAGGTTGTCAAAAGAGAAGGACATTTACAAACATGTCAATAATTAGGAAATGATAGGTTGCAAAGTAGCCTTTTTTGGGGGTACTGTCAAGTATAGTTTTTGACCAAGAAGAACTGCTCTAATCCTCTTTTTTGAGTGGAGTATGAATGAGTAGATGATACTTTACCTATGTACAACCTTGGTATGAACGTTTTGGCCCCAGTGTTGGCAAAGCTTGGTTAGTGTCCCCAATGACCTTTAAATGCCATTCATTATACACCCTTAATGATCGGTGGTGGATGAACGTAGTGTTTGTGAGCGCCCATAAACACTATGGTGCTCCACCAACGACTACTAAGGGTGTATAATTAGTGGCATTTAAAGGTCCAATAGGCCCATTGACTTAGCTTAGGAAACAAATATGCCACAAGTAGTGGAGTTTGACTTAGATTTTTCTTATGATGATGAAATCAAGAGAAATGTAGAGAATCTTAAGAAAAGAGCAGTATTTCTGAAAACTCTTTAGAGGTTGTCAAAAGAGAAGGACATTTACAAACATGTCAATATTTAAGAAATAATAGGTTTTGTTACTGGTTGAAATGGCAGTCCAAGCTACGCAAACATATGCGGAGAAAGTGACCACTGTCACTTGTCACTTCTCCTAACTTCTTTGGAAGTCAAAACCTCCTAGGGGAGAGCCCTATGTAACTCTGCAAAAGACACTCAGATACCAAGTATATCTCATACGTGTGCAAGGTTAGTGACCAATGCCTAAAGGAGTCAATCAAAAAGTGGAATAGATGTATTAGTCATCTATTCAAGTATTTATGACAAGCGAAATTTCAGGCAGAGATTTTAGGGCGCGAAATTTTAGGAGGGCTCAAAATTTTAGTGAGGCCCAAAAATTTTAGGACAGAATTTTAGGACTCGAAGTTATAGGTCACGTAATTTTACGGAGGGATTGAAATTATAGGGCGCATAATTTTAGGGAGGCCCCAGAATTTAGGACACAAAATTTTAGGCCCCAAAATTTTAGGGAGGCCTGAAAGTGCAAAACATTTAAATTTTAAATTTTTAGGGTTTTTAACATAAAATTGCAGACCTAAAACTACCTTATTCTACCATGTAAAATGCAAATATAAACATATGAAAATGCAATTAAATTGAAGGAAAATTGTATGAGAATAAAGCCAAGGGTTTTAAGGTTTTATCCTAACCCTATGGAATCAAGGAAGGTGACCAACATTCCTCTTGAGAGGTCTTTCCAAAGTTTGGCAAGCTAGGGCATTTTCCAACAGCCACAAGTGTTCGTTAAAAGAAAATCCTATCCGAGGAAAAAATTAGAGATCTAAGACCCAAGCTTATAAGAACTCCTTCTAGAGGACGTCCTTCACAATACTATGGTGACAAAAGGCTGAAAATGACTTAGTTTAGACAAAATGCAGCACTAATGGCTACCATTGAAACATAAACAAGCATCATCCATCAACATTTAACAAAGAGAAATGAAGACAAGAGCATAGATACCTCCTTGTGCTTGTGTTAAGCTAACAATTCTAGCATCGCCTTAGCAAAGAGCAAGAACCAAAGATACTTCAAGAGATTGTCATTAAACCAAAAAAAGAAGTCTCCTCAAGAGGTGCGCATCAGTCCAAGAGCATATAAGAATGGTAAAAAAGTAACATAGTGTTTTATCCCACGAGTCTTGTTTTTAAAATGAAAGTGAGGAGATCTATTTATATGATCTCCCACTCACTTTTTACAAAATATCCAGGTGCACATGCCTTAAAACATGTCAATTTGAACTTATAAAATGTCAACTTAAAATTAAAACAAAATAATAATTAAAAATGGCCTAACGTAGGCTCAAGGTAGGCTATCTGAGGTATTTGTGCCCCTAGGTGCCAAAATACGCTCAAATAAGCGAATCACTTCGAACGAAAGGCTGGGGTGAGCTAGAGGTAGGGCGTTATACACTATCTAACCCCTAGAATGCTGTAAAATCCCTCAATGCCCTCCTTAAAGCATCGAAAAGGCCTGGCATGGAGGATGGCTTCCTCTGAGGAGATAAGGCCAGGGAGAGTAGGTGCCCATTGACTGAAGGGCCAGGAGGGTATCTAAAGTGGCTGCGAAAGGAGACAAATCTCCCATAAGTGAAGCAGAGGCCACTAGAGCACATAAACAGGATATGGAGCCATGTGACCCAGTGGTTAAACCTTAGGAGCCCCGAACACCAACCTTGAGGTTAAAAACCCAAACAAAGGGCAGTCAGCAGTGCCATTAAGCCATAATACTCTTAAGGCAGGAACCAAAGGGCCCAACCATGACTGCCATTGCTCGCTAACACCCCTCCTGGTTGAAAAAATTGGCTCTCTCTCCCTCGGATACACCTAATTATCACCAACCTTGTAGCTTCCTGTGCAAGATGGATCTAGGATGGATAGTAGAGGGACAAGCAACTATAAGGAGGTGGAACCCAGATTGCCTAGACTCCCAAAGAGATGGTTGTCACGTCAATCAAGGCAATCTTCGCTTTATGTTCTCCGAGTCCAAGACAATAATGGGGGAGACCCAGATCTGCTCCCGATAGGAGAGATCAGACCTAGACACCAGATCAGATCAAAACAAACTTTGAGGCACGTAAGGTGTAAGGTGTTCAGGAACTCTAGATCTACAGTAGGATTCAGTAGATGGATCAGGACTTCAGCAATATATTGGATGATCGAGAGCAATAATCGGATGACCTTTGGGGGGAAATAGTTAGATCTAGGGTTTTGGTACTAGCAACTAAAGAAGATGATCTCTGCCTTGGGAAGCGTAACCAAGGTAGGATGGGTAGGAAAATAGTTGGGACTATCAAGTACACATTGAGAAGCAGTGTTGTGAAAAGTCAGATGTGATGCAGTCAGTGGAATATCAGTCTCAACCTTCTTCACATGTAGAGGTTCCTTATGATTTGGAGTAGCATGGGGCTTATACAATGAGTTATCATTCAGGAAGCCTTGATGATCAGTATGATGGTGTAGTCAATTTGCCTCATCATTCTAATTGGTATATCAGTCCTATCCAGTCATGGATAGAAGCAGCCTGCGCAAGCACATACCAGTTTGGGAAGAATTTTTATGACATTATTCATGCCTATGATTTCCCATCCAACCCGCCCATTCCGGATCATCACGCAGGTTTGCATTTTCTGAACAAACTATCCTTACTTTGGCTGGTAACCAAAGACAAGGCAAATTTTTTTTATGTTAATAAGATGCTTAGGTGGCTACATTGGATTTTTTATTACACCTAACCTTTTTATATCATGCTTAGAGTAGGAAAATAAGTTCCTTAAAAGAGATCATTTACTTTCTGCATTTTCGTTATGTATTTAGTTATAAAAACTTTTCTTTCATTACTTACCGACATTTGTTTTGTTTGAATAAAGCCACTTATTGGTTCATCTGGACTTTATATAGAGTTGGTGCTGTTGTCACCCGAAACTGGCACGCGGGTGCTGAAAGCCCAAACCACGGGCGCGCCGGCCTGGCGACAACCTCTCTCTCGAGAGGCCAATGTCACCACACCTTCTCTCTCTTCGCTTCAGGCTGGCTCTTCTCGAGCTCTAGGGGGGTTTCCCTAAGTTAGGATTACTAAGGTAGGTGCAGCTGAGGGTAGGGTGATCTGAAGAGGTTGCCTTAGAGAAACTCGGGTAGCAAAAAGGTAAAATGAGTCGGGTTGATGGGCAGGAAGGGAAGGGAGGATCAGTCCTCGAGGGAAAGGCCAGTGCCAGTATCAGAAGGGTGAATGGAGTCAGAAGGGGACTCAGAAAGGCTTTGCGTTTTGCAGAAGGGAGATCAGGCTGGTCTGTTCCATAATCAGAGGCTAGGAGAATGGAAGTATAACTAACTATTTTCCATTACTCCCGGACCTCCAAGAACATAACGGCGACAAGTAAATTGGCAACCGCAAATGCTTGCCCAACGTGCTAGATTGTTAGCCCTCTATGCTGGCTTGGTCACAACTCCTGAAAGCACAAAACTACGACAAAGATGCCCAACAGATCCATGAACTCAACATGATTTTTCTATTAGGCTCTGGGGAAAAATCCTCCCAGCCGAAAATTCCATCCTTTACAAAGAAAGAGACTGAGTTCTTTATAGGCCCAAAAAGCCCTTTATGAAAGAAATAATAAATTAAAGTGGGGACAAGATCCATTTTTTCTACAAGTGGCAATACTTTTATTAAAAGCACTCACACTTAGACTAAAGAAAGCTTATCCTTGACTGAAAGTAAAAAGATCCACTTTCAACCAAAGATACACCAAAATAAAAAGGTCCCGTTTAAACAAGATCTCCGAGCCAACAAAGGCGAAAATGATAGGCAGGTTGATAGGGTGGATAGTTGTTACCCACAACTCCACGTAGCAACCAAACTACCCAGAATCGGCTATCAAAACAGGACATGAAAACCATAAGCGTTATTGCGTTAACTGCTCTCTCCACGTGATGGGTGAAATCGACCCCACTCGACTTCTAATGGTAGAAATTCCCTATAAATTGCTCGGCTGCTAAAAAGAACTGTGTCACAACCTATGAAAAGTGAAGAATAACCCTGGGATTTAGCTGCTCCAAGACGCCGATGCTTCCAGGTGGATGGCGGACAGCAGCAACATGGTGTCGATGGTGATGTAATTGACAGTTTACACATAACTCTTGTCAAGCTATTCCAAAACCTTAGATTCATCCAACGTGAACCTAACACGATTTGTCCTGCAGTCGGATCCCTAAACTCCCAGTTTAGATCTTAATGTATCGGCTGTTAACACTGAGGTGATACCACGTTCCGTGAGCTGAACATGAAGGCTGGCACTCTGGCACTTACTTCGAAACTCTATCCAAAACCATTCGGCTGCTAGTGACCACAAAAATTTGATCTCCACGATTCAGCTGGCTTTGTTTTTGTCCACGAGGTTAATGAGAGGAATAATCTTCATATATTTGTTGATTTCTGCTTGAGTTTTTGTGAAGTGGTTGACAATAGTTCATCCCATAGCCGGCAAATACAGATAGCTTCTATTCTGGCAACTCTCCACCAGAACATATGATCTCCTCGGCGTATCCTCCAAATGCTTAAAGCTAGATTGTGTTGGAGATTGTGAGGCAGACGTTTCAAGCAATGGGGGCATATTGAAACCCCTAGCTTCCGCATTAACACAAGGCCAGTGGTTATTTTTAGAAATTCGCTGCCAAAACAACTGTGGGTTGCTTCATGCAGTGGGCCGCTAATGAAAGTGACTACCCCGCTGGTTGTTCCAACTGTTTCACGTGAATCGGCTACCACAAACAAACTGTAGGCAGACAGGTAAAAAGACCATGACTTGGCTGCAACATGAAGATCACTGTGTTTTTTAAGCTATCAGAGGAAGCGTGGCTCTAGTGCATGTAGTGAAGATGATTGTGAAGCACCATAATTCTAATAAATACTACCCCCATCGAGATCTCCAACAGGAAAGTTGTTAATGGCATTGATAAGAAGTCTAGATCATGCCCAAATGATAAGTGGATTAACTGCCACTTTTGTCCCTTCTTTTATGACTAGCAAAGAACCTGCTTTCAATTTCTCCAAGAAATACTCATCGGTCTCCACGATTTCATTAGCCGAGTGAATCATCCCAATGAAGTGCCAATGTATGACCAATGAAATCTACAGTATTGTCATCCAATCCACATTTTGCAATAATTTCTTTTGTTGTTACTCTTCTCAGGTCCATGCCATCATGTGTTGTTGCACCATTCTCCTCAGATTAAGGTGGCAATGATAGGGACATACCCGACAATTTATGAACCTTCTTAGACAACATGGTACAAAAATCGAACACTTCGACAAGGAGAGACTAGCAGTAGTCCGTCACCATTCCTGGATACCTAAAGGACATGACTGAGAAAGATGTGAAATAAATACAATCTTAGCTTCTGTTAAACAACACTCGAAATTTTAAATATCCAATCGAAACCAGTTTTTTTTGGCAGAAGCAACCCAATAAGACCTTCAAGAGGATAAGGAGTAATTTCCAGCATTGTACATGCCTCCACAGAATAGGAAAGGATAAAGAGTATCAGTGACCAAATAGAATTCCCCTCGGATATTTTAACAACTCCGACACATTCTCTCTGCTTCAAATATGTGATAAATTCTTGAAACCCTTTAATATGTGACAAACCTCCCTCTTTCCTTTATTGTATACAAAACTGCTATCCACACAGCCTTGAAATACAGATATTTTGTAACATCTGTGTGAATGAGGACTCGCACCAAACTACCATTTGCCATCATAAACTTGATACTTTCTGCTAAAGTTTTTGGTAAGTCTCTCTTCCCATAGGCTCTTCAAAAACTCTGTGAAGGGAAAGCCATGAATCTAAGGAATAACCAAGAACTCGATGTGAATTAAAGATAAGCCATGGTTGCTTTTGCCTGTCAGCAGAAACCAAACGTTCCTCAATAAATTTGTAGTGTTCTGATCCTTCTTGCCCATCGAGTTTTGAATTCCTTCACAATGCGCGGGAGATGCAGTCATTCCAAATATTCTTGGAGGGTTATTCCCATTTCTGCCACATATTCAAATTTGTGGAGTCATCACAAACACCATCAGTCACAAATTTTATGCAGCTGTCCTCTATCAGTGCTGAAGCTCTGTCATAGACTGATGAGAATCCAAGATAAAAAACTTGCTGAGAATTTGTTGCTCATCAGCAGCTAGAATACTTTGACCTCTTCCTGAATGCACGTACACGTTTGTTTTCACCTGGAAGTCTCTGTGCCTTATGGATGTATTTTTGTACACACAAGATGAAGAACAAAACTCGGCTGCACATCCTATCTGCACTTTTACTCAATGATACTGCTGCTTTGTGGAAACCCCTGTCAAATTGGGGGGTAACATCTGGCTCCATGGGGGACGTGTGCTTTCCTTGAGAGCATGCGAGAACCTCAGACTCTGAGTATCCACAGACCAACTTGAAAGAAACATGTGAAGGGATGGCTTCATTCACATCCCACACTTTATTACAAATCAAAGAAGAACAAACTGAAAATTTAAATGCTCATGCAAGAGCTTATTTTTTCCTACCTACACTAACTTAAAACGACACTAGCACACGTCAGGTGTAGGCATACAAGTAATGGAGCCATTCTAGCATCTTTTCCATGCCAAACTTCCTTTTTCTGAGTTTAGTTAGTGAACGAAACAAAGATAAATTCATCATAAGACAACTATGCCTTGTAATCTGCTCATGAATGAAGCTGAACTGTAACAACAGATTGTTAGGCAAAAAGAAGTCATACCAGGCAGAATCAAACCGTGCACAAGAAGACTCTATCCATTGATTGATAGGGCTCACATACAAACCTCCATTATAAGGCTACTCGAGTTGCTCCGCATCAATCACATTATGAACTTGAAGCAAGTCCAAACCCTCAGTATGGAGTGGTTCAGTGACATAGATCTGAGGCAACTCTCTATCTTCATTTTTCTTTACTTTAGCAACGTCAGGAATCTCTTCAGTAATGTCTTCAACCAAGAGTCCTTGTATGCTTCATCAACCAGATCTTCCATGGTTTGTTCTTCATGAATCTCTTCATGAAGTTCAAGATGGACCCTAGGGATGAGAGCATCATATTTTTTAGCAAGCTGCTCAATCTCATTTACTGTCCCATCGTGCCAGCGGAGGAGAAACCTCTCGAAAAAATTTGCCACTGAATCTATGGATTTATCCAACAAACCATAGAACCAGGTCATTGCATCATTTACCAAAGTTATGGAAAAAACGACCATAATATCATCCTCATGACGAACATTAAAATCAGCCATCAGTTTGCAAAAAGAGGCAATATGATGGGTGACTGAAACACCATCATTTCCATGAAATTCGGGAAGAATATCATGCACCTTCTCAGGGTCGTAGCACTCATTAGGAAATCCATGGACTTTTGAGAAATCCATTGGGCTGTAAGCATCGTGCCAAATATCCCACGGTTCTTCCATAAATCAAACAATGCGGTACTTAATTTGAAAAGACGTGTTTAATCATACCTCATACCAAACTTGTGGAGTCGCCAAGGTGAGCTTGTAAGCCTCTATCGAGTGTGTTCACCTCTATACCCAATCGGATCTTCAAATGCAAAAGGATGAGGGCTCTGTCCCTTCGTGGAGTCGCCATGTGAGAGGAAGAATCTGCAATGTAATCTCCCACAGATGTCAATGAAGCATAGTCTTCAAAATCCGAGAACTGGACTTTGTCCCTGGCAGCGGCGCCAAAAATGTTGTCACCCGAAACTGGCACGCGGGTGCTAAAAGCCCAAACCGCAGGCACATCGGCCCGGCGACAACTCTCTCTCGAGAGGCCAATGTCACCACACCTTCTCTCTCCTTGCTTCAAGCTGGCTCTTCTCCAGCTCTAGCGGGGTTTCCCTAAGTTAGGATCACTAAGGCAGGTGTCGCTGAGGGCAAGGTGATCTGAAGAGGCTGCCTTAGAGAAACACGGGTAGAAAAAAGGTAAAATGAGTCGGGTTGATGGGAAGGAAGGGAAGGGAGATTCAGTCCTCGAGGGAAAGGCTAGTGCCAGTATTAGAAGGGTGAATGGAGTCAGAAGGGGACTTAGAAAGGATTTGCGTTTTGCATAAGGGAGATCAGGCTGGCCTGTTCCATAATCAGAGGCTAGGAGAATGGAAGTATAACTGACTACTTTCCATTACTCCTGTTACCACCTAAGTTGTACTTAGTGGTTTTCTATCAAGTGAGCCTGGTGAACCGGACAGGGATAACTTGTTCAGACTTCAGAGAGCCTTCAGTCTTGCTTCCGGGAAGCTTTATTGTATCATATTACATGTTCATACCCCATGGGGGAATTGTAATAGATGTTCTAGCATGATAGTGTCTGTAAAAGACTCGGTCTCTTAGACTTCATTTGTCAATCCGATCAG